>RJWH01000051.1:252351-686159 GCA_004363575.1 Solenodon paradoxus
TGAGACCACCAGTGTGAACAACAAAATTATACTAAAATAAAGATGTAGCTTCTTCCTCTCTCTTCCTTCCTACCTGCCTACTTACCTTCATTCCTGCCTGTACCTTTCCTTTAAAAAAACAGCAGAAAACAAACAAAAAAACTCATACGAAATAATAAAAGCAGTAAGAAGTTGAGAGTTATATAAACAAAGGATACAGATGTTTCATTCACATAAAACGACTATAACTAGCCTATAAATATGTCTCACTAATATTCAAATGAATGTAAATTAAAGCAAAAAAGATGTTACATTTCTTTATATTAACAAAGCATAATTTTTAAAGAATCTAGTGCTACTTAGAATGAAATAGAATGGGTACGCTCATCAAATGTTGATGGGTGAATTGATATAAAATGTATGGAAAGAAATTTTACTATGCATGTAAAATTCTTAAAGTATTCACGTCCTACTTAGTCTGAGAATGTATTAGGGGAGAATAAATTATGCTTATTAAAAAAAGCCATATGGAGAGAGACAGTATCATTTCACTCGTATGTAGTATATAGAGAAACCAAACAAATGAAGCAAATTGAGCAAAAATGACATCTGTCTATCTATCTTTCATTTAGCTGTTCATTTTGGAGGTTCCCCACAGGCCCAGGATGCGAACCCAGGACCTTGGGATGTATGTGGACTGAGCCCAAGCACTATTTCATCAGGGCATGCCAAAAAATAACTTTTAGTCTATAAGATAAAAAGGGTGTTTGCAGAGGGAAAGATGCATTGGGCAGAGCGGGTAGTGAGGATCAATTATGGAGTGGAAGACAGAATTGAATTATTGGTGGCTGAAATTGAAAATTTATTCAAAAAGGCAATAAATGGGAAAAAGTCAAGATTCTAAATTTATGCACTGTATTTCAGTTATGTAAGAAATTCAGGAGAAATATAATGTACTAATATGTCAATGAGTGGTTTTACATTTGTATGCTCTCTACAAATAATTGTGCTTGTGTTTTGTTTCCATAAACAGAAAAAAAAAATTAAAGGAAATAAAATGATCATAGGATAGACAGACAGCATTTCCATCTCCCCAAGTAAGAGATGGAAAACTGGTCATCATAGAGACTCCTTGTATGAGACTTACACATCAAAAAGTATATATGTGTGCTTCTATATATTTGTGAGGTAGGATACACAAGATAAACCATTTCAAATTTCTTTATATTTAGAAGACTTAAAAGTCTTGATCCTTGAATTTGAAATGTTGGAGCAAGTTGTTTTGAAGCTTGCTCTTCTTTTTATCATTTGACTCACTAAAAAATATCAACAACATTGGCACTTCATTGGTTAAGCTTATCCTGTTAAGCATTGTCTTCCGGGATGAGGAAGTTTTCAATGCCTTCCCTGAAGATGCTATTAGTCAGCTTTTTATTATCTCTTGAAAATAATAGTTGGATGCTGCTCCCATCGTGTAAATATTTATCCAAAAATCCAAAAGAGAGTGTATATTGCTAATTAATAATTGTGTAATAAGAAGATTGCAAAATGTTCTTTTAAAAGGTCTTTTGTCCAAATTAGTACTGGCTCAGCATGGAATATAGGGTTTTGGTTGTTTCTTATTCTCGCTACCTTTCAGCTTCATCCAAAATCTTGAAATTCTATTTTTTCCTACATGTTCTTTAAAATAATAACAAAATGCAGCATGCCTTGATTTTGTGCCTTTGATATCACAAAGGACACCATAAGAATTGATACTGAATGCATGTTCTACATTTCCTATATATTTCAATAACTTCTTATTGTATTTCTATGTTTCACGTATTTATGCTTTTGATAATTTTACTGAGGTATGCTGATATAATGACTATCATTCATCTCCTCAAGTATTTTTCAGGCTAGTCAGAAGTTGTGGGATTGAGGGCCTTTATAGTTTAATGTGAAGCATATCATCCATTCTTTAATCAACCCAAGTTTATTGAGTATGTGCCATTAGCTAGGGGAGTTCTGGGCATTGGGACATAGTGAGCCTTTACCTCTTGATTAGGACAGTAATTTGACTGTGAGGGCTTGGAAGAGGTGGGTATCCATTAACTGTTGGTTTCACAATAATTTCAGTTTCTTTTCCCCTCACCTCATATTATTATTTCTAAACTCCAACTAAATAGGTTTCTCTTTTAGTAGGTCTGAATGAGAAATGAAACTTGATTTTTTTTTTACAAGTTCTCCTTGATAATTGTCATATACAGTTAAGTTTGGGAGTCGTCATATGACTAAATAGCCATTATGATGTCATGTGGAAGTGGGGAGAATTGTAATAAGGCAGCAGAAAATTGTTTCTGTGGGTCATCTTTTCCCACAGCATCAGGCTACTGAATATAAATCATTAATGGTATTGCCTCCAACTCTGTATGACTCTAGATTAAACTTTCTTGCTCTTGTAGATGATTATTGACTCTTGCAAATTATTGAATTAATATTCAACTGAGGTTGTTTTGTTTTCTCATTTGACATGATCTTCTCATGAAAACAATGCTGCTGTCCAGTTTCTTATGCTTCACCTAGTTGCTGCAAGCCTGTGACTCTTTCACAGTTTCCCAAACATGCATGTTTTCTTGCCTCTAGGCCTTTCCACATGCTAATCCTTTTCCCATTCTTTGACTTATTTACGTTCAAGAATCAAGAGTGAAGGTTTCTATTATTGCTGCAGTATAGCCATTGATTATTTCTTTTATCACAATTGTGATATGGCTGGGATGAGTGTATGAGCTGGGGCAAATGGAGAGGAGAATTGAGAGTGTGAGTAATAGTGCTGAAATTGCATTAAGTTCTCTACTGATGTAAAAAGTCAATAAGGAAGGTGGAAATTTGACAATAAATAGATGTGTATTGGAAAGCAAGATGGGAAAAAGTACCTGCAGAAGTGGTCATAAAAATTCAAAGTAGTTGCCTAAATCAAGGATGGTTTGTGGGTAGGGGGTGCTATGCAAGGGCTGTGTGGTTTCTATGAAAGTTTTAAAAAATATTTAGAATATTTTTGCCATTTCTGTTTGAAGAGTGAGTATATCTATTTGATTGAAAAAAATCAGTATGTACATATTCAGCTACTACCTCTTGCCTGCCCGAGTATTTGAGCAATCTGACACTCATGAACCCCTAAGTCACATGGAAGATATAAGCTACATATAAGCTATATAAAAAGTAATTAAAGACAAGTATGTGACTAAGTCTGAAAAGAAACACAGTAGCTTCTGTATTCAGATTATAAGCACTTTAATGTTTATAACATTTACAAACGTATAATTTGAATACAACAGCTATTGGGTCAAAAAAACACTGTCAAATTTATAATTTTTTCCTTACTCAAAGGACAATGAAAATGAATTACTCTGTTTCAACTCCTCCTGAAGATTTTTAAATTTGGCCCCATTGAAGCTTCCCTGAAAACAGGACTATATTTAAAAAGTAGTTAAAGTTTGCATTGCTACTATAATGGCTACCTTTGCAGTCTTTAGTCTTGACTTTGCTTAAAAAAAAAAGTTCCGAAGCATCACTTTTGTACACTGTTTTCATAAGATGAGCATTGGGTTCATGTTCCTTTTTGCCCAATCACTGTCTTAAAGGATGCTGCAGAGACTGAGGGATAAGCAAATAAAATCAAAACAAGAGCCTCAGAAGAAGGAGGACAAAAAGGAATTTAAAAAAGGGAATACAAATATTGTGTGTCAGGACTTTATGGGCAGTTTCACAGATCTGTTTCTTGCTATTGTTGCATATTTCATTTGGACATCCTGTCACTTCCTCTGTGCCCTATGCAACAGAAATATTGGTTAGGAAGGTTAAAATCACTGTAGAAGTTGTTTATGTGGCATATTCCTTAGCAAGAGGATCTTCTGGTTCTCTGGAAAGTGTTAAATCACAGCTGATAATTAAACTTACTCAGGTTAGAAGGTGTCAAAATACTTGAATCTAAAAAAAAGAGCTCTCTGGAAGAAAGAGATCTTACTATTGCCTACACTCCATGAGCTTGTCTCCCAAAGTAAACAAAGCCAACAGTCTGTGAACACTGTAACTTCTTAAAAGGATGCATGTTTATTAAATGCATTTTGGACAAAAGAAGACAAGTATCTGGAAGAAATTAACCATTTCTTGCAAACACATTGCTTAGAGTTGGCTGCTGTTAATTTTTTAAAGTGCTATTTGCATGTATATAAATATGCCATATTTATGTAAATAAGAAATGTTATATATTGTTTATATATGATTTGCTATGCTTTCCTTTCACTGACATTGCACCAAATTGTGAAGAATTCGAGGTATTTATCCAGACCTGATGGGAACTAACTTAGTCTTAAGGAAACCTGGTTTTCACCTATACCTGAACACCTGTAGTATCTCATTTCCACTATAGTTGGAAGTCAAGTTAGAGACAAATTATTCTGTGGATATTTATTCAAGAAAGTTGCCAGCACATATACTTTAAAAACTGAAAAGTTTGGTATTGTCCGTTATATCCTAGAAGGGTTAATGACTGGTAACTATTAGATATTTTTACATAAGGCTAAAGCATATTCATAAAAGTTTTAAACATTTTTCATTGTGGTCAGACATACATACTACAAAGTTTATCACTTTAACCTTTTTAAAATTGTTAAAAAAAAAAAAGCTGCAGGCAGGAATGAATGAGAGTAGGCAGGCAGGCAGGCAAAAGGGGAGAGGAGGAAGCAGCATTTTATTTTATTTTATTTAGTTGTTCATCTTGGTTGTTTCCTTCACTCAGGGTTATTAACCCAGATCCTTAGGATGTAGATGGGCTGTGCCAGGCAGCGGCAGTGGCGCTCTGCACAGCTCTAGCAACCACCATTCTGCTGCATGTTTCTATGAATCTGACTGCTCTGTGAACCTCACAGAAGGGGAATCATACAATATCTTTCCTTCTGTGATCGGCATGTTTTATCTAACATAATGTTTTCAAGGTTTATCCATGTTTTGGTATGTAGAAGAATTTCTCTTTTTCAGATTAAATAATATTCTGTATTAGGCATATACCATATTGTTTGTCCACTCATATCTTGAATGAAAAAAAGCCAATTCATCAATTACTTATGTGTTTGAGTTTTGTGTTCCCTTGTCTGCTGTGATGGAACTGACTGGACGACAACCGTTTTGAGATCTCCTTCCGTGGTGCAGAGTGGCTGCACAGCAGATGCCAGACAGAGACCAAATTTCCCAGTCCCCTTTATGCCTAGGTGGATCCCGGCAGAACGTGCAAGGAAGCTGTGTGTGTCATGTCTGTACTGAGATGCATGATCGTGTAAACATCTACTCTGAGGTTGACACTAGGTCATCACTGAAACCAGGAAGTGGCAGAGCCACAGGATGGAAAACCTGGGTCTCTGAGTCAGCACTTTGAGGAGAGTCTCCTAAGAGGCCTCCCTAGTAGGGATTACATTGAATTTTGTATAAGTAAGAATTTTTTGTGTTAAGCTACCAAAATTTGGGAGCCATTATTCAGCCTTGTCTACTAATTCTCACTATTAGACCCAGCCTCCAAGTCCCATCTATTTCAAATTGCTTTTCCTATCTTTTCAATTCTTCTTTCTCATGGTCCATTGCTGAGTTATTTCTCCTTCTGTCTTATTCCTTGCTTTTCAATCACCAGGTTGTGTGGGTTCTTTTCCTTTAATAGTGCCTCTGCCAAACCTCTCCCATGTAAATCTCCTGCTATGATTTACTTTGAGCAGAGACAGACCAAGGAGTAGGTCGAGCCTGCTAAGATCCTGCAAGATTTATGTATAAGCGGTGTCTGAAGACAACTGGAAATCCTGTTTATATCAGTAATGTTCTCAGGAAGAGACTCCATTTTTTGAAAGTGACCCTTGATAGCTCAAGTATTAGGCTGGAGGGGCGTGGACCATGTAAAGCTCAAGGAGCTCAGGTTCATGACCCATCCGGACCCCTTGTGCTGGGTGTGGGAAGTGAACAACAAAATGAGCAAATAAATAGATAAAAGCATTTCTTTCTCTTCTCTCTTCCTGCCTGCTTTCATTCTGACCTTCCTTCTTCTTAAAAAAAAATGCAAGAAGTACATTGAAAAACCTCTGGAATGAGAGTGGAGACCGTCAGGGGGCCTGTTTCAGTAAGACCAGAGAGACGTATCTTGCTTTAGGAAGTAGGTGCGTTCCGGATAACTCAAGGCTCTGTGGTTGCTGAGCGGGGATTAGCACCCACCCCCTTCTCCAAAAAATATTGAGCAAATAATGGATTGTGGGGGAGATAAGTAGTTCATCTATTCAATTTCCCCACATATCTCTATCTGACCCTGAGTTTAGGTCATCAACTTTTCTTGCTATTTCTGGGCTATTACATTTTGTTCTAAATGGTCCTTCTACCATTCATCCTCCTCTCTGCTGCCTGAGTCACTTTTCTGAAGCCCAACTCCAATCATATCAACTTTGCTTCAAACTCTAAAGTTGTGCATTGCTTAAGGTAGATCATCTTCGAACGGATCTGCTTCCCCAGCCACTAGAGAGAGCTTACATAGTACAGTCTATGATGCCACCATCACAGATCACGAGCTCCTGCAAGGGAATGAAGAGAATGTGGAAAACGTGGATCTTATATGCCTGGCTGTTTCTCAGCTCTGAATTTAGGCTCAGACTTTTAGAATTCCAGAATATCTACTCAATTTGCAAGTCTCCGCTCAAGGGTCATGCTTGTCAACTTTCCTGACAAGTTCCTCATTCCCCTTATTTGTTTCTGTCTGTCTTCTCTCCCTCTCCAAATCCAGACAGTAACTGAGTGACAGCAAAGCATAGATTTTTCAAGCATTGAATCAGGGTCTCATGGCTGCGTGAGATTGTTACTATCGTGTCGTTGTCCTAAGGAAACTATATACTTTGCTCACAGTGAGGGGTTTGGAAGCTGCATAGTGTACCATGCCTGATGTACAAGGAGATGACTATTAATTTATCTCTGTTGGACCCCTACACTGTGGCCTTTGGAGAATGGGGAACAGAGCTATCCCTGTGGACTGAAAGCAAGAGTTTGAATGTGTCCTTTGGGCAGTGGAATGCTCATTTATCTTTTCCTCTTTCTGAATCCCCTTCTTCATTTGGATGCAATCAATCATCCTTTTGTTAGGAAATATAAATTCAATGACTTAACGTGAGTTTACCTAGCAATTGGAGTGAAATTAGGGGAAGATTATTCTTGTACAGGAAATTATTCTTGGCCATTCAAAATGTGGCCCAAGGAGCCATCTACCTGGAGAATGTTGTTCTGAAGTTTGTAGCCCAAACAGTTATTTAAAAACTATTTTTGTCCAGTGTCCTTGAAGAACTTCGCCACCAGTTGTTTCACAGTCTCCAGGTGTCAGGTCCACAGGCTAAGATCAATCAGCCCTTATCTCTGAAGAGGAGTGCATTGCAAATCATCATTTGAGATGCCTGAGTTTAATTTCACCAAATACCCATTATAAAATCATGATTTTATTGAAGATTTATACCTATAGAATATAGCTATGTAACAAGACTACAAATGGTCTTTAATCATTTCAAGTTCTATCACTCGTTCTGACCTTCCAGTAGTATTCTCTTGTTCTCAAACCAACAACAGTGCAACTTACACATGGGTTTGGTTCTGTGATTCCCTACTGAAAAGAAATGTTTGCTGCCCTGTGCGAAAGATTTTGTTTTTCTTTATATTGGTTTGTTTGTTTTTGGTGGATGTGGATAGACACAAATTACATAGTCAACTGGTTTTTACTGTAAAGATTTTCATTTCTGAGTTTTATAATAAAATTTAATGGAAGGTACAGTGATTTCCCATATACCCCCTATACCTACACAGCATAGCTTCGTCATTATCAACATCATTCACTACTGGTACTTTTTTTTTAACCACAGATGATCATACATGGACATATCCTAATCACCCCAAATCCTCAGGGCTTCTTCTTGGTGGTGTACATTGAAAGAGTTTGGACAAATGAATAATGACACATATCCACCATAAAAACTATCAAATAGAATATAGAAAAATCTCTAAAATCCTATTCATCTCTCCCCCTGCCCGCTCCTGGCCACTATTCATCTTTTTATTGCCTCCGTAGTTTTATCTTTTCCAGAATGCCATGGAGTTGGAATCATACAGTATGTAGTCTATTCTATGTACTAATGTGAATTTAAGGTTCCTTCCTGTTTTTTCTTGGCTTGATAGCTGACTTCTTTTCAGCATTGAATTATAGTCCATTTTCTGAATATACCAGTTTCTTCATTGACTCACTGAAGTACATCGTGGTGACTTAAGAATTTTGGCAATTATGAAAAAACTGCTATAAACATTACTGCATATGTTTTTTTTGTGTGTGTGGACACAGTTCTCAGCTTCTTGGGTAAATACCAAA
Source organism: Solenodon paradoxus (assembly GCA_004363575.1). NCBI lineage: Eukaryota > Metazoa > Chordata > Mammalia > Eulipotyphla > Solenodontidae > Solenodon > Solenodon paradoxus. The sequence goes on from RJWH01000051.1 coordinate 260,738, forward strand.
GAGTGCTGAATCATATGTTAAAAGTATATTTAGTTTCACAAGAAACTGACAAACTCTCTTTCAAAGTGACTGTATTGTCTTTCACTGCTGCCAGTAATGAATGAAAATTTTTTAAATTCCATATCCTCATCAGCATCTGATGTTGTTGGTGTTTTGAATTTTGGCCATAAGTGTTTAGTAGTATCTCTTGTTTTGATTTGCATTTCCTGATTACATGTGACATGAATATCCTTTCATATGATTGTTTTTCATCTTTATATTTTCTTTGGAGAGGTGCCCGTTAGGGTCTATGGCCTATTGATTAGCTAAATTGTTTGTTTCCTTATTGTTTAGTTTGAAAGGTTCTTTGTATATTTTTAATAATAATTTTTTATTTGCAAATAATTTCTCCAAATCTGAGACCTTTTTCTTCTTCCTCCTCCTCCTCCTCCTTCTTCTTCTTCTTCTGTATTTAGTTCATATGAACCCAAATCCTTGGGATGTATGTGGATTATGCCTGGCACACTTACCCACTAAGCCACCAGGATGTTCTGGGGCTGCTGGTCTTCTAATTCTCTTGATGTATCTTCTCAGGCAGAAGAAGTTTTAAATTTTAATGAAGTAGTCCAGTTTATCAATTTTTTCTTTCATTGATCATGTTTTTTATGTGTGTCTAAAGAGCCATCACCATATCCAAGATCACCTAGGTTTTTCTCCTATGTTATCTTTTAGGAGTTTTATAATATTGAGTTTTACATTTAAATCTGTGATCCATTTTGTGGTTAACTAAAAGGGTGTAATGTCTTTGTCTAGACCCATTATATTTGTATGTGGATGTCCAGTTGTTCCAACACCATTTGATGAAAAGATTATACTTTCTACCTTGTATTGCTTTTACCCTTCTTTCAAAGATGAGTGACTATATTTATGGAGATTATTTCTGGCCTATATTCTGTTCACTGATCTATTAGTCTATTCTTTTACCAGTGCCACGCTGTCTTGAAAACTGTTAAATAGTGTCAGTCTTCCAATTTTGTTCTCCTTCAACATTGTGTTGATTTTTCTGACTCTGCCACTCCACTAAACTTTAGAATTAGGTTATCAGTATCCATAAAACAATTTCCTGTGATTTTGACTGGGTTTACACTAAATTTATAGATCAATTTGTGAAGTATTGAGTCTTCTTATTCATGAACATGGAATATAAATTTATTTATTTAACTCTTACTCGATTTTGTTCATCACTTTTACAGTTTCCATATAGATTTATATATATTTTGTTAGATTTATACATAAGTATTTCATTTTACTAATGTAAATAGTATTATGTTTTTGCTTTTAAATTCTACCTGTTCTTTGTTAGAATACAGAAAAGCAACAACACTTTTAGAGATTAACTTTGTATCCTGCAACCTTGTTATAATCACATAATAATTTCAGGAAGTGTTTTGTTGATTCTTTCGGATTTTGTAAATAGGTCATCATGTCATTTGCAAATAAAGACATTTTTATGCCTTCCTTCTCATTATGTATGACTTTGGACTGTGACCCTCACTAGTGTTTCTCAGTATCTCTCGTCCCACACTCCCATTAGCATTAGGTGAGACAGGATGCTCAGTGTGTGCTGAGTTTGAGTATTTCCCTTCATCCACGTGAAGGCTAGAGCTGGTTGGAGTGGGCTATTTTCTTTCCTTAGAGCACTTAGACTCAGGTAATACCCCAGCAGTTTAGCCTATGTTTAACTAGTTTCCTGAGTATAGGCCTTCTTAGGAAGATTAGAGTTCCCTGGCATATTTATTTCAAAATTGTTTTTTTTTCCAATCCCTGATCTGAAACAGGAGGATATTTTTGCTATGGGAACCTGGTTGAGCTTTTTAAGGTAAATCTTATAATATTATGCCACACTTCCCCAACTCTCATGATTGGGATCCACTGGAGTTTTTAACACTCAGAGTGAGTTAAATACTGAGCCTCAAGCAATTCATCACTTACAGTTCACTTGGAATGAATTTTTCTGTCTCAGCACTAGTTTCATGGCAGTTTCTGCTAATGAGTCTGATCTGGCACACCAGCACGCCCTGTATTTTCTGATCTGTGCCTCAATCTCAGGGGCTGTAGCTTGCCCCGTGTTCTTCCCTCTCAGATTGCAGTAGAACTACTGGTTTTCAGTCTGTTCACCTTTTTTGCTTGTTAGAATGGCTGTACAAAGTCTAAATTCCTTACATGCAAAACCGGAAACCAAAAGTTCCCCTCGCCCCAAATGATTACTTTTACACAGAGAAGTACTCTGGACCTGACAGAAGAAATTCTTAGATTTCCAAATTCCCCTTTACCTCTTTTCAAAGGCAATTTATTCAGGTATCACTTACTGAACATTTTTACCGAGGGGATGTAATTACATCTGGGTGCCGGTTCCCTCTCTCTCCCCTAATCCTATCTACAGAAGACAGTAATAACAGTCACAGAACTCTTCCTGAGTCTTGGAACCCCCAATAGAAGTTCACGGTAGACTTTAATCACTGCAACATAGATGACGAAGAAGCTACAAATCCTTGTGCATCCATGATCTTCCACATGCTGAATACTGAGTGCTTGAAGATGAACAACACAGCCTGTATTCAAGACCACTAAGCATGATCAGATGGAAGCTAATAGTCCCTGATCACCATCCATCTTACCCCATTGCACTTGCTACTCTTGAAAAAACCAAATTTTACTTTTATGCTGAAAAGTTAAAAAAAAACAAAAACTGGTGTGTCTGGGTGAAGCAGCGGTTGGGTCAGTTGCCTCTGAAGGAGCAAGGCCATATACTCCCTGGGCTTGAGTCCCGGCATCAGGGAGAAACAACCAGTATGAACAACTAAATAAAAATAAAGAATCTCCTCTCTCTTCCTGCCTGTCTACTGATTTTCCTTCCTGCCTGCAACTTTTATTTAAAAAAAAAATAAGTTAAAAAGAAGAAACAAAGACAATTTGCATTCTCAAGTCTGACTGGCTGAAAAGTTTAAGGTCGAAATTTGTTATTGAATGATAAAAATCTGATAATTTGTACTTGTTTTCCTTGTAAGTCTGATTGCATTTCTTCTGGCCCGAAAATAGCAGAACTTCATGCTACAGTGGGAAAATATTTTTATTTCCTCCTTGTGGCTAGTAAACCGGCCCACCTACCTGTAATGGGATTTTTTTTCTCACAGAAAAGGTAGCCACAAAATGTCCTTCCTGGAAATCTTCAATATATGGTGTGATTTATAGCTCACAGCTGGTAAGTGAAAAGAAATCGCCTAGGCTTTTGCCCTGAAATCCTGAGACTAAGCTGGCCAGCCTCTGAGATTTCATAGGCCTGGAAGGACCGTGAGCTTCTTTCACTCAAAACTGCCCTTGCTCCACACCATCGCCTCAATAAAGTGAGTTTTTCAGTCAACAATTAAGAAATTAAACTTGAACACCAAGGGCCTCCAGAGCAAAAGCTTTTGTTTTTACTGTAAGGTGTGATTAAAAACAGATTTGGAGTCCGTGCAATGAGGAGAAGGCTGGCAGCAAGGGAAAGAGGAAATGCGGGCTTTCCAAGAAAGAAGGTTCTGAACTATGGGGAGGCAGGAGGACTTACAGAGGCATCCTCACCATTGTAACTTGTCTTTCACTAACAGGGCACCTGGCAGATGCCTTGGGAATCTTTCAAACAACTTGGCTACTGAGCCTCTCATCCTCTTGTCTCCATGGCACACGATTGCTCTTCAATCCTAGAAAGGCAGTGGGTTGCTAGATGCTCTTATAAATCAGAGAAAAAGCACCCAGAGGTATTCAGCTGTTTCCACCCCTGCTAAGAAAGGCTGTTCCTATGTAGCATCTGGTTTCAATTTGTGCTTTCAGAGAAAGCTCCATGTGTAGGAGAAGAAAATATTCCCATACATTTCTCCTGAAGTCAGCATTATGTGGAATGACTAACAGGTTAAGGGCTTTCTGTGCCTTTCTTGACTACGATTGGCTGAGGACTCAGGGAACTAGACGCCTCATTGCTTTTAAGACATGGCAGTTTCTCTCATGCTCTGAGGTGCAATGAAATCTGACTTCTCTAATTACTTCCTTTCACCTCCACACCTCTTTAAGAACTAAGGGGCCATTTCCTATCCTAGTTTTAACTCATTTTGTTGTGTCTATTCACTATTTGTTTGGAATATTTGTTGGGAGATATTGGTCTGTAGTTTTCCTATAATTTTTTTTTTCTAGTTTTTTTTGTTTTTTTTTAAGGAAATGTGCAGGCAGGAACAAAGGTGAGCAGGCAGGCAGGCAGAAAGAGAGAGGAGGAAGCTCTTTATTTTTATTTAGTTACCCCACAACCCTGGATGTGAACCTGTGTCCCTGGGAAGTATATGGACTATGTTCCTTTGGAAACTGCTGACCTAACCACTACCAGGACACGCCTGTATTTTTCTAGTTTTAATATAAGGTCAATTTCAACCTCTTAGAATAAATTGGAAACTGTTCTCTCCTCTGCAGTTTTCTAGATGAATTTGTCTAGAATTGGTATGATTTTTTATATGCTTGATGGATTGAACCAGTGAAGATCAACTGGTTAATACAGGAGTATTTATTTATTTTTGAGTTAGCTTTGGTAGTTTATATATTCAAGGAATATGTTCAGTCCAACTAAAGTGTCAAATTTATTGGCATAAAGCTGTTCATTATATTCCTTTGTTATCCTTTTAATCCTTGTAGAATCTATAGTGTTATCACTTCTTGCATTTCTGATACTGATAATTTGGGTTTTCTTTCACTCTGTTTTTTTAAGTTTACCAGGCTTGCTGAAGTTTTGTCAGTTTTATTGCTCTTCTTTAACAGCTTTTATTTTGTTTTTCTGTTTTCTATTGCACTGATTTTCACTTATTATTTTCTTTAATCTACTTACATGTGTATATCAGTAGCATCTTACGGTATAAGATAAGGTTATTGAGGTCCTTTTGCTTTCAAGATGTTTAATATATAGATAATATAAATACTGTATTAGCAGCATTTCATGGAATTCTAAGGTATGCTTTAAATTTTATTTCATTCAAAATGCTTTTGAATTTACTCAATTTCTTCTTTGACTTATTGGGATTTATGGAATAGTATTATTTACTTTCCAAGCATTTGGGGATTTTTCTAGATATCACGAATTAATTTCTAATTTAGTTCCACTGTGGTTAGAAAAAATATCTTGTAAAATCTGAATATTTAAAAATTTGTTTATATTTGTTTAATGGTCCAGATGAAGTGTACCTTGGTGAATATTCCATGCATTCTTGAAAATAATTTGTATTCATCTGTTATGGGATAAAGTATTATTTGTGCCCTCTATATCCTTACTCTCTTTCTACTTGCTCTATCAATATTGGGCGAAAGCTACCAAAATATCTGACTATAATTGTGATATTTATTTCTCCTTGTGAGTCTATCAACTTTTGGTTTATGTATTTTGAAACTGCTATTATAAGCATAGATGTTGAGGAATATTATGTTGTCTTTATGTCCTTTATCATTATGAAACTAATTTCTTTATCTCTTGTACATTCTTTTCTCTGAAATCTATTTTGATTTAGCAGACATGTTAATTTTATTTTGATCTATGCTAACACAGTATCTTCTTTTAATATTCCTTTTCTTTTAATTTACTTTTGACTTTATATTTAAAATGGGTAATTTTATAAACAATTATCATAAAAATAATAGTTTTCATATACTCTTCATCAGTTTTCCATATGTTAACATCTTACATAACCATAGATCATCTATCAAAATTAAGAAATTAACTTTGATTGACTGGTTTATTGTTACAATCAAAGTTTTAAAAACTTTCAGTCATTATTTCTTCAAATATTTTTCTGTTGCACTCTTATTTCATATACATGTATATTCGGCTGCTTAAAGTTGCCCTTACTGCTCATTGGTGTTTCATTCTTACTTTTTAGTTCTTTTTCCCTCTGTGCTTCATTTTTGAAAGCTTCTAATTTTATATCTTTAATTTCACTAATCTTTTCCCTTTAACATCTAATCCATCGTTAATCCCTTTCTGTGCATTTTGTATTTCACATGTAATTTTTATCTCTTAGAAGTTCCTTTTATTTCTTTTAAAATCACCTATATCTCTACTTGACATGTTCATTTTCTCCTTAGTTTTAAAAATGTATGGAATCAATTATAATCATTTTTAATCATTTAATATGTGGAACTAGAATAGCATTTATTCTAGAATAATTCTTTTCCACTATTAGGGCAAAACACTTCTGAGTATTCTACTGAGTGCAGATGAAATTTTTTAGCTTGGGACCAGAGACTTTTCCCAGACTTGTACGACATCTGTTTATTATTCTCTCTAATCTTTTCAGGTGATTCTTTCATCCACCCCAGGTGGAAGGCCCACTCTAATCCCAAAACACACATGCACAGATCAACTCTGTGTTTAGTACTTAGAAGGGTCCCACTTCATATCTCTGGGCTCCTTCTTCGCATGAGGTTCTCTCCTCTCTGGCATCTAGGATCCACCTTGGTGCCCCTGGTGTCCTACCTTGGTGACTCCTAGCTCTGCATTAGGGAGTTTGCAGAAATCTGCTTCTGTTCCCTTTCCCCATGTCAAGACTGAAAATAGCTGGGGACAATCATAGAGTTTCCCTTGTTCATTTTCCATATCTTGAAAACCATAGTTTCATATAGTTTGCCCAGTTTTTGTTTCAGACAGGAGGGTAAATCTGGTGCTTATTATTCTATCTTGGCTAGATGTAGACATTTAAGTGAATTGAGTTGCCTTAGTAAATATTTATCCTTATAACAAATAGAATGTAATAGAAATGAGACTCCTGAGGGACAGTTGTTCATGAGTCTCTTGCACTTCATCATACATTCATTCCAAATAGAGACACTGACCACATTTGTTTTGGACTGACTTTTGACGGATACTTGTATTATGAATAGACTTAGAATACTATCTCCCTTTGGAACAAAGGGCAGTTTAAAAAAAAACCAAAAAAAAAAAAACCCAAAAAACAGAAAATACAGATAATGTGTCTTTCCCTAGAGCAAAGGACAAATATGCCTACTGTTTGGTAAAATATATTTGGTTTCCTAAGCTAAATTCTCCCTTCTCTAATGCAACCCAACATATTAGAAGCTGTCACTTTTGTTCTTTGAATTCCTCAGTAGGAACTGGGGCTCAGGGAATCAGTGTAGAACATACTTAGTCTGTCTACTGCTATTGCTATGAACAATAACAAACTATCTCCGGTCTCTGACCCAAGAATCTTATGCTGTTTGTCAGAATCAATGAAACTGTGACATGTTAACATGTTAGCTTGAAAGTAAGATAAAAATATCATAGCCTTGAAAATTCTTGACATATGAGATAGAATAGACTGATTAAAGAGCAACACAGCTTCTGTGTGGCTTTCCCTCTTGAGGGACATGCCTTTGGAGTCCTGAGGCTGTGTTACAGTTTTGGCCACCTGAAAGCCACTGTGCTAGGAAGATCATGTGAAGAGTCTACATTACACTTGAAATACTGAAGGAGCTCCAGCCAGTGCAGTGTGCAGGTGAGTGAGCCCAGGAGTCACAATGTTAAGTAGAGCAGAGAAAGATGCCCCCATAGACCTGCCTAGTTTTCAGATAAGTGGGCAAAATAAATGCTGTTGTTTTAAGCCATTACTTACGCAGGAATGAAGGTGAATAAACAGGCAGGCAGGCAGGAAGAGAGACAGAAGAGCAAGAAGCATTTTTTGTTTTTATTTAGTTATACATCTTGGTTGTTTTCCCCAGCTCAGAGCTGAGAACCTGGGTCCTTGGGATATACCTGAATAATGTAACAGAAGGCTGAGGAATAAACTGTTAAACCATCAAGGTACAACTAAATCACTAGGTTTTGGGGTGACTTTGTTATGCAGTGCTAAACAACTGAAATACCATGCATTTTATAACACCCTTTTGAATTTCTTCTTGTTTTATTTTACTAGAGCACTCTCTCTGAAAACATTTAAAAAATTCCTTGTGTAGTAAAATTCTGAGACCTCATAAGTCTAGAAAGATAATAAATTTTCTACACATTTAAATAATAGCCTTGTTGGTTGTAAAGGGATAAGCCTGAAGATGTTTTCTTTTAGACCAGTATCTACTGCTTTTTTTTTTCAAGTGGTACCTGTAACATTTTGTTTTTTAAAAAATGAGCAGCTTCAGAATAATATAAATGTAACTTAAAGAAACAAAACAAAAATTACAGTGCAAAGTATCTCATTAAAACAAATTTTTATTTTGTAATGTACTGAATTGATATTTTTGCATATACCTTGATGCAAAGAAAATTTTAAGTTGCACACTGTTTAAGAAAAAAAATATTTAAGGACTGAAAAAGGATGAACCGCATTCTTTGAAAGGAAAATGTCCTCTGTCAAAACATATTCTTTGTTTGCATGTAACATATTAGAACTCAAGAATTTTTAATTTAGATAAAACAAAGGCAAAATTTCATATTTAAAAAGAAAGTGAAATTACAGATGCATGAAGAGCAAATGCTTAATACACCAAAGACACAGAGTTTGATGCATTAGTGTCAATATTTGAGGTAATTTTTAAGGTTTCCTCAAAATCACATTAATTATAGCTCTGTAAAATATTTAAAATAACAAGAAAATGCTTCCAGGCTACTGTTGTAAGATCTGATGTAAGTTTTATACTATATCTTTATAGGTGATCTTCAGTTTGTCTCAGTAACATATTAGATTTTTTTCAGCTCTCTAATTTTTAAAAATATTGCTATTATAAGATGCTTAAATACAGGATTTTTCTTGTTTATACAGTTTTGTACTTTATGTGCCCTTTTATTTATATCTTTAATTCTAAGAAAATCTTTGCCTTTATTCCTTCAGATATCCTTTTCATTTTTATTGTTTTCATTTTTCTATCCTTCATGTCTCTTAACTTTTCAATTATATTTTTGATAATCTCATTATTTTCTAACATTTTAACAGAGTTCTTTACCCTAAACTTCTCCCTCCATACCATTAATTCGTTATTTCAAATTTTGCATTTTTGCTATTGTATTTTTACTTTGTTATACCATATAACTGCTTATTTTCACTCTATTGATACCTCTCTCATATTTTTGGATATAATTATTAAACTTACTTTAAATAATTTATCATTCTGGCTAATTGGACCTTATTTCTCAGGTAAGTTTCATCTGTTTGTTTTTTTTAATGCTGGTATCTGATCCTTATCAATGTGCCCATAGTTCATATTCCCCTGGGATATCAACTAACTTTCACAAAAAGGCTAAATTTAAGGCTATGACCTCTACATGGAGTAGGGTGTGGAAGTCATACCCAGAAAAGGGCCTAAGACTTTTAAGATCTCTGCCATTCTCCTTCTACACAACCAGTTGACCTAGTTCTCCAGCAAATCTTGTCATGCTGTCAACTAGGAGACTTTTTTCTGAAATGCCTTTCTTTTCTTATAATATACTACGTCTCTATCAGTTTGGTTAAAATTACTTGAAGGAAACCAAGTTATTTTTCTATATTAAGGGATTTAAGCCTATACAGTTGAAGGATCTGGCTAAGCTGTCTCTGTAAGCCTGTTGTCTACATTTTGATGATGGAATTTGAAGTCTGTAGGGAAGTCAGTCAGAAAGAAGATGGATGAGAAGTCAGGGAGAGTAAGAAAAACTGATAGTATTTGAGCATGAGTCAGAATCTGCAGGGATGGACTGGAACCCATGTCAGTCCTCATTGCCATCAACATCAAAGCAGCAAGAAGCTGCAACTCTTCATTATGGAGCTAAGCACATTGTTTTCATCTTGGAAGTAAGCACTTCTAGCCAGTGAGTAAGAAAAGGTGAAGGAGCCTCTAGGCGGTATGTTAGGATTATTTGCATATCCATGAAGCAAGTCAGAAAATAACATTGTGCACAAGCTTCAAAAGTTCCTGGTTATCTTGCTATGACATTCTGAAAAATCAAAAACAAAAAACACAACAAAAAAGCAATCTGAATGCTGCTTCACTTCCATTCTCCAATATTGAACAAAAAATTCTTTTAAAAATTTTCTTTGAAGAAACATTGCCTAATATCACTATATAGGTTTAAAGTGTGTATCATGGTAAATTAACATCTGTTTATACTACATTATGTTCACCACTGACCGTCAAATTATACCCTTCACTTTGTGGTTGATCCCCGCATAACAAAAAAGTCTTTAACTGTAAATAGAGAAAAATATTCTTAGAAGTATAGTTGATCTTATTTAAATTGACATATTACAAAGCTACCACAAGCATATTGGGAGGGAAGAAGGGAAAGGGCAGAAGGAAGTCTTAGGTGCTGTTCTGTCTGTACCTGTCATAACTGTTTATTTTCTAACTGGGCTCTGGCATTGTCCTCTTGTTTAGGCCAGCACAGCCTTGACTTGACTGCTTTTATGCCCTCCATATGGCAAACAGGAATATTTCTTCTAATGCAGTAAGAATGGAGAGAACAGAGCACAACTCCAAATCTTCCTTTCAGCTTATGTCTCAGCCATGTTTTCCAGCTCTCTTCAACCTGAGATTGATGTTGTATTATTCTCTCTCCCCAACCCCATCTCCACCAACTACACCACAACTCTCTTCCACTGGACCATGGCACTTTTTATAGAAGTGTTTCTTTCAGCTCCATCTTCTTGCCCATTATAGGGTAGTGATATCAAGTCTGGTAGGGGGAAAGCCATGTCACATGTATTTGCTATCACCACAGCTGTGGTAACATTCAAAATTTAGATTTTGAGTGTTCTTGTAAGAAATTATTTAAATAATATAAAGAAAATGGGAAAAGGGATGATTGCCTTTGTTGATTATATTGCTTGGAATTTTCCAGAGGTCTGCTTTTTAATTCTGATAGATCTTTCTGAAGGAATGGGGATAATTAGCATCATTCATCAAAAGTTGTGCATTTCTGATTTAGGCACCAAAGTAGAAATGCATTTATTGAAAGATACTTGTTTCAATTGTTCCCAAAGGTGACAAGGAAAGGCTCTACCATGGCCAACAGCTGCTCTTAGTATTTTTTGAATATTGTTCATCATCCTGATTTTTCCCTTTGGCTCCATAAATTGTAGCAGTATTTCCCTAGAAACCGAAGCAAAAAGCATCTTTCCTATACCTTTAACTTGTCGCCTGGCTTGTGGCCGTGACTGGAGCATTCAGTCTGGTCAATACATTTTTGTGTGTCTCTGAGATGAGTTTTCTAGTACCCTGCAAATCCATGCTAACAATCTAGATTTAATTTTTTTATTTAGAATTTTATTATTTATTATTATAATAGAATTTAAAATACCACAAAATGACTAAAATTAAATTCAACCACCTAATCCAATATTTCAGAAATAGTGATGTATTAAAATTGTTTATTTTTCAAACAACTCACAATTCAATATCTGTATTTTCTTGGAAATCACAGAATATTCTGGTGAAATAATTACTCTAGAAATTCTGAGAGAGAGTGCGTGAGAAGAAGAGGAGGAGGAAGAGGAGGAGAAAATGGAGGAAAAGAGGGAGGGAAAGAGGGAAGAAAGGGGAAAGAGGGAGAGAAAAGAGAAGATGTTAATGCTCTTATTCATTATTACTCTTATTATAATTATTTTTGGAAGATATTTTAGATGATAAACCTTTTGAGGACAGACAGAATCTATGCTCCTTCATTGCCTTACAAAATCTGAGAGTCTAAGTAATCAAGATTGAACCAAGAATGAAAAGTGTGTCTGCAACACTTTAATCTTCACAGAGAGGTTATCAAGTAGAAGAGGACAAGTGCAGTGATTGATCTTCCTTTCAAAGTGATAGTGTCTTGATAATGGCTATGAAAGCTTGATGACCCTTAACATCTCATGGAACAAAAGAGTCAGTTAAACAAGGTGAAAATGTTAAAAGGGGAATATATGAAACACAAAAGAAAGATGACAAGGTGACAAGTTAAACATAATCCACAGAATAAGAAACGTCAGAAGCCTCCTCCGCAGCACACCTACAAACACCTGCCCTTTTGTTAATACATAAAAGAGAGCCTCTCACTGCAACTCCTTCACTTCCTTGGTGGGGGAAAGCCAGATGCCAGGTAGTATGAGGGTGCCTGGTAGGAGAGACTCTACGGACAATGCATCCAGCGTAATTACCTTATTTAGTCTCCTATTTGCTACCCCCAAATCCAAATTATTTGGATCTTTCAACTCTACCTCATTTCTCCTTTATCACTCCACTCACAAAATCTCAAAGACACCAATAAATTAAAGTAAACGTATTCACTGAATAATCCATGTGTGTGTTGGGGAAGAATGATAGTGGGACCACTTGGACCTGAAAAATTTTAATTTTTCAAAGAGAAAAGAGAACACTCTGCCAGTTGTGATATTCTTTCTATAATTATTATAATGATACAAGATCCTAGTAACTTTTCAGTTTATAGTCATGGATCCCTGAGGACCTTTGCTACCTATGACCTGGCATCACTGGAGTAACTTCCATGTTCTCAGATAATTTACCTATTTACCCTGGCCTTCAATTCCACCATGAAGGGGAGAGCTTTTCATTTTAATTATTTCTATTTAGTGATAAAAAATAATATTGGAGCGAATAGGGCAAAGGCATATAAAAACAATATAAATGTGTTATTCATATCAGTTTCTCTAATCGAATTTCCCATAGTTTATGAATTAGGATCAGAGGAAGTAAAATTCATCAATGAAGACTTGAAAGAAAGAGATGAAGAATTAGTGGGAGGTAATAATGATTTTCTTAACAAAGATCATTTTTGTAATAAACTTTTCCCCCTTTTTGGACATCAGATACAGAGGATTAAGTTAATATTTCTCATTTCTTGGTACATTGTCACAGGTCAAAGCAAAATCGTCCTTTTGAAAATAAATATTTTCCATTTTATTTTATTCCCGATTCCTACTCCACCTTCCCAGGTAACCATCCTAAAGTATTTAATGTTTATTTTTTTAATTTGCATGTGTTCTTGAAAAATGCATATGTTTTTTTGTGCATTTAATTTACATAAAATATTATTTTATATTTCTACCAATTCAGAATTTTTCTTTTACTCAGGACCATATGTTTAAGATTCATTCATGTGCTCATTTTGTCTCTTGCTTCTAACCATCGCACAATGTTTGTATCTTCCCTATGATAAATGAACTTCATTATAAATTATTTTCCTAATGCATTTTTCAAGTTTGTGTACTCAGATAGTCTCTGGTTACCTCACACAATGGATGCTGAAGTCAATATCAATGTAGATGACCCTTAAGGACCTGTGTGAGAATCTCTTTTGGACTATTTCATCCTCCAGGAGTAGAATTCCAGGAGATAAGGTGAGATTATATTTAAAACGCTAAAATTTTTTGCCACTTTTTCTTACATGTGAGGATGATATTGTTATCATCATCACTGTTTAACATGTGAATAGTAGAGAGATCAGACATTAATAAAGATGGCCATAGTCACTCAATGAGTGAAGAGTGGACATTTCTCTTCTGATTCCAGGATTCTTTTCTATTCTTTGCACCATATCACATCACCTCAACAAACTTGTCCTAGCTGGAAACCAGCCTATTACATTACAATTGCTGTGTAACCATCCTCTTCTTTGTGAAATAATGCAATTTGTGACTCTTAGAGCGAGATTAATAATGTGGGAAATGCAGGTTCCCTGTTGACTGATGGCAGTTCTAAGTGACCTCATTTAAATATTTTCTGGTACACTAAATATAGTACATCTGTATTAAAATCAGGGATAATTAAATGCCTGCAATTTGCTGGCACAGATCTTAGAGGTGAATTTCTAAAATGACTTACTCCTGAAAATCTATCAAGGAAAGGGCAGTAAAGCTTCTAACTGGAACCATTTGCATGTGAGACATGGAAGGCCTGACACCATGACCTGTAAAAAGGGAGATGATCGTTAAATCTGCTGGAGAAAGAGAACGAAGCAAAGCCATTTTGTGATCGATTCCTCAAACGTAACTTTTAAGTACTTAAGAACAAAGAATCTGAGTTCAGAACTCTTGCTTTTTGGAATTCACTGAGTCATTATTATGGTTATTATTGTCTTAATGTCTTTCTGCACAAAGCCCCCACCTTCTGACACTGTTGCATGACAGCTCCAGTGGCCACACTGCAGTATCTCTCTTATCAATAAGAGGTTCTCAGTTCCCAAGAAAGCCTGACACAGTCATTCCTAACATTCTTACACAGATATTTCTATCTTTTACAAGAGCTTTGGACTTTCATGTTATATCAATGAATTCTCGTACAAGGGAAAATACATCCTAATGGATGTGTTTATGATGGAAACTTCATGAAGACTTCTTGAAGACCAGCGACTGAATCTCAATGGACTAGGGGGAGGAGGCGCCTCTCCAGTCTCCTGGAATGCAGATATGTGTGTTTGGTAAGTGGGAAGTTTTATTCATTTATTTTTTTTAATTTTGAAATTTGATTTACTTTGTCTTTTTTTATTTTAATTTTTTATTGAAGTGATATTGCCTTTTGACGTTAACTTGTTTTGATGTACACATAATAGCAGATTTGCATTTATATAAAGCACAATAGGTTTACCAATATTCCCCTTCTTTTCCCCTTTCATTTGCAGTTAATTCCCTTTATCCAATTTTCCTCCCCACTCACCCATCACTTCAGTATCCTTTGATTTGCCTTTTTGTTTCCCACTAGTAGCTCATTGCTGTTTGGAGAGATTCTCTCTCTCTCTCTCTCTCTCTCTCTCTCTCTCTCTCCCCCCCCACCCCCCTCTCTCTCTCAGTTTAACTTATGTCACTTGTTTGTTCCTATCTCTATATACATCGTATGAGTGCTATGAGCCCATACCTAACAGATTCTGATTCCCCTCCACCATGGTTTATTTTATCCACTTAATCCTATGACTTTTAGGACAGTTTCCTCCATGACTTTTTGGACAATCAGTCCCTATAGATAATAGTTATAATGCCACTAATCACTTAAGCAAATGTCTTTTAAAGAGCCTTTAAAATAAGTGCTAGGAAAATTAGTTAAATGGTAGGTCACATCAGAATGTTTAAAAAAATTATTTTAGGAAGGAAGGGGGCATGAATGAAAGCAAATAGGTAGGCAGGAAGAGTGAGGAGGAAGAGACATTTACAAGTTTATTTAGTTGTTCACTTTTGTTACTCCCCTTATCTTCCCATCCCACCTGTCTCTGGGTCTTGAACCTGAATTCTGGGGCTTTATGTGGACTACGCTGCAGGTGCAGACTTAACTAAACCTGAGTGCACCACGATTAAAATTTTACATGAAAAATGCTTTTAGGTACCCTCAATGGCAACTACCATGACATCTTAATATTTTTTTTAAGTAGCATATTATAATTGTCCATTGGAAAAGCATGAGCTAATTTTAGGTCAGAGGCCTAGATTGCATTTGTTCCTCTGAAACAAGCAGCCTTATGTATTTGGAAACATAATAGCTCTCTGGGCTCTTAGCTGGATGAGATGAATGCCAAACTCTTGTCTAGTTCATGAATTATTAAGCTATTAAGTCTAGAGGAGAAAGCAAACTACAATGGAAATTTAGGAGATTATGATTCTGTCCTCATTTTCTAATTTTTTGAATCAAGAACAAAGAATATGTTTCCTTTCAACTCGAAATTTCTTTCCATGATTACTTTTCTCTTGTCCAAAATATTAACACCTATAGAGGTTTTGTGCTAAGAAGCAGGTTGGGTCACAGAATGGTGTTTCTGGTTCTGTATGTTGGATAGCCTAGGGAGAAGAGGGGATTTTCCTTGGGAATGACTCTTTGGATAATAGTGATTTTTATACTTTAGCAGCATCAGAATCACACAGATTGTTGGACCCCCAACCCCAGAGTTGCTAACTCAGTAGATGGGGTGTAGGGCCTGAAAATCTAATTTAAAATGAGGTTCAGGTAATGTTGCCACTGCTGGTCTGGGGACTGCAACTGGAGAATCACTTTCATAGAAGATTTGCCCAGTGATGTCAGTGGTCAATTATCTCCGTGTCAACCTTGTCCCCAAATGAAAGTATATGATGGGCAGCCTTTGGATGATGCCACTCCCTTCTATTTCTGATTCCAGAAGTTTCTATGTTAGAGTATAATTATCACACACACACATACACATACACCCCAGTAATACAAACAATGGAGAATAAGCAAACTTATATACAGTTATTCAATATCCCCGTTCTTCTTCCATGACTCAAAATTGTTGATAGTATATTTCACATGATTGGCCTAGAATAATGAAAAGATTGGCATATTTGGGAGGATACATCATCATTTTTCAATAGAATCTAATAGAGATCACAAAACAGATTTTAGATATTATATCACCTTTCTCTCTGGAATAGCTGATATTTATTATTTTTTTACTATGAAATGTATTATTAACTCTACCTGTATTATTTCATGTAACCTTTGAGACACTCCTGTTATACCAGCATTATTTTTGTTCCCATTTTAGAAAGGAGGAAACCAAAATTTAGAGAGAAAGGCAAAGTAACTTGACTGTTTGCTCACCAAAGAGGTAGTGGAACTAAGATTTGCTATACTAGACTTCTTCCAACTATATAATCTTGGAAAACCATGGGCATTGTCTTTACATCCTGTAAATAGGGTCTATTTCCCAGGGATACTTTGGGACTGAATAAGATAATAGACATGTTAAGTGTCACAGAGAAAGGATGTGTTGTGATACAAGATACTAAGTTCTGAAATATTTTGGATGTCACTCCTGTTTTTCTACAACAAATAGGATATATAGTCTATATTCTATAAACTTAATATCTATAACTTGAATATTATGGCTTACTCTCTTTGTACCTCTGATCCTCTAAAAAGCATTTTGATGTCCTTTCCTCAAAATGGTGACACATTCCTTATTCTTGAGGACATTCAATTGAATTAGTCAAAATTAGTGCATTTTTAATGTGGAATCCTAAGAGCAGTGTTCTGGGGTCATCTTACTGAAAAGAACTCTCTCAGGACTTGAGTTCCAGCCCTGGTTCTGCTGTAGCTCACTGCCAACCTGGTAGTCACTGGCTGCTGCACTTACATCTGAGAGGGTTGGACCTGATTTGAAGGACTCAAATTTTTCTGAAACACAATAGACAATGGACGAGTTTCACATTCACAAACCCAGATTTGGGAGAAACTCATAAATATTTTACAGGATGCAAAACAAATATGAATGCTACCGTTCGTTTTTTCATATTTCAACAACTATAATACTTACCATGTTTGTTATCTTTCTCACCATGTCATAGATAGGATAGACTGAAGATTGTGAGTGAGTTGTCTGTAACTCTGTCTCTTTACTGCCCATCTAGAAAACACTTTCAGAATGCAAGTGAGTAAGCATGATGACTTTATCATGGGAATTACCTGCAATCTAATTTCATTTATTTTTAAAAATAAATTATTTCCAAAAAATACTATTATAATAATGAATGATTGGTGGTGGTACTCATACCTGATCGCCACTCTGTGTTTTGGAGGACCACAGCACTGGATGATTTGCAGATCTCTTTAAGCAAAAACATTTCATTTATTGTCTTAGAAACTTTAGCCAACAGATCTTCACCATGGAGTCACTGCCTTGCAGATGAGTTACATGACACATTTATTTCTAAATGTTGTCCAATGCATTAATTCACCTGAAACTTTCATAATGTGACCATGCAAAGTTACTTCAATAAAAAATAAAATAAGGCAAAATGTGTTATAGCAATTATTTGAAAAACAAGCAACTATCTCTGAAAAGAATGTAAAATTGCTACTGCATCATTTGTCTTACAGAATCCTGAGACCTCTGAAAATATTAGGTTGCTCAGTACCTGCTGGCTTATGAAGATAACTCTGAGAACCTCAATCTGGGATAGAGGAAATAATAGAATCCACTGATTCTTAAGTGTTGACAGCCTTCAAATGAGAAATCTTTTCAATCAAAGCTGTCTATTTTTGTTTTTACATTCAATATTTTACCAATTACTTACTTTTCCCAGTGGATTTACTTATTTTCCTGTTGGGATTCTTAAAAACCTGCCTAGGGAATTTTTTAGAAAATATTTTAATCTCCTTAAGGAGATTAATGTAATATTTGTGCTACAATTTCCTTTTTTAACATGTAAACTGCTTAGTATTTACTGTATTTATCCTGGCACCTAGGCTTCAAAAACAGGATATTCTCCTAAATCCTATTTTAGCTATAATACGGCAAATCACAAGCAAGTTTTTCTCATTTCTTATGTGGAAATCTTGGAATTTCCACAGCGCGTGTTCTGAGCCAACAAAAATATACAGAGATGGAACGTAGGGAAATTTTGAATTCAGTTGATTTATTTTATATTTCAGTTGATTCCCTTCACAAACACACTTTCTTAAAAGAATGGTGTATTTTCAGTGTAATTTGGAAAGTGGAAAGTTGCTTTTTGTGAAATCAGAAGAGAAAAATGGTAAAAAAAAAAAAAAAAAAAAGTTTGCACCTAACAATAAGACATCATAGGAAAGGGTGATACCTGTTATCTACTAAGGCTTTCCTGGACAGCCAGTAAAGGAAGACCAAATAAGGTCTGGGCTTAAGGGGCATTGAGGCTGCTTTAGCATACTCTAGGCAGTGTGCTAGAGCAGAAAGAACACTAAACACAGAATCAGGAAACTTAACTGATAGTTAAGTTTTCCTTTACCTAGTTGTATGTCTTAGAGCAGGTCTAATTAACTTCTCTGACCCTTAGTTTCCTCTTCTGTTTAATGGAGGTGCTTAAAAATTCCTTTTACCACCAACCTTAGCTGTGACTGGGGAAACAGACATGTTCATGGCCAGTGGCTCAACTGAAGCACTGGCACATGCAGAGTAAACCCAAGAGACCAGAGTCTTAGAGAACACTAAAATGTCTGTGCACAGCACAAAACAGTCATAGCAATTACATGAAGTAGGAATTCCAGGAAGTTCCTCAACAGGAATACGTGCTTGCATTGGTTTACTTAGAGTAGTAATTCCTGGACCAGCAGATATTTGGATAATTTGTCTATGATTCTTTAGCTATCATGAGTACATGATTAGCCTATAAATCATAATGATAAAGAGGAAGGACCTTGGAAAACGTCTATCCTCCTCCTTTTTGCTTTGTAGACAGTAATCCTCCTACTTTACAGCTAATACTCTTGCCCTAGATTACCTAGAATAGAGACAAGAACCCAGATATCCTTACTCATGACTATTTCTTTTGTATTTATGGTACTATGCAAATGTCAGAATGTCTTCCTAAACGTCATAATAGCACAATGCTGAGCTA
Source organism: Solenodon paradoxus (assembly GCA_004363575.1). Lineage (NCBI taxonomy): Eukaryota > Metazoa > Chordata > Mammalia > Eulipotyphla > Solenodontidae > Solenodon > Solenodon paradoxus. The sequence goes on from RJWH01000051.1 coordinate 280,057, forward strand.
CAGCTCTTGAAATGACTCCAGGTTCCAAAATTATCATTATAAAAATTATTTGTGAAAATTAGAAATTTAATTTAGCATATAAATTTAAATAATTGTTGTATTTTATAGGGAGATTTCCAAGGGTGGTATGCTTTGGGGAAAACTCTATGCTCTAGCTAAGTGGCAGAAAAAATATGTTCTTTTATTTGTTTTCTGTAAAAATTTCTGATCATTCTAAGTCATGAGATACTTCCAAATTGAAGAATCAATTTACTGCTATATAGAACACATTTTAGTATAGAGTGATCTTTCTCTCATGGCCTTTGCTCTTTTTTTTTTTGCTTCTTTTGTATTTATTTATCCCTACTACAAACTCATAAAATGACCTCTCCAAGTCTCCTTTCACAACGTAAACAGATGTTTTACAATTATTTTGAAATGGGAGGGTACCTGAATCATCTACTTAATTCTTTATTGATGCTCATGATGCAGATAAAAAATGGAGTTAGAGTTAGATTCATTTGAAACTAGGAAATGGGGTGAGATGTTCTGATAGAGATGATTTTCAAGGAAATTTAACTTAAGGTTGGCTGGAGGCAGCTTCAGAATGAATAGGAAGTGTGTTTTGATGCTCAAGGGACTCATTAATTTTTTAAGCTCCATCAAAGGCAAAGGGAATTCCTTCTTCTTGGAGTTAGAATCTTCAGTCCCTAGGAGTGAATTTGAGGAAGTGAGAGGGATGGTGAGCAAGATGGATGAAAGGGATCAAAGACATAAACTTCCACCTATAAAATAAATAAGTCAGTAAGTCACGGGGATGTAATATTCAGTAGGATGACTACAGCTAATAATACTGTATTATGTATTTGAAAGTTGCTGAGAGTAGATCGTGTAAATTCTCATCATAAGAAAAACTGCAACTATGTGTGGTGATGGGTAGTAACTAAATGTATTGTGATGTTCATGATCTATGCAAATACTGAATCGTGTGATAGACCTGAAATTAATATAATGTTATCTGTCACTTATACCTTAATAACAAAACAAAAAAGGGAAATCTGGACAAGGACCTTTTTCCAAGGATGAGCACGCTCACACTAGATGCTCAGTTATTTCCATCTTGTATGTCTGTAAAAGATTGTGAATATTCAGCCTAAGTTGCGCCAGTGATTCAATTTCAAAAATGACCTTGAAGGTGATATTATAGCTATCAGTTTGAGAAGAAGGTGAATTCTCCTGGGTTGTCTCTCAAATTTAAGGTGTCAGATTAGAATTAGAGCTCATGGGCTCTGGGTTTGCTAAGTGAGAGCATGAATGAGAAGGTGAATCTATCCAACCAATACTTAGATGGTGGCACTTGGCCTACTCACCACCTAATGACCTGGGAGCAAGAAGAGTTACACTGAAGTCCCAATTCGCTGACTATGTGATCGTGCTCAAAGAAACTTCTCTGAGCCTGTTTTCTGATCAACAAAAACCTTATTTGCTCATATAGTATTACTGTGAGGCTTATAGGCAATAATCTTAAGGCCCTATGATACATAGATGTGAAGTGTTGTTAATAACTGAAATAAATGATCTGAATTATTACTGTAATAATTACCCATTGATGTGACAGTGCCCAGCAACTTTGTGAGCATGCACTTGTTCATTTCATATCATTTCACAGGCACTTGTGACAGACAGACTACCAGACCAAGTGATATGAAAAATAGGTAAGACTTCTATACCTAAAGAGTTAAATCTCTTTAGAAAGTAAAGTCCATGCTACAAATAGCGCATAATAGAATTACTTTAAAGGAAGTTGTTCTTTAAGAAGATTGGAGGCAGGGGAAAGTCATTCCAAATAGGAGAACTGCAATACACAAAGGTACCTTTGTCCACGTAAAAGGTTGCACTTAAATATATGGGATAGTCAAAGTATAAATGATTAAGTTCTGATTTCAGTTAAATAACTTACAAAAGAGAAAGAAGAGAATTTTTATATTGGTAGTGTTCTTCCTGTTATTTTATGTAATAATTCAATATATTAAAAATTTGGTAAGTCACTGCATCAGGTATAGACATTTTTACGCATAATGATAAGTAACATTTTTCTCAAAATTACTGAAAACCACAATCAATCCACACCGAAGTGAGCTTTTAAGCATTGATCATTTCTGTCATTTGCTTTTCAGAGAATTTCAAACTGTCATTTGCCAAAATACATTTTTATTTTCTAAGTATACAAGAGATAACTAAAAGGCACTTCTGCATCACAAGTGGAATTAAGTGAAATTTCTTTATTAATACCTCAGAGTTATTCATTTTGATATAGGAACTATGTTCATCTTCATCTACATATCCTCCAGACTAGCACAGTGTCTGCATAGTAGTTTCTCAATAAACATTTTGTGAATTGAACTGAATTAGGAAACCATGACAGACACTATTAATAATCCATTTTTCATATATTCTTCCCTTATTGCTGTGAACAGAATTCCGACTTATTTGAGACAACAACGTATTCACTTGACGTATTCGATCTTCTACCTTTTCAATGAAATCTAACTAGAAGTCACCACCAGGGACTTCTTGGAAAGCTCTTTAAAAGAGGATAATTTCACTGGTTTTGTCTTCTTGATTTTTCCCTTGCATTTCTGCCTGAAATACAAATATGTTTGAAGATGAAACAGTCATCTTTGAAGATTTGTCTGTGGTGATGATGATAAATTAGAAACTGGACTCAACCTTGGCCCCTGATGCCTCCCTTGAGTAGTTGATCCAGACTTGAACTGCACTCCCTTGGATACCAAATTAGTTAAGTCACTGTAAAAGATTTTTGTTGCAGAGAACCTGAAGTCATCAACACATATCCTTTGAATCTATCTAGAGTTGTGACTCTCAAAGTGGGGAAGACTTGACATTTATAGAATCTATCAAAGTAGTGTGTACTTTCCCTGCCCTATTCTGATATAGCTGCTGCAAAAGGAACTGTTTTTCCTTTCACCTGGGTAAGAATCAGTGCCATAGTGAGCCAGTTCCTACTGGGAATGCCACTTTTCTTAGATGTTTTAGGCCATTCACAAGAAAAAGTGAGGAACCTCTGCTCCAGGAGGCCCATAATGCATTCACTACTTGGAAGTCTTAAAAAAGGAGTGACTACCACTTGGTGGTTATTAAACAAATCGAAAGAGGTAATGCCTGAATCATCTCCAAGTCTAACCAGAGTAGCTTAGAATTTAGAGATAATGAAGAGATTGAAGAAGTTCAGCTAGACAGGAAGAATATCACTGCCCGTAATAACAAGATATTAATATTTGAGGGCTTCATAATGACCACACAAGTTGCTTAAAGGCAAAACACGACCTCTCTTCCATTCATATGGGTTGTCATCCAACCTTGTTGGATAATATCTGGAGACTTGGAATTTGGTAAATTCACATGGCAACTCATTTTGTTGTTGAAAAGATTTAATAACTTCAAAGTCATCCTTTATAATAAACTTGAGAGTCATATCTTAATATTATGACATGTTATTTATGTAGAACTTTGCTGTACATATTTAAAGAGATTCCACATTATCACTTTTGATTTGATAATTATAAAAACTATGCGAATTGGCATGCCCAGGTGTAGTAGCTGTTAAGTCTGCTACCTAGCATCATAACACAGAGCATGTATACTCCAAGGTACCAGGTTCGTGTCCTGGAACTGAGGATATCAAACAGGATGAATAAATAAATAAAAATAAAATGGGATGTTTCTTCCCTATCTCTTCCTGCTTGACTGCTTACTTACCTTCATTCCTGCCTAAATCTTTCCTTAAAAGAGAAACTCGTGTGAATTACTTAAAATGGTACTATTATTCCTATTAGAGCGTGTATGAACAAGTACAGAGAGACAGTCCATACCTGCTCAAAGAGTCACGATTTCTTGTGGGATAGCTCGATTCGATTTCAGGGCTATTGTGCTCTTAGTCAAATTCTTTTTCAAATTATTATCATTTATTTATTCAATATTAACTTACTGAGCTACTGGTCACTATGTTAAGTTGAGGGTCTAAGAGTGAAAAGGACAAACACCTTCCCAGCCCTCCTGGAGCTAATAATTTAGTCACCAGCTCCCACTGAGTCCTACTGTTAGCCTTAGTAGAACACCAATAGCAGATGTATTACTTCTGCACATCCGTCATTCAGTGGTTAGATGGCTACATCGGCATCTGTTATTCAAACTAAATGTCTCGTTCCTTCAACAGCTTCTATGTCAGGGATTTTTTGGGGCCATCTATCGTCCTCATCATTTTGTCAGTGCCTCTCACTGAATCAGACTCCTCTGCTCCCAATATCATCTTGGATATCATGGCTCAGGTGATTAGAAGTTTGGATGCTATGAGTATTCCTTGAAATTACCTCATTCATTTCAGTTTCTCATTTGTTAAAACCACCAGAGTTTTCCTATGGATTGCATCAAGTCAGATCACCTTTGTATTGTACTCAGGCCTTGATGTTTTACAGTTACATGCTAGATCTTAATGTATTCCCATTAAATTTCACTTTATTATCTGGGCCATTATTATGTCCTTTGTGATCTTCCTTCTCTTGACTCTGTCATCTGTAAGGTTAACTCTCTTTCTCAGTACTGCATTATGAATAATCAGATAATCAGGTATTCTATGTTACTGATAAAAATGTTGAAGGGAACAGTTTAAAAGATAAAACTCGATAAAATTCTATCCAGGCAGGTTAGTCTCAATCTGTTAAATTTGCACTTGAAATTCTACTCATTCATTCATTCTACAAAATTTATTAAAAAAATGCCTTATTCCGGGTTAGATGTTAAGTTGGAAAAATTAAGCCACCTGAATTTGCAAGTTAAGGAGGATAGACACGGTAACAGATAAATGCAGCATCACAGTTGCTCCACTGCCAATATATCTAGTGTTGAAACTACAACCAATTCAATGAGGGAGGAACAAACAGGACCTTGAATGGCATCCAAATCAAAGATATAATGAGAGACTTTATTACATATTTTGCTAAAACCTCTATAAACTATCTTAATAGACTAGACATTTCCCCCATGCTCCAGTTTTGAAATCATATCCAAACTCAGAAAAGAAGTTATTTGCTATGATTTGATCTCAGTGATTGCATTTTCGGATCATACCAGTCACTGCCTTTGCATTAGAAAGAAATGCATTAAAACTCTTAGAATACCCTTTAGATCTCTTCTGACATTAAGCAGTCAACTTAAATGGTTCTGCTAATCTTCTTCCATGACACTAGCATTGTAAATGACTTGTTTACCAGTTTATTTAAACTGAAACCTCTTTTCAGATTCCTAGATTTTTGGTAGGTCGATAGCATCTCAATTCTACCACACTTCTTCCCACATCTTTTCTCTCCTTGTCCCTTAAAGGGAAGAACATCAGTATCCAAAAGGAGGTCCAGAAGCCTTTCCAACTATGTAGAGACAGTAAAAATTTCAAACTTCAGCTATGGCCTTTGTCAGATAGCATAGGGCTGTTTATTAAACACATCCCCATGATTCTGTGAGCTTTGGGATTTTCTTGTAGATGCCAACATTTTTCTCATGCTGTATTTATGTATTATTGCTAGAATTTTTGAGATTCTTTTGCTAATTTTAATTCATAATATTTATTATTGCATTTGTGTGGGCGTCTGTTATTAAATGCAAAACCATGCATTAGATATTGGGAAGGCAGAGGCAGATACAATAATGAACAAGAACTGGTCCCAGCCAGAAAAGGAACTGCCTGCCATTCAGTGGAGGAGGTAGGCCTCCACGTGTATAATACAAGGAAGTGGCAATTCCGGTTTCTTTTTGATGGGCAAGCGTTTTGCAAAGACTTGAGCTAATTATGTGTAAGGCTAAAACAGTCACATTAAGCACCTTTTTAAAATTCATTTCACTGGGGAGAAAAAGAACATGAAATTGGCTTTCATATAACAAATTATCTTTCATGTTTACCTGTATTTGTAGTTAAATTTCATAGTCAAAGAGATTTATTTCTTCAGATGAACTCCATACATTTGCATTTTAGCCCTATTGGATTCAAAAAACTTTATTCTTTCTGGCAAAAGTTCTTTCTTGCAAAGATATCCTGAAGGAATGACAATTAGGAAAAATTTCATTTTATAGTCTTGGAAGTGTTTTATTTTTCTAGGTCAGTTACAGTACAGAGAGAAATGGAAGGGGTTAATCCTGAACTTGGCTGCGTTTCAGTTAAACTTTTTTCTGGCTCTGCTCTGGGTTTTCCCTTGAAGGGATTTCCCTCCGCCTCTGTAACAAGACCCTTTATAAAGAGCAGAGTTTCTATTTTGCTCCTCGCTGAGCCTCACTGGTTTTAGGAGTTCACAACTCTCCCCAGGCACTTTCAGGTGGAATAGAAAGAAGGATTTTGGAATCGTTATTTTCTCATCACAGCAGCAACTTAAAATGTCCAGGAAGATGGTCCTGATCTTTGGAGTCTCAAATATTCTTTGGATGGTGTTTGCAGCTTGTAAGTTTCTTGCTCTGATCCAAATGCTCACATTCCATGCTAGCCCTGCTTTGTGTTTCGGTTTTTAAGGGTAGTGAAGAAAAGCAGGAGGATTTTTAAACAGTGGGAAAATTTACTTTAACCTAACTTTTAATATACTATTGAGTGTTGCTGTGTACCATTAGATTGTCATAGTTGGAGCTGCAAATTGATGGGTTTTTTGGATACTTTTTCCCCAATGTGAAAGGGGAGATTGAATTTTATTGCTAGTAAGGACTTTCAAGTTCCCTGCACTTGATGAGACCTAACTTAACTTAGCAAGTAACAAAATAACTCTGATAAATGAATGTCAAGGTCAGAAAAGAGATCTCTAAGTGAAGATGCTTCCAACACCTTGTTTGGTAGTAACTCCAATGCTTTGCAGTTACTGTAAAGCAGTTTAGAAAAGACATCAGCCAGATTGTACTTTGGATGGTATACTAGCACAGAAGGCGTAGAATACTAAACGACCAGTCCTGAGTTTGTTTTCTCTCTTTGTCCTTGCAGCTCAAGCTTTTAAAATTGAGATGGTCCCCGAATCCAAAACTGTTGCTCAGATAGGTGACATCATTTCACTGACTTGTAGCACCACGGGCTGTGAGTCCCCATCTTTCTCATGGAGAACCCAGATAGACAGTCCTCTAAATGGGAAGGTGAGAAATGAGGGCACCAAGTCCACGCTGATCATGGATCCTGTTACTTTTGAGAATGAGCACTCTTATCTGTGCACAGCAACTTGTGGGTCTAGGAAACTGGAAAAAGGAATCCAGGTGGAGATCTACTGTGAGTATTTTAGAGAATCTGTTTTTCTCTCAATTTTGCTTTAGAATAAGTTTTTTAAAGTATTTTTAAAAATTATTTAAAAAAATTTTGACACCTTAAGATAAACTGATATGCATAGATTCCCCATTCCTCAGGTATCTGTCAATACACCCTGCCCTCCACCAAATCACCACGTATTCTTTGCCATTGTTAAAGGATATTTTTTAAGAAAAAAATTTTAAACAATATTTAAAAAAAGAATATTTATGTTCAGATGCTTGAACATACTGCATAAGAAATATGGAGAAAACTGAGTCTAGCTCTAGTCTGGGACCTAAGTCTGGGCTCCTGTTTCCAACTTTGTACAAACATAGGGACTATAGATAATACTCTATCTGTGCTTTGGTTTTCTTACCTATACAATGAAGATCTCTATAGTTCTTTTAATTTTTATTTTATATTTAAAGATTACCAGTTGATTATAACTTGTATGTTTGCTTATTTATGCATTTAAATAATTTGTAAATTCCACCTTTGGGAATTTTTCATTTATTCTTATGCAATTTGGTGCTTAATTTTAGTTTAATGATTAAGTAAGATTTCTATAACTTAGCAATAGGCTTTCCCTTAGACATAGCAAAAGTTTACCGCTTAGTCATAAGAAAAATATCTGCAAATATTTCATTCACTTGACTTTGGTTTGTAAACTAATTTTAGGGTTTTTTTTTAAATTTTTTTATTTGGTGCCACTAAGCCTTAATGCTCAATCGCCCAATCTCAAGGATATTTATATAATAGATTAGTTTTGTCTCATGAATGTGAATGAATACCCCTAGCTTACTACTCTGCCAAGTTGTACCCCAATTCACTCTCCATATGCAAATAAAATTAGCAAAGGATTGAAAAACTAACCTGAAATAAGCCATTTGTCTCTGGTTAATGATGACTGCTTTTAAAAACAAACAAAAACAAAACAAAACTGTAATCCTTTTGGTCATCTTTTCATAAAGTGCTCTCCTGATTATATTATGATTTGTTGGTTCTCTTCTGCTGTAGTGGAGTCTAACCTTGTCCTATAATCTTAATTAATTCTTTGACAAGCCCTATGTGTTGCCAAAACTTCCCAAGAAACTATGCTGGCTGGCTGCTTTCAATTATGCTGGTCGTACATGCATAGTTTATGTCTGTGCAGACTCCTGAGTTCCTTGAAGGCCCCCTTATGTAAATACAGGGTAAAGAAGCAAGGTCTTATGTTACCTGACAGCAAACTATGTGGATTGTAGTCACATTTCTTACAGGATATGAAGAACCATAATTATTGGTGCAAAAATGAAAAATACTGTGGCTTTTTTTTTTTTTTATGTAGAAAATCATTTCCAGCTCCTTTGCCTTTGCTCATAATAAGAACCAAATAGAAATAGTTGGAGATTTATAAAAGAGAAATAAATGAAAACCCTTCTGGCTTTAATTTCTTGCCTGAGGTTTTTTGTTTTTTTTTTTGTCTGTCTTTTATTATATTTAACAATCCTGTCTCCATTCTGCATTTGATTATAATATGTTTTAGAGTTTGAACCTTTACATTCTTTTTATTTCAGAGATTTAAATCCAGTAAACTTGTTGCCATCATAAGAATTTATAATGGAAATGTAACCCTTGCAAAAGGAGGCAATGGCAATTGGCACTAAAAGGTTAGAGTGGAGAGTAGCTAGGACATTGAGTTAAGCATTTCAGGAGGCAAATTTGTCTTCCAGAATTTAAAGTTTGCACAGGTGTGTGAACCTTTCTGGTGAAAGAATTCCTGTCAGAGACTCCATTTTCAGAAGCAAACTACTTAAAATTATACCATTTCCTAGCTTATCATTTCCAATAGCTATCTTATTCTAAGCCTCAGTTTCCTTATCTGAAAAATGAAAGTACATCTGCCTTGACTAAAAGAAAATAATGTGATATAAGTTTTAAGATTAATTTTATTGAAGGAATATTGCATTGTAACATTACATGGGTTTAAGGTGTGCATCACAGTTAAACCACATCTGTATATAATTCATTAAGTATACCACTATTTCAGTTTTTCTTTCACTATACAATTAATCTGCAGTAGCAATTCAGAATAATAAAAAACCTAATTTAAATCCCAGTTTTGCCATTTACTATCTAAGTGCTCTTAGGAAAGTTAACAAAAGCACTATTTTTTCATGCTTGTGAAATACAGTCTCTATTTCTTAGAGTTATTGTGAGGAATAACATAAAATAATTTAAGCAAGCAGCACAGTGACCAACACCTATAAAAATTTAATAAACATGGGTTTATTCTCCTTTCTTTTACTCTTTAATATGAAGCCTTTAGTATATGCAAGAGCAGAACTCAAGAACTTTCTAGAAGGTGATTTTCATCCACTACCCACCCCCTAATAAAAAACCACAATAGGCTATTTAAGCAGTTAGTTCTGTCATATGAAGACTGCATTAACAAGAATATTAGATTTAATTTGTTTTGCATTAAATGAGTAAGGGTAGTTTGATACAACATGAACCCACTCATGTTTTTGTTTAACCTTTGCAGCTTTCCCTAAGGACCCAGAGATTCATTTGAGTGGCCCACTGGAGGTTGGGAAGCCTGTCACAGTTTCATGCTTGATCCCTGATGTTTACCCATTTGATAGACTAGAGATGGATTTACTGAAGGGCAGCCAACTCATGAAGAATCAGGAATTTCTGGAGGGTATGAACAGGAAGTCCCTGGAAACCAAGAATTTGGAAGTAACCTTTACTCCTATCAGTGAGGATATTGGGAAAGCTCTTGTTTGCCGAGCAAAATTACACATTGATGATTTTGACTTTGATCCCAAAGAAAGGGAGACTACAAAAAACCTACAAGTCAACAGTAAGTGCTTATAAGATGTGGTCTAGGCTTTATGGGAATTTAGTCTTAGGTGTATACAGCAATAAACAGCAGTTAAAGTCAAGAAAGAATTTGTTACAGTTTTTAGGTCATTTTTATTCATTAAGAACACATTTGTCAACAGTATACTCAATAAAAGAATACTGAATTTGAGTTGAGAAGACTTGAGCTTAAGTTCTGGTACTATTAACTGTGTGAACTTGGGTCACTTAATTTTTGCATTTTCTAGTCTATCAAAATGGGATAATACTATTAGCTGGGTAGTAGAAAATGGACTCAAATGATAAAATATTTTTAAACATATTTTGTACACTCATAATATACCTTGAAATATCAAGACATAGATATTTCACAAGGTGATATTTATTCTGTGTGTGTGCACATACATATGTATATGCTTTCCCCTATACATGCATATTGGGTTGGGGAAAGGAGATGAAATCTGATTGCCTTATGATTTTGAAACTGCTGGGAAATTTGAAGTACTGTCATAGTTCCAGAATTGTATAAGAGTGGGCTCACTGCACTCTCGTCTAGACTAAACTGCTGTGTTCTGCTCCATATTGTACCATATTTAAAAGTATTGCTTACTATCAAACATTTAGATGAAAGTGAATCAGATGGAAGGATTTTATCAACATTTGGAAAGGGATAGTCAAGATAGGGGATATTTTTCAGGTAATGCAGAACTTGAAGAAGAAAGAGAAAGAGAGATAATTAAGTACTTGAAAGATCTTATGGAAGAGGGGTTTGATTTATTCTGTGGCATCAGAGGGCTGAACTATGACCAATGCGTGAAAGTTAGTTACAGAGAGAAAGATTTCTGCTCAATAGGAGAAAATGTTTTAAAAAAATGGTTTGAAAATCAAATGGATTGTGTTTATAAGGCAGTAAATTACTTAGATCACAAATTTAGGGACAAATTTAGATGAGTGAATCCTTGGTAAAGATGCTGAAATGAAAGGTTGAACCACATTATGCCGAGGATATTTCTTAATTTCTGATTATCTGTGACCATCTGAAAAAACAAAATATAATTTAATAAAATTTATCAAAAACTGGTTTGACTAATTTTTATGACTTAATAATTGTTTATTCTAATTTGGCAGACTAAGATTAACAAATTTGTGAAAGCACATAAATACAGCCTGTGATAAAGATACCCCATTGGATAAAAATGATACTTAGCCATTTTACTATTGTGCCCTGATATTTCAGTCTCACCTAAGAACACGCTTATATCTGTGGATCCTTCCACAATACTGCAAGAAGGTGGTTCTGTGACGATGACCTGTTCCAGTGAAGGTCTACCAACTCCACGGATTTTCTGGAGCAAGAAATTAGATAATGGAAATGTACAGTTCCTTTCTGAAAATTCAACTCTCACTTTAATTGCCATGAGGATGGAAGATTCTGGAATTTATGTGTGTGAAGGAGTTAATCTGGTTGGGAAAAACAGAAAAGAGGTGGAATTAATTGTTCAAGGTAAGCAGAATGTGAAAAGGAATGTTGTTGGGATCAGAGTAATATTGAAACAGTTTTGAAGCCAGACTTGCTGAAGTTTTCTTGGTAGCCCATCCGATTGTCATGTACTTGAGAGCAATTATATATTCATCTTGCTCACATTTCTAGGTCGTCTTTTTGCCCAGAGCTTAAGTGGCTCTGCTATTTGGATTCTTTTCTATCTTTCATCTTTCCTTCTCTGCCTCATTTCTTGACTTTTTCCTCTTCTTTTTGCCCTAGAATATCAGTACTCAGGTTACCACATCTGGTTCTCTCTTTACCCTCTATAGTCCCAAGATTTGGACTACATGTTATTTACTCTGAAATTTATGTGTCTGTTTCATATCACCCTGTCTTGTCATTTCTTTCTCAGAACGATTGCCAGAATTTGACCTATTTATTCAGCTCTCTTGCCCATAGTTTATCATCTCTCCTGGACTCTTGTCAGATGCTTTTAAATAACAACATTCATTGAAAACAAGCTTTGTTTTGGACACTTTAACTGTAATCTTCAAGATATAACCATGTAACCATAAATTAAATGTTTTTTAATCCATTTTGTAGATGAAAGAAAGGTATCTCACAGAGATTAATAATTCCTACTGATTATATAGCTACTATCTGCCAGAGATTCTGCTTTCCACCTTATGTATCTGTCTCATTAGTCTTTACTGCAACTTTATGAAATGAATTAAAAACTCAGGCTCAGCATAGTTTATAGTTTGCCTAGAGTCAGCTCATTAATGGCATTTATGATGATTTTAACACAAACAATTCCATTTTAATCCAAATTCTACGACATTTCGACTATAATCATCTGTCTTTTAAATGGTCACTCTGCTGTCATTCTGTCCCCAAAATAATCCCATGTACTACTACCAGAGTTATTTATCTTAAACAAAAACAGATACTCATTTTATATATTTCAACCAAACTCTAATTGCAAATAAATTAAATTTCAGAAATGTATGCTGGGGTTAAGGAGGGTTGTTTGGCATTTAGCATCACAGGATACAAATAGCCTTAAGTACTGAAGAGAGAATTGAACTTTCAAAAGACCTGTCAGTGACCTCAGAGTTACTCCTGCAGGAGCCACAGTCCATATGGCAACATGGCAGCCACTGGAGAGAGAGCAGAAGACTGTTCACCAGCAGGAAGTGGGTCATTTTAAAGTTCCCCATTCTCACACTGACATAAAGAGAATTCAGAAACTCTGATTATTGTTGTGAATAAGCTCTCTTGATTTTAATTATATTGCTGTGGAGTTTCATCATTCGCTTACAGGGTTTCCCATCCATTCCTGGTTTCTTCAGGAGAACAATGTAGAATTTGGAGTTCCCTTCCCCTCTAGACAGCTATCAATCCAACTAACTATCAAAAGGGGCTTTTTGGACATTTGAGATTTAAGTGTTTGATCTTGCATATTAGTCTTCAGTCCATGGATTAACTGTAAAATACTTTGTATCCCATCAATGTATTTTAGAAGTGACTTGTGTCACACTTTAATGCTCAGATTTTTTACTTTGTTTTCAGTGTGATTCTGTGTGACTTTCAATGGTATAACTTTATATTGCTGGTACAGAAGCTCTAAGTGCTGGTGCGAGGTGGATAGTGTATCTAATTAGAAGACATTTTTGTAGCTTTTTTCAGCATCTCTCTTAGATCTTGCTTTATGTTCACAGAAGATTGATTTAGTTGTTCAAGCAACTGGGAAGCTGAGGTCTTGATTCAGACCCACCTGGGTTCACTGGCAGCCTGGATAAAGATATTTAGCAAGTCTGAGCTTAAATGTCCTCGAGAAGAAAGAAGAGGAGGAGAAGAAATAGGAGGGGGAGAAGAAAGAGGAGGAGGAGCAAAGACAGAGTGGAAGGAGGATGGGAGAAGTAGAAGTAGAAATGAAATTGGAGAATTAATATCCGGAGAGAAGTTAGGAGAATTAACTTACATAATACCACTATTGCAGAGATTTGATAAACTGTATTTGAGCAGACATTGCATTACTATTATGAAAAGATGCCAATCTCTGTCTCGACAATTATTTATCCATATGCATTCTGTCACATGAATGAATCAATGACTAATTGCAAGTTCTTTCTTAAAAGATGTGATTTTATTTCTAAAGGTCCCAAAGGAGAAAAGAGTAATTTCTTGTCGACATGGATTTTAGCTGAAAGGAGATCAGAAAACAAGAATACCACCACCCACAAAAACCATGTCTTGGAATGCGATGAAAGATGAAAAGAATCTCACCTGGTTTTTGTCTTGTTCTTTTTTCTCCCAGAGAAACCCTTTACTGTTGAGATCTCCCCTGGGCCACAGATTGCTGCTCAGATCGGCGACTCTGTCATGCTGACATGTGATGTCACAGGTTGCGAGTCCCCATCTTTCTCTTGGAGAACTCAGATAGACAGTCCTCTGAGCGGGAAGGTGAGGAGTGAGGGGACCAAGTCCACATTGACACTGAGCCCAGTGAGTTTTGAGAATGAACATTCTTACCTGTGTACCGTGACATGTGGCCGTAAGAAACTGGAAAAGGGAATCCAGGTGGAGATCTACTGTAAGTGTTTTCTAGATTTGCTTACTATTCTCCCTATCCCCCATATCACTGGAAGAAACAGAATGCAAATCTGTGATAAAAACAACAAAAAAAAAAGACTTGTGTATTTAGAAAATGGATTTAGCTTTATGAATGGATCCTAAGTCTCTGAACCAGGATTTTAGATGCAAATTAATTGGCCTAAAGTTTCAGGATCTCTTACACATGTATATAGTACCATAATCCTTAGTTTGCATCTTGTCCATCCTCTCTCAACATGTAGTTGAAGGCACTGGTGGCTTCCTGCTTCCCATTTGCTGTGTGTGGGAGGGGTGAACAGAGGTGGACGTGAGCAGTGTTTAACTGGATGACTGAGTGGGGTGATTGCTGCTGAACTCTTCAGATTGGGGGTGAAGCTCCAGCTGGCGGGATATGAGGATGAATGAAGCACTGGGGAACAGGACAAAGTGAAGCTAGGGAATTAGACTGATTATAGAGGAGGCCCTTGGCAGCAGCCTAGGTGAAATGAACTAAGAAGAGATAGTATTGGATCTTAACATCGATTTGCATTGCATACAAACACCAGACTTCTTTTTGCTGTTCTTGTCACCTTAATAAAATTCCCTTTTTATTACCCTTTCAAATCTCTATGAATTTGACATTGCTGGCATTCCTCCATTTATAACGAATGAAGAACAAAATATGCAAAATGACCACAGTTATTTCTGTAAGAGGGTTACTCTGACTTGTTTTATTCAGCAGAATTCAAGAGAATAATTGTAGAGATTTTTCACCTGAAAACCTACCCAAACTTGTGTTATACTTCAAATGTTTGTTCAGAATGAGTTAGAGTATGTCTGTAAAGGGATTTGAATTTCTCAAAAGAAGGGTAAATTTTATTGTGTTATCATATTACCCAGAGTGCTGGATCTGCTGATTGTAGGTACATTCCCAATATAAACGAGAACCAGCAGTGAAGTATTATTGCAATATGATGATACTAGAGATATTACCATTTTAACAATATTTTGCTGAAGGAAATAATATTATTATCATCGCTCTTGATGACTATTTTAGTCTCATTTTTATTTGCACGAGATATATATAAATATTACTAAGAAGTGAAATCACTGTTTTTTCTTAACTTACAGGGATTGTCTAAAAAAAAACCTAAAAAACAACTTATTGCCTAAATTTGGCCACTGGAAATTAAAATGTTTAAGTTGAGAACTAATCACTGGGTTTCATTTGCTACAAAGAAAACTCCATGATTCTCTGAAACTAAGTCTAAGCTCTGACCTGAGAGAAATATGAGTTCTGACCTCAGTTTAGAGACTTACTATATATGATACTTCATTGCAAATCTCTTAGCTGCTGTGGTTTTTTTAAAAATTTTACTAGCTGTAAAATATATTCTTTATAAGATTTTCTAACTATAAAATAAAATACTTCAGATTATATTATTTTATTAGGCTATTTTGAAGATTTAGATAATTAATATTAAGGGACTAGTATGTAATAAATACTTAATACATTATTAAAATATTTACAATACTTAACTATATAGCTATAATATATATGTGATGCTGGAAGCCAATGTGCTCTTTAAAAAGATGGGACCATGACTGTTAGCCATATTACAATGAGGGAAAAAAAGCATATTTATTACTTGATTTGATGTGCTAAGGAATTTTTATTTCCAGCATTGCATGTATTTAATATCATAGGTATTTATACGTAATGTTGCTATATATATAGGTGATCATTCTATTCCAGGGAATTAAAGCTGTCATTTTGAGATTTTTGCATTTAATAGAAATGAATTCTGTTTTCCACTGAATGTCACATAAATATAATTTTTGCTTGATATGCGCAGCATTCCCTGGAGATCCTGAAATGGAAATGAATGGTCTGCTGGTGAGTGGAGACCCAGTAACTGTGCGCTGCAAGGTTCCGAACGTGTATCCTTCTGACAGACTGGAGATCGACTTACTGAAGGGAGAGAGTGTTATGAAGAATAAAAACTTTTTGGAGGATGTAGAAAAGAAATCATTAGAGACCAAGAGTTTGGAAATGACCTTCATTCCCACCACCGAAGATAATGGAAAAGTTCTTGTTTGTCAAGCTAGGTTACATATTGATGAAATGGAATTTGAACCCAAACAGAGGCAGAGTACACAGACACTTCATGTTAATGGTAAGTACATGGGTGGTATGCCCACAGTTTAATATAGATTTCTTTATGTTAGTTGTCAGACAACAGTTAACAGGAAGTTAATAGTTAAAATATTTATGAAAAAACAGTCAAAATAATGATTATTATAACAAACTATCCCCAACACTTGGAACAATAATCATTTATTTGCTTGTTATTCTGTGAGTGGCAATTTGGGAAGAAGTTAGATGGGCAGTTTGTCGGCTCAGTATGGAGTCAGATGAGCTCACCCTTGCATTTTCAGTCAGTTGGCAGGTCTGCAGGAGATGACTGGTCCCAGCTGGCCTCACTCACAGGTCAGGGCCTTCTTTGGAATGAGCCTCCCTTTTTCCATGTGGTGTCTTATTCTTAAGGAAGGTAACCTAGGTTTAGTCACCAGAGTGCAGAGTGCCAAGGAGGGTGATAATGAAACAGCTTAGAAGTCTATAGCGTTACTTCTTCCACATTATCTGGGTCAAAGAGAGTCAAAAGATCAGCCTTGATTCAAAAGGTAGAAAAAGAGACTCTACTTTTTCATAAACATTAAAATAATTTGTGATCATATACCATAAGTGTCAAAGCACACTATTTCATTGACCATTCTTTTTTTGGTAGTGAGGCAGGTCTATAGAACCTATGATGTGTCCGTAAACTATTCATTATCATTCTGCATCTGTTAAAGTAAATGGGACAGAAACTTCTTTTGGTAAAATTATCAAGGTTTATAAACTTTTCTGATACATTGAATCCATAACCCCACTAGCAATACTATTAACTCTCTTTGGGACTTACTGTATAAAGGGTCAAGCTAACAAGTATCCCTACTGTTTCAGTTTCCCCCAGAGATACAAGTATCTTGGTCAACCCCTCTTCCATCCTGGAAGAAGGTCGCTCTGTGAATATGACATGTTCTAGTGATGGCTTTCCAGCTCCAAAAATCCTGTGGAGCAGACAACTAAATAATGGGATACTGCAGCCTCTGTCTGAGAACACAACTCTGACATTATTTTCTACAAAAATGGAAGATTCTGGCACTTATGTATGTGAAGGGATTAACCCAGCTGGAAAAAGCAGAAAGGAAGTTGAATTGATTATCCAAGGTGAGCTGAGTGTGTTTAATGTTTATTACTGCTAGTATTATTTTTGTTTTTGGCTTTGAGCAAAGTCCTTTTGGAAAACAGAATTTTTGCTTAAAAATGTATTGACCTGCTTTGAAGAGCTCATGGTGTTTCTTATGCATGGAAAGATCCTGGAGTGATACTTTCATGAGCCATTCCAAGTTACATCTTGAAATTCAAGCGGAGTGATAGCTGTGGAACAAGACTGTCCCAGGAGTCCATTATATTTATGAGGCAACAATTATGGCATTGAAATAAGGCGAGGAAGAGTTACATATGTAATTGGAAATTATTTAGGATTAAAACTACCCTATCTAACAGAATTGGGCTCTAGATGATAATCTCCCAAGACACTTTCTATTATTTACTTAGAGGCCTAAAAGAGCAATTAAACCTTTTGTAATTTATGAGATTAAAAGTAGCAACTTCAACTTAATGGGATGGAGTGGACTAAGTGATCAGATCCAGACCCTGGTCTAGCTGACGGGTTGAAACTATAGGTAGTTTTGAGAAAAGCCATAAAGTAAGCAATTTTTCTTCCCATACCTTCACTTTTGGGGTTAAATTCCCTTTTTTCACTAGATCTATCATTTTCTCTCTTACCCCTGGGTATTATTTCCACTGAGATATTAGTAACTTTCTTGTTTCCTCATCTTAATGATAATTTGCATTTTAAAGGAAAAACCTTGGCAGGGTAATACACTGCTTTAAAGTACATCCTGGGCTGGATGTTGTGTCATGACAGCTCTGGTTGAGGAAAGAATCTGAAATCAAATCACAAAATAGGCGAACTTATAAGGAATCTCACATATAAAAGGGTTATATGATACCTCCTTCTGTAGGCTCTGTATTAATAGAGATGTATATCTGATATTTAGTCTAGTACCTAACATTTAGGAATTGGTATTGGTGGCTGCTAATGGTAGTGACAAAGCTTTCTCTTCACAATTTCACTTCTTGATCTGGGAGGATTCAGTTCAAAACTCAGAAGCCTATAGAAGCCTTTATTATTGGAAACATTTGACAAAGCAGTGTGACAAAAAAATATTCTATTCTACATTTGAGTTCTATAACTATTTTTAAAACCCAGCTTCTGGCTAGAATGAGTAGACAATTATATTAAGGGACATAAGAGAAGCATATGACATACCTTCTCTTATTAAAAAATGACCATTTAAAATAATCTAATAAATGCTTGACTTCTTTAATTGCCTCTCTAAATATCTAATACAAATAGCAAGTACAACTAATTCCTTGACAGCTATTGTTGCTGCTATTAATTTAATATGAAAATGATTTATATTCCACTCAATCAGAGGTTCCTTTTAAATTCTCTTTACAGTTGTTCCCAAAGACATACAACTTAAGGCTTTTCCTTCTGAGAGTGTCAAGGAAGGGGACACTGTCATTATCTCTTGTACATGTGGAAATGTTCCCCAAACTTGGATCATCCTGAAGAAAAAAGCAGAGACAGGAGACACAGTACTAAAATCTACAGATGGTGCATATACTATCCATAAGGCCCAGTTGCAGGATGCAGGAGTGTATGAATGTGAATCCAAAAATGAAGTTGGCCTGCAGTTAAGAAGTCTCACACTCGATGTTAAAGGTTAGTTGCTTTTTTGTTTTTGTTTATTTAAAATTTGGTGAGCTCTAAAAAATATCTAGGATTGGATGAATTAGTTAGCAAAATGGAACTGAAATCAATGTAAACCGTGATTATTTCTTAATGTTTCCTAAAATAACCATGCACAGATGTTCTGTCCTGTGGAATTTAGCCAGAAAGTTAACATTTATCATTGGTGAGGGTAGAATTCCCATTTGCTTTTCAAAGTTGGTAATTCATCACTGGTTTCTGAGGTCTTGCATTTTCTAAGTGTTTAAATATATTTTCAAAACCTTTCCTTGGCAGTTGTAAGGGAACTAACATAGATTGGATTGTGCACTGAAAAAGAAGGGTCTATTCAGATGCTTTTTCCTTCCAGAAGAGAATGCCAGAGTAACTGCATATTTTTCAGATTGACTCTTTTCAGGATAATAACCAAGAGTGGCAGTCTTGATACTGAACAACATAAAGACTCTAGAAAATAGAACTGCCTCCTGAAAAATCAAAGCCCCATCGATCCTACCTATGCTGAGGGAGGAAAGAGGAAATGTCTTCAAATGAGAAAATTCAGGGCCCTTTAATCTCCTAACTCTTCTGATGAATGCAAAATAGGCTCTGTTGATCTTATTGGTATAAGTAGAATATGTCAGACTTTACAAATCAGTCTCTCACTCCTTGCATGTGAATGAGCTTGCATTGTTTATTTGAAGACATTTGTAGTGAATGGAACTACAAGCAAAGCTTAACTGGCCTTTGGTATCAGAG
Organism: Solenodon paradoxus; assembly: GCA_004363575.1. NCBI lineage: Eukaryota > Metazoa > Chordata > Mammalia > Eulipotyphla > Solenodontidae > Solenodon > Solenodon paradoxus. The sequence goes on from RJWH01000051.1 coordinate 299,945, forward strand.
TAGCAACTCCTCATCAATGTAAAGAAAATTTTAATCTAGGTCAGAAAGCAGGAAAAATTTTACTCATCTGATTAAGTTTGTTAAAATGGCAAGCTTCATGTATTTTCTATCTTCAGAGTACCTCTCCATAACACAACTATTTCATTATATGTATCCAGAAATATTAAAGGAAGGAAAAATATGAGAAGGATGTGCAAAATCTATAGTCATCTGCTTGCAGGGATTATCATGAAAAGAGTTGATCTGACTGATGAAGTTACTGTGTATTCAAAGAAACATTTACTTTGTATCAAAATGACATAGGGGTATAGGAAATGATGACTTCCAATAATATTGGATATGATTCTCGATAGACTGACATCTCATTTATGAGTAGGTTGAAATTCATTCATCTTTATTTAATCCTGATGATTCTAAGCCATCTTTAATTAAGCTTATCCCTAGAAAATTAGACTGATAACATTTTTGTAATTATGTTTGTAGTTAATGATTCTCTTTAAAAGAATTATCAAAGCTTCTCCATTTTTTAACTTTTTGTCTCATCATTTATTGTCTTTTCTAATTGCTTTATTAAATTAGTAATTTATATATTTGCTATCTTTTCACTCATATATGAACAGTTAAAGAATATTAGGCACTTGACTAGATTTTCAAGCCCTAAGCAGAATGTGGTTTAAAATAACTACATATTAATAGGGATACAAATTTGATGTTTTTCTGATTAATTTGAACTAGCTTCCTCTGTATTTAGCTGTGTTTTAAAATTTATTTTCTTTTGTTTTATTTGTACTTGAATGTATTCTAATGATGGAAATGGCTTGGGAGTCTTTAGGATTTTCAGTGTTTATACAGATAATAGAAAATTGTATTTGAAGGTTGTCCTGGTAACCAACTGAGCAGCATATTTATGTTTTACCACAGATACCCAAAGGGAAAACTGAAAGGCAAAAGATAATATTTACTAAGTTGAAAAGAAAATGATAAAAGCAGAAATATCACTGCCCAGAAAGTCATCAATATTGATGCATACCCATAATTGTGATAATGGACATCCCATTAAAATATTGCCCTTGCACTTATACTAGTTCTGCTCTAGCAAAGGAAAGTGGAAATGTGAGGCAGTTATCATTATGTTTGGGGGAAGTGATTTTAACTTCGGTGATTTGAAAAAAAATGATTTCCCATCATCATTCTTTTCTATTTGAAAAGAATCTACTCAGTAATTAGAAACCTCTAGACAACCTCTAGTAATCACCAAAGTCAGACTATGTACTTCTTGCAGGACTGAGACAAAATGTATGCCACTTAAAGCAACTTAATATGCATTAGGTCATATACAAATATAAGGATGCAGAGAGATGAATCTCCTGTAAATGTTATGCTATCTTCTTCGGATGTTCCTATGAGATTTAGATGTTAAATAATATTATAGTTATCAGATGAGTTTTAGTAGATTAGGAAGAATACTAATATTAGGTTTTTGTATATTTCTAGCATCTGTACCAATTAAATGACAAGATATTTTACTGTTAAAAAAATTATTGGGTGCCAAGTACTCCAAGCAGAAAGCCAGGTGCTGGCTACTTGGTGTGAATCCAAAAGAAATAGGCACATGTCCTTACATAATTTAAAGTCTGAAGGAGGAAACAAAATTTAAAAGACAAAACAAGCACATGTTTAGTTACAAGCTGTGGTAAGAGCTACAAAACGAATATGTAGTGGGATATAAAAGCATTTTAGGGTTCCTAGTTTAGGCTGATGGAGATGTGAATCAGAAAATGACTCATAGCATAAGTAATAGTTAAGCTGAAACATGATACTATCTAAATAGTTTGTTTATAAAGGCATGATATAAATGCTGAAGGGACATGCCATATATAAAGACACTCTCCTTCAGAGACAACAAAGTGCAAAGTCTTCTATATATCTCTGAAAAAGTCATTGAGAAGTTTCTTTCCCTTTTTGCTGCCTGATGTATGGTGTTGACTATAATGGTAACACTAATAGATGTCAAAAGGATATTTTTGGAGAACTGGTTAGTCATTTCAATTTACGATAATCAGAGTCCTAGTTCTTGAGTACACAAACACAGTGTGTGTGTGTGTGTGTGTGTGTGTGCGCACACGTGTGTAATCGCCAAAGCAAATATCCCTGATTTTGTAAATGAGCCCCCAAATATTGCCCTCTTCTTTCCATTCTACAATTGAACCTTAATTTATTTGAATCCAAGTTTGTGGAGTTCAACAGCTGTCACAACATGACCATGGAAACTACCAACTAGTTACTCAAATAATACAGGAAAATATGCATTTTGGGTCCTGTCACTGCTCTGATACATGTCTCTTTTAGAGAACTAGTTGTACTGTTAAAATAAAACATAACTATTATTAAACATTTTTCTGTACTAGACATTAATTGCATCCATTTTGTTCTTTTCCAGGAAGGGAAAATAACAAGGACTATTTTTCTCCTGAACTCCTCATGCTTTATTGTGCATCCTCCTTAATAATACCTGCCATTGGAATGATTGTTTACTTTGCAAGAAAAGCCAACATGAAAGGATCATACAGCCTCGTAGAAGCACAGAAAACAAAAGTGTAGTTCATATTTGAGATGTTCAACCAGAGACATTAATTCTCAGTCCAAAATCTTAATACTACGCATCATTCCATGGAGAAAATGAGCTGAGTCCGGACTTTCCTGAATGTAATGAGCTTTTGAAAAGAAATGACTGGCTGGTTATGACCCTTGCTTCAAGCAAGAAGCCAAAGGAAAACTTGCTGCCTGAAATACAGGCTTTACCATTGAGATGTGATGGCTGTTGTAGCTCCTTAGTGTGTACATACAATGACATGATTTGTATATATGTAAAGTTAAATGATGCCATAATAAGATTACTTGGAATAGCACCACTATAGTCAAATCACTAAAATAACTGAACAGTGTTGTTGGAACTGATTGTTATAATTTAATACATCTTAGGAAAATTTAACATTAATATTGACTGGCAGCTGACTATGTAATCTTCGAAATATTTTCTTAACAAAATATTATTCTTAAAATGCTCATTGACAACAATTTCATGTTTTGTAAAGATACCAGTGTATTTTATATTTTTATAGGTAAGAGATGAACTGAGAGGGCATGGGGTTGACTTTCAGGTACTAAGCACTTCAGCCTTTGGTGTAATAGATTTTGTTGGATGGTACTGACATGGTACGGAGATTTTAAATGATGCTGCTGTCTGTCAGAGTCTTCTGCAACTTTCCTGTGTGGTATAAAAATGTTTATTTTCTTTTGTAAATGTTTAGGTTGTTTTGTAAAGTAAAGTGATAATTTCTGGAAATCAAACAGATTTATGTCTATTTATTATTAACTGCCTTCTTTAATCATGTGAGATGAATCTGATAATCACTACACTATGGAAATAGCCAGTTACATTGTGAACCTTTATAAAATACTGATTTCCAAGAGTGAAGAGTTCAAGCCCATAAAAATAATAAGCAGATACTCAAAGTGTTTCTCTGGCTACCTTATCAGGATTACTATGAAAAACTTGATAAAAATTCAAATTTCTTGGTGCCATCTGAGCCTATTGAATAGAAATATCTGATTTTGGATCCTTAGAATCTACAACTGAAAAAAATGTGTGTGTGTGTTTGTGCGTGTGTGTGTGTATGTATCATGCACGAAAGAGTGAGTGCAGAAGAACAGGTAAATGTTAAAGGACAATATGTGAATACCTATGTACATACCAATTAAAATAAGAGTTAAAGCATCACTAAGCTTCAGAGCCTCTTAGATGTCACTCATGGATCACAATTCTCCCAATGAACACTAATTAATATCTTGAATTATATGACAACCATTCCCTTGCTATTATTGGAGGATTTTTACCTATACAAGTAATGTCTTAGTAAGACATTATTTAGTTCTGCCAAGTTTTGAATTTTACGTGACTATATCAAAGTCGTATATTTGCCTGCGACTTTACTCTTTTACTCAAAATTATGTTTTTACAATAACTTGTTATATATAGGTATAGATCATTTATTTTTATTACTCTGTTTATTTCATTATAAGGTCTTGCCATGACTTACCCATTCTACTGTTGATGGATAATTGGACTATTTCTAGTTCTTTCTATTATTCTATATACAGTGTATGTTACTGACTAACATGTAAGGATTAACTTACAATGAAATAGTTTATATTTATTAATGAAATTACTGCTTTGTAGTAAATGTAAAAGTTCAAGATTATGGGAAGAGACAAACTATTTTCTAAAGTTATTGAAATAACATACTCTCTTGAGCAATAAATAAGAATTCCCATTAGGTAAAGAGCTGACCAAAAGTTTGCATTGCCTGACTAAAATTTTGACTTCCAAATATAATTTCTCATAATGTTTTAAATTTGCCTTTCCCTAATGAATATTGAGGTTGAACATCTTTTCATACTTGTAAGAACCTTCTGTGTTTAGGACCATTTGAGTTTTCTCTGTGAAATATCTGTACATTTCATTTTTTTTCTGTTTTCTTAGTTATTTTTTTTCTTATTGAATTTTAGGTATAATATACATATATATATATTATACTAGTCCTTTGTAGGTCTTAGATTTTACAAACATCATTACTAGTTTGTTACTTGTCTTTAATTTTTGCATTATCTTTTGAAAACTATAGTTTAACTTCTACATAGTCAAATTTATCAATCTTTCCATTAGGACTTATGTTTTGTATCATAAATAAGAAATCCTTTTCTAGCGCAAGGTAGAAAATTCTACCTTGCTACTTTGAAAACATTTTGTAGTTATACCTTCAAGTCTTGGAGATTTATTTTCCCACTGGAAATTATGTTCTGATATCATGGAGACCTATAGCATTTATTAAAAAGTCCATTATTTCTTCCCTTAACTCTGTAATATCACTTTTGTCATCTAATTACATGTGAACCTTTTTCTGGGATTGTTTAGTATCACTCTTTTAAATGTTACACATTCTACTTTTTCTTTATGGAGGATTATGTGGCTTCAAATTTGGGGTGATAATTTGTATTTATGTTATAAAGCTAATTAAATTAACCATGTTTTCATGGCTTTGTTACTTATATTATGTTCTTTGGGAAAGTGTCTGTTCAAAACATTTGTCCACTTTTTAAATCAAGCATTATTCTATTGAATTCTAAGATATAGTCTGGAATGAACATTTTTATCAGATATATGTCTTGTAAAATATCTTCTCCCAGTGAATTTTGCTATCAATTTTTCTAATAGTGGCTTTGCCAATCCCAAAACCAAAGATTTTTCTCATTTTTCTTCTAGCAGCAGTTTATTTTTGGTTTCACACTTAAGTCTATGATCCAATGCAAATTAACTGTGCGTATTGTGAGGTTGCAACAGAAATTTAATTTTTGTCTATGGCTATCCAGTTGGTTTAGTTTGATGAAAACACTTTCCTCCCATTGAATTGCCTTAACATTTTTGCTGGGTATCAATGACCATATTTATTTAGGATTATGCAGAATACCCTATTCTGTCCTGTTTATTGAAGTGTCTCTCTATATACTATTATGACGCTGTTTTGATTATTGCAGTTTGTCTTAAAATCAGATAGTCTGAGGCCTCCAATTTTATATTTCTTGTTCAAAATGTTTTGGCTTATCTAAGTCTTTTGAACATTTGCTGTAAATTTTAGAACCTGTCAATTTCAAATAAACTTGCATTTATTTTAATTGGAATTTCATTGAAGCTACCTTTTTACTTGAGTGAAATTTCCAATTTAACAATACTGAGTCTTCTAATACATATATTTAGAACCCCATTTACTTAGTTCTTTAAGTTTTTAAAAATCAGTGTTATACTACTTTCAGTCTGTACATCTGCATATACTTGGCTAAACTTATCTTTTTTGATGTTACTGTAAATAGCACTAATTTCTAATTTTTTCTAATACAGAGCTATACAATTGATTTTGTATAATAACTGGGTATTCAGCAATCTTATTAAATGCACTCAGTTCTAGGAGCATTTTTGTTAGCTTTCTTAAAATTTTCCACATTTATCATCATGTCTTCTGAGAGTACAGATAATTTTATTTCTTTTTCATCTTAGACTCCTTTTTCCCTCCTTACACATCACACTGGCTAGGGCCTCTTGTACCATGTTGAGTAGAAGTGAAGAGAAGAGATAGCCTTGCTTTATTCCTAAACTTATAATGAAGTCGTTATGTCTTTCATCTTTATGTATGATACTACTTGTGAATTGTTTTTAGATGCTGCATATCAGGTTATGAAAATCTCCTTCTATGTCTAGTTTTCTGAAAGATTTGATGATAAATAGGTATTTAATTTTTTCAAATTATTTTATGTATCTTTGGAGATGATCATGTGGTCTTTCCTTTTCTTTGGGACTTGGGGAGAGGGTCTGTTAATTCGTACTAGAGAAATACAGGATGAATGACAAGATACAACTATAGGAAATAGAGTATAGAGAATGGGATGGGAAGGTTGGGGGTAGGGGAATGGTGGTGGAGCCTATTGGACAATGGCGAAGAACACTTGGTGACTTGTTGGAGGGCAAGGTGTGCTGACATATATATGAGGAATAGAGAACCTATATATATGAGTTTATTTTAGTGTGTAAAATTAAAGATAATTAAAAAAATAGAGTATAACCATGTCAAAAGGGTTATTTTTATTTGAGGAGGAGTCAGGTGAAGGAGAGACAAGTCTCATACCTTTGAGCTCTTGGAAGCTGACAGATCTTGGGAAGAAGAAAAATTTTACGTGACTCTTCTTGTCATCAATTGGATTTAATTTGTAGTGGACAATACTGTCATCTCCTCTGGTTACAGTGAAGCACTGATTTTAACTCTCAAGTAAGATGCCCTTCATATTGTCTGCAAATCTGAACATGAGACAAATTCATTCATTTGCCTAATATTCTAGTGGGAAGGAAGCAAATGGTTGATTTGGGGAGGTCAAAAACACTTTCATGATGTTTATTTTTCCCTTCATAGTATTTCATAGGCTGATTTCCTTAGAAATAGTTTCAAATATTGCCAGAGGTTTTTGATAGTGTTGGTTCTAAGATACTGGAACATTTTTAAATTTATGCAGTTGGAAAGTGTGTCGTCTTCTGTGATGCTGTGATAGTTAGTCTAAGGCTAATTAACAGATTGAAACTTTTCATGACAGTTCACCTGTTGTAATCATGACTATCGCCTTTCCTACTCTGAGTAAATGATGCACAAAAAATATGAAATAGAGCTCAAGATTATTTACAAATAAAGGAAAGTTGGACAGGCCCATGAACACTTCTTCACAAAATGTAGATTCAAATAATGGCTTAATGTGGATATTTTTTGTTTGTTTTCTTTAAACCTACCTTTCTTATTGAAAGACCAGAAATGCTTGATTCACTCTGCTGACTGCATATTTTGGGAAAATTATAATGCCAATTACAATGACCATTAAAAATTACTAGACAAGGCAATAGCTGGGGTCAAGCTATGCATTAAGGAGCTTTGGTTTTCTTGTCCATAAAATAAAGTTTAACTTGTCAATTTTAAGATCCCTTTAACTCTCAAGTACAATATTTCTATGAAAATTTACATATGTGCCTTATGTAATTATTTGTCATTTATTTTAGAGAATCACTTTATGTTTTTAGCTGAACAAAGGCTTAGGAATCTTCTTTTTATCCTTTGCTTAACCTTAACAGAGCTCAAGAAACAACTGAACATTTAAATTATTTCAACATTAGTAGAGTTTACAAGGATTTTATAATAGTCACTCTTCCCTACAAAGAGGAAAAGCACATTTGTAAGATCTTTTGAAATAACTTTTATTTTAGCCATGCTAGTGAAAATTTCACACCTCAAAAAATGTGCCCAATGGCTTTTCATGTTTTGTGGCTATTGAATGTGGTTTCTGTTACAAAGGACTAATCTGCAAGTTGCATGAGAAGAGTATAATGAATTAAATGGAATCAAATATGGAATTTTTTGGTGATGGACAATGCTATTTGGAGAGAATTTTATTTTTAGTTTTTTCTTCTTGGCAGGGACTCCTGGGAACAAATGAAACCAACTTGATTCAATGATCGAAAAAGCCGTATTTCAATAATTGAAAAATCCACGTTTCAGTACTGAAAAGACCTAAAATGAGGAGATGACACTAATTTCATGAGACAAAAAGGGCAAAGTGAATCATGCCTATATTGAATTATACTATGAATTTCAACTAATTCTTCAAATGAAAGGTAAATGCATAAAATATTTAGCATCACAGTATGTAATTAGTAATGTCCATCAGTGTCCCTGAGATCAATTCCAGTGAGTGTATGTATGGACTTCCTCACACCAGCAAGCAATTCCAAGACACAGTAGAGTGTCCAAGAATTCAATTTAATTCTGATACTGTCTACCTTGAGATACCGTCAGATTCCACAGGTTAAGGACTCAGTCTCCCAAAACTGCTTTCCACTTTATATACCAGTCTCAAACAAAGCAGACACTCGTGTTTCTGACCAACTGGCTACAGATTGGAGGCTCCTATTGTCTTCTCAGCAGACTTCAGATGAGAGTCACAAGTCCAGGTAGTTATTTGTGCTTCTGATTGACTGTCTATAAATCAGACGCTTCCAGGACACCCTCCTTTACACTGATTAATTTGATAGAACAGTTTATAGAACTAAGGAAACCCATTTACTCACTAGATCACCAATGTACTATAAATGATATAACGCAGGAAGAGTCAGATGGAAGAGATGCATAAGTCAAGGTATGGGAAAGGGTATGAAAGCTCCATGTCCTCTCCAGGTATGTCATTCTCCCCAAATTTCCACATGTCCACCAACCTAGAAGCTTTCCAGAGCTCATCCTTTTTGTGTTTTTTTTTTTTTTTTTTTTTTTTTTTTAATGGAGGTTTCATTGCATAGACATATATGACCAAGTCATTGGTCCTTGGCAAATGAACATAACTTCCCTGGAGGCCTGGGAATGGGGCTGAAAATTTCAGTTTTCTGTTATATAGTCAGCTCTCCTGGCAACTAATCCCCATTCTGAGGTTAGTTCCAAAAAGTCACCTCATAAACATAGAAGAACACCTTTATCACTCTCAACATTCAGTAAATTTCAATGCCTGGGGAGCTATGAACCAGGAACTGTGGATGAAGACCAAATTATATGAGAAATATTATTAGATGATCAAAATATATTTTTCTTATAAATCATAATCACAGAATGTTGTTGTTATCTTTCTTTAACTTGAATGCAAATTAAATTCATTTAATTACTAGAACATTAATCATTATTATGTTGAAAGCTCAATAAGAAGTGGCATTAAATGCAGAATTTTGAATGTGTGATACAAATGAACATTATTTTGGCTTAAGGTCATATTTGGTATTTAGAAATTTATATATATATATATATACACATTTTCACTTGAAAAGCAGCAGACTAAAGGAATTGCTTTTTATTGCAGTTTCTGTCTTTGCCTTGGCAAGGTTTATGGACACTTTCTACATTACCGTGACAGTAATTTTATGTTCCCAGGCAGAAAACTGAACAAACAAGTTCATTTTCCTCTGTGAGGATCTCATAAGGCCCTGCTTCTCCTTATTAGCTTTAGTTCCTCTTACTTAAGTGGTTGAGTCATTTTAAAGTTAACCCTACAGAGACACATTTAAATATTCTGGTATCATTTAGCAGTGTTCTGGCAGTATACCCCACTCTTGATGATGAGACTGTAAAACATAGAGTCCTGGGCCCTTTCTAAGACCTATGGAATTAGAATCTCTTGGAGTCAAGAAATCAAATTTTGGATAAGTATCCCTGAAGAATCTTATATCTCTATTTGGGAAGATTTGTTCTAATAAAACAAAGTATTTAACTAATTAATGAGTTTTCATTCCCAGAAAGCATTTTTGAGCCTTGAATTTTGTAAGAATTTCTCCTGTTTAAAACCAACCTTTCCTGACTTTTATGAAAATTGATCAATCATTAAACACATTTTTTTTGTCTTTAACCTCCTGTCTTTCCTAGCTCTTATACAAGTCTAATCCCTTTCATTTTACAAAGCAAGTGGGGATAATTATGAAATATAAAGACAGCATATTTTCATTTCTCATCATTTATAATTATAAAAATTTGTACTTTGCCCCACTGATCTATTCACTGTTTCATGGAGATAGAAAGAACCTAGTTGAGAAAGAAAAACTTGTAACTGATTTTTAAGTTTCCAGCTGGATATATTTAAATTTAATTTAAGACAATTGTTTTAAATGGCCCCAAATTAAAAATAAATCAGTAAATAAATAAATAAACATTTTTACCAAGTAAAATGCTTCGCCAAGAGAAGGACTGACTATGATCTGATAAATATATATAGTGTATATATATTTTATATATATTTATACACCTATATATGTGTAATTTAATAAAGCCATATTTTCTAAATAAAATTTAAATTTTTAAATGTGACAAATAAATACAATAAATAAATGAAATAGATAAAAATTAGTGTGCCTATTGGATCAAAAGTTAAGTGCTCAAGGACCCTCATTTGCAACATGGGGCACGGGGGATAACCAAAATGAACCACTAAATACATTTTTAAAATGTTTCTTCCTCCTCTCTTTTTGCCTGCTTGCCTACTTGCCTTCATTCCTACCTGTGTCCTTCTTCTTTAAAAAAAGGTATCGATAAATAAATGTCGACTATATAAAGTCAAGTGATTGTCTACATTCCAAAAATTCTAACATAGCAAAGTCTAGAGATCTAAATAACAAGGTGCAGTATGAAGAAGACAGGATGTAAGGCAAGCCCCTGACACACATATGAGGAGAAAGCTCTTTTGGGATTGAGAGGAGTCAAAAAAGAGAAAAGAAGACTTAAGGAACAAATGTCCTTGCCTCTCTCTGTTTTGTGGGTCAAATATTATGGGAATAGCACAGAAGAGTTAATAGTATAATTTTATGGGAATCAGAGAAGTGTAGGGCTAGTGTCTTCCTTCCCTCAAAGTATAAACTTCTCAGAGAAGACTTGGTTCACTGTTTTCTTTTCTAATAAGATGTGCGAGCAGTAGAGAAGTAACATTGAAAAATAGTACTGAAGACCCTACTGAGAATGACATGGAGCTAGAACTAGAAGACCACACACTATGGGAACTTCAGAACTAGACATGATGATAAGGACTATAATTTTCAGTAATTAATAAACAAGATGCCTAAAAAGGACAGGCAGGATCAGCTATACCAACTACATTGAGTGGAACAAAGGTCATCCAGCAGCGGTCAGAAGAAACAGCCAACAACTTGGGACCATATCAATTTTACTGCCTCCATATGACAAGAAGAGAACAAAAACCGTGTGGAGGAACCTGAAAGACTGGGTAAATATGAAAACATTTTAGACTAAAAGGGAATGATTTCAACCAGTTAAACTATTTTTCTGCCGTCAGCAGAAATGGTGACTCAAGAATAAGAGTGAAGCAATATTATGTAATAAAGTTGCCTTTTTGCATGTAGTAATTATAACGTGAATTATAGTGTGAAAATTTTGGCCTTGATTTCGTACCAAAGGCAATGGACAATTTTCTGTTTCTATACAATGTCTTTTATTTATTCAATTTTTTTAAAGGAAACGTACAAACAGGAATGAAGGTGAGCAAGCAGACAGGCAGGCAGAAACAGAGAGGGGAGGAAACTTTTTTATTTATTTTATTTTATTTTTCATTTTGGTTGTTGCCCTTGGTCCCAGGTCTTGAACCTGAGTCCTTGGGATGTAAGTGGACTATATCTGGCAGACTTAATCACTGCACCACTCTTAGCATTAACACTTAGCCACTGCTTAATTCTTAAAAAAAATTTTTATTGAAGAAATATTGCTTCTTAAAATTACATAGATTTAAGTTGTACACCATCAAAAATCAACATTTGTATATTATACATTAAGTTTACCACCGACAGTCCAATTCCATCCTTTGTCTTGACCCTTTTCCCTAATGACCACTCCTTAATTCTTAAAAGGCTCTCCCTTTAGATTTCCGTTATATCACATTACATTAGCTTTTCATTTTTTTCCCTGCTTCTTTTACTCTTCTCATTTTTATACGTATTTTTATTTCACGTGGTTTTTGAGTGTTTTTGTACTGTGGATTCCATACTCTCCTCAATGACCTCATCTTTTCATGGTTTAGATGGTTGTGATTTCAAATGGACATTCCAAGACTATTCAATGTCATGAAGATTTCCCTTGTGTGTTCTTCTAGGAATCTGACAGCTTCAGGTCTTAGGCTTAAATTGCTAATCCATCTTGACCTTATTTGTGTATATCATGTAAGATAATTCTCACCTGTCATTTACTCCATGTTTCCTTTACCAGCCTTCTTTTGGTTTGATTGTATACATCTATATCTATCTATTACAATTTCATTTTATCTTCTTTGTTAGCTTAATATTCCACAATTTTGTTTTGGGGAGCTGTTTTAGAGTTTATAACATGTGTCTTTCACTTGTCACACTTTACTATTACACCACTTTATACAAAAACTTTATAATGATATGTTTTCTTTTCTCTACTTCTAGCCTTTGGACTAATATAAGACATTTTCATTCTCCTGATGTAATGAACCCTACAATACATTTTTTTATTTTAAACAGTCAATTGTCTCTAAGTGTATTTGAAAATTAAGATAAATTTTAAGTTTTAGATGCTCTTTATTGTTTACTATACTCATTCTTTTCTGTAGATTCAGATGTTCGTCTATCTTTTCTTACTGTTTAAAAACTTTCCTGTAACATTTTTCGTAGTACATGTTTATAGGAGATTAATTTTTTTTCAGTTTTTAGTGACTGAGAAAGTCTTTTGTGTATCTCTATCATTTTGAAAGATATTTTTATTGGAATAGAATTCAAGGTTGACAAAGATTTGTTCTCAGTCCTTTGGAATGTTCCATTGTCTTCCGAATGGTATTATTTCCAATAAGAAATCTACTTATCTTTGTTTTTTTAACATAATGATATTTTGTCTCTGGTTACCTTTAAGCTATTTTGACCACTGACTTTAAGAAACTTGATTAAATAGACCTTCTTATAGTTTTCTTTTTTTGTGTGTGTTTTGGGTTAAAATCTTGAATTTTTATAGTTTCATAATATTTTAGCCATCATTGCTTTAAAATTTTTTCTATGCCATCTACCACTCTTTGTAGACTTCGATTATAAATAAATTTTTAGGTATTGTTCTGTAACTCACTGACATTCCATTTGCCTGTTTATAGTCCTTTTCAATTTGTGTTTTATTTGCAATAGCTTTAGTTACACTACTTTCAAGTTTACTAATAATTTATCCTGCATCATTCAATCTGTCATTAAGCACATCCAGTGTTATTTTTTTAAACTCTCAGAAAAATGTAGTTTTTATTGCTAGCAATTCTATTTGGGGCTTTATTCAACAATGTTCAAGCTTTCCTCTGCCTTCTGAATATATTGAACATTGCTATAATCATTTCAATGTTATTGTTTACTAATTCTTTCAGATGTGTCATTTCTGAGTCTGTTTCTGTTGATTGACTACTCTCCTCAATATGAATTCTATTATCCTGCTTTTTTATAACATAATTTTTACCAGACACAAGATGTTCTGAATTTTACCTGTCTTGGTGCTGGATATATTTGTATTCTTATAAGTATTGCTGAGTTTCTACTCAAGTCAAAGCTATTTGGAGAAAATTTGACACTTAAGATGTTTTATTTTAAGTGCCATTATGTGAAGCTGGAACTACCTTTAATCTAAGGCAAGTTTTCTTTTATTTCTGAGTCACTTCTCTTCTGAGTACTCTACCTGCTAGTCATGATTTATGAGTTTTCCTACTCTTCTTGGTTTGAGCGCTATTCTTTGCCCTATGGAAATCCAAGAATTGCTCCCTTTTCTCTTATTGAGTAGTTCTTCCCCCAGTTTGGTTAATTTCCTCATACCCTGATCACTGAAGACATGAGGAAAATATTCTGATATTCACAATTTCTCTCTGGTATTCTGTTCTGAACATTCCAACGATCTTGGCATCTCTTGACTCCCAGCCCATTCACATCAGTGGATGACCTAAGTGTTGATGCTATTAATTCTTTAGTCTGTGCCAGTACAAGTTATAACGCTTAAAAGAACATTGTAATATAAAATTTTTCAAAAACTTTAAACCATGATATGAGGAGTAATAAGTGCCCAAACAGCCACATTTCAAATAAAAGTTGATGTGTAGATAGAAGATGAGAGGAGGAAAACTCTAGCTCTGGATGGGAGAAATCCTTTGAAGGAGGTGCTATTTCAGCTGTGTCATGAGTCCTGTCGTAAGTTGCTAGATGTAAGGGCAGAGACATTCAAAGTGAACGAGAAAGAGTGAGCATAGGTATAAAGTGAGCAAAAGCTTTAGACCTCTATGTAGAAAAGAGTAAATTGGTTCATTTGGCAGAAACATGGAGGAGTGCAAAAGAATGCAATAAGAACTAAAGTTGGAAAAGTGAATTGTAGCAAATTGTGGAAGGCCTTGAATGTTAGATTTGGGAGTCTGGGCTTTATTCAGGATTAAGAGCCATTGAAAGAGGCTAATGAGATCAAAGCAATTTTTAAGGAGGTTGACATCCATATTTGCCTAATATTTCTGTCTATGCTTTTATTCTCTGACTATTTCCAGAGACTCTCTTCCCATCACCTGCTTTTAGTGATTATTTCCTTTCTACTATCTGCTTCCAGGGCCGTCATGTCATTGAGAAATAGATGAACTACCTTTCTTATGTCCTACATGGATATTATTTAGTTAGAGAATATTATTTAGCTATCAAAGTAACATTTTCAAAAAATGTTTATTGGCATGAGGAAATGCTCATTCCCCAATAATAAAATAAAAATAATTAATAAAATTTATATATATGATTTGAAAGCATCACAAAATTCTGAAAGTTGTGTGTCCACATATAGAGAGAGGAAAAGAAACCAATGTTAACACTGTAGTACAAATAAAGATACCCACAACTGCACTATCTTCCATTTTCCAAATTAGAACGTATTAGAGTTACAATAAAAACATTATGTTCTGGTGTGTTAACCATTGCATTGTCATAAAACAGAAACCAAATAAAAATAGCATCCTGCCTGATCTTGAAACTTGAAATTCTCAAAGACCTATAAATATTCAAGGCTTTGAGATTCAGACATGGGTTGAAGCAGCTGCTATGGCTTTCTAAGTGTTTGAAATGCTCTGAAGAGAATAAAAAGGAGAGGGAAGTACTGGAAGATCCTTTCATCACTAAGCTGCCTCTGAAATTTCTAAATAAGGTCTTGCAGAGAGGGAAAATGACATGAAGAGCCTGCATATCTTCATTTCACACTCTCACCCGGCTAAGAGTTGGAAAGGACCCAGCCCTAACTGCTTGGTAAAATGCTACATGGAAGGGAAATGCTGAGGTTTAAGCCTCCAGGTATAGTCATGATTATAACTGTTATTCACTCAAATACTGGCACCGCAAGCAAAGTTTGACATTACGTTTCGAGAATCATTTGTTCTCACTTTTCTAGTCTTTTATATTTTATAAATGTGGGAATTTGATATTTAAACACATTAAAAGGATTTCAGAAAATCCTGGGAAAAGAAAAAAAAAGTTATATTATTTTAAATTGGTATGTTTTGAGCAACTGAATTATTCATTCATTTAATTTGCTCAGAAATTTCTAGCCAATGGCTCTGGACTTTTGTCTGTCTTTAACATAAAAAAATTATTCTACTATATATCTCTACCAGGTTTATCTTTACTAACGAACCTCTCTTTGAGGTCTCTTTTTTTCTGCGAGTAAAGAGAACATGGACTCCTCTAGGTTTTACATGAAAAACTATAGTTCTAGCTTTCCAAACTTTCCGAACTGAGTAAAGAAATACTAGGAGTCTTTCAATTTTAACAAATGGAGCAGGCAGGAATAAAGACAAGCAGAGGAAGGTGGGCAGGAAGAAAAAGGAAGATGCATTTTTATTTCTATTTTCTACTTAGTTGCTCATCGTGGTTGTTGCCTCCTGCCTTGGGTCAAGAGCCAGCATCCTTGGGGGAAGTATGTGAACTGCCCTGGTCAGAGATAGTCATCTTCACTGCTAAACCACCATGGCATGCCTTTAGGAGTCTTTTGAAAAGAGTTTTTATAGCTTTCCCAGGAAGAAGGAGAAACATGACTAGCAATAATGGAGAAATTCTAGAGCGCTGTATCTTTTTTTTCCCTGTTTCTTTTTGAAGAAATATATCCTCAAGATCTTAGGATAATGACGGAACACACTAGCTGATTTCTTTTTAATCAATAAATGAGGTTGAGACCAATATGAATGAAAATATGGGCCTTGAAAGTTTTCTTTTGTTGGGGCTTTGTTGCCTCAGGGTATCTCTGTTGGAATAGTTTCTTTTTTCAGGCTGATCAAAGCTGGGGGCTAATCTCAGGCACATTTTTCATGGGATAACAAGAACTGATAGCCAATATTTATTGAGAATTGACAACATACTTATCTTAGATTAAGTGCTTTGCATTAAATTATTTTTTTTGTCTTAAGCAAAATTTTTAATATAAAAAATCATTAATATTCTTAGTATTACATTATTATAAATGAAGACTTGCTTTAGTTTATGAAACAGCAAATAAAACAGCAATGATATTTTTAGAGACACTCATTTCTAAGCAATTTGCAGAAATTCTGAATCTTTCCAAGGAGTAAGATTGGCTTTGCTCTTGCCTTTTTTCACTAAACATTAATTGACTTAGCAAAAGCCTTTTATTTTCTTGGTGTCATTCTTGAAAAGTCTCTGGGCTCCAAATGATCAATTAGTGCCAAAGCAGTGAAGACACTTCAGTTATCTTGGTTTAGACTCTGAGCTGAGCTTTGACTTATGGCTGCTAACAGCTTGATAATTAGATTTCTTTCTGAATATAAACTAAATTCTATGAAGGATCCTGGAAGTTTACAAGCACATGATACACTTTACTATAGTTTATGCTGCTCCAGATGATGACTTTGTTTTTTTTCTTTATAGGTCGGATGGTGCAGTTGTGTTTTGATTGATTTGGTCTTTTGTTTTCTTCTCTGCTTTCTCCCTGGGCGTGTATTCTGATGTTACCCTGAAGTTAGCATTCACAGTTTTATGTTTACTACCTAATTTTATTTGAAAGCATATTAATCTTCCACTCATTCTAACTATCCACATTTTGTTCTCCTCCTCTCCACTTTTAATAATTGCTGTCATTGTTTTTTGTGTGGTTTCTTTACACTTAATAGAGCATCCTTTAATATTGTTTGTAAAGCTGGTTTTGTGGAGATAAACTCCTTTAACTTTTGCTTGTCGGAAAAGATTTTTTTAACATTCCTTCAGTTCTGAATGATAATCTTACCGGATATAGCATCCTAGGTTGAAAATCCATTTTTTTATCTTTTTAATTTTCACCTTTGTGAATTTTTTTCTTCATGTGATTTTTCACATACATTCCCCATTTTCTTGTTCAATTGTTTCTTCTTACCAGTTTATAAGCTTGTTATGTACTATAGATTCTTATTTCCTACTCAACCTTAACATTGAAAACACTATATTTTCTGTAGACTTTTTAAACCATCATATTTAAACTCGACAGTAAAGATATGCAAATATGTGATAATGAGGGACCACTTTAAATATACAGTCCCACTGAAGATTAAAATGAGACACAAAATATCTAATGCTAGAAGATGGAAAAAAATTCCATATATGACTGGAATACATGTATGTTATAGTCTTTGACAAAAGGGATCTAGCAATGTCTGTTACTTAAAATACAAGTAACTTCACTCTGAGATTTGCTGTCATTGAAATATACCATTGATGTAAATCCATTATAGAAGTAGTTTGGAGAGTGCTCATAAAATTGAAAAATAGGAATTCCATATTACCCAGTTACTCACTCTGGGTATTTATCAAAAAAAAAAAACAACAACCCACAATGCTAATTCACAAAGATCTATGCACCTCATGTTCATTGCAGCATTATTTATAATAGCCAAGAGATGGAAACTACCTAAGTGCCCATCAACAGATGAGTAGATAAAGGAGATGTGGTATATATACACAATGGAATACTACTCAGCTAAGAAGAAGAAAAAAGGTGGGGGATGATATCCTGCCATTTACAATAATATGGATGTTCCTATAGAGTATTATGCTTAGTGAGGTAAGTCAGAGGAGAAAGACAACACCATATGATTTCACTCATATGTAGTATATAGAGAAACTAATCAAACTAATGAACTTAATAAAGCAAAAATAAACTTTTAGACTATAACAACAAATCAGTGGTTAAAAGAAAGGCAAACAGAAAGAAGGCAAGCAAATCAGGTAAAAGGAGGTCAATCATGTGTTCAAAGATAAAATTGGACTTTCATGTGGTGGTCTTTTTGTGGTGTATACAGATATTGATATATAATGATGTATACCTGAAATTTATAAAATTTTATAATGCAGTGTTATTTTCATTAAAAAATTTATAGAAATAATAAAAAACAAATTCATATTATGTTTTAAAGATTCTAAAGCTTTTAAAATAAAAATGGAGCAATAATGACCAGAACTTGAAAGGGGAAAAGAAATTCTGCCAAACAAAATTAGCTTTCACTTTCATAAAGTCTCTAAATAAGAGAAATTTGATAAAATAATGAAATCAGAATGTTGTCAAGGACTTGATAAAATTTCCTTAATCTTTAGGGGATAGATGTGCAACAGACTAACTGATAAATGATAATGCTATGTGTATTGGAAAAGGTTCAGTCACCTAAAGGAAGTTTCATATGTGGGTTATCTCACCTGTGATAGACGTACTGATGTGTCTCAATTACTTGTGAAAGGTAATTTTTTACTAATACTGAAAGGTAAATTGACATGGATTCTAGATTTTTCCTCTCACAATGTCTTGCCCCTTGGTATTAAGGTGGCTTGTGTAAATGGAAGAGGAGTGGTGGTTGCCATTAGCAGGAAAGAATGGTGCATAGCCCTGATTCATAGCATATCTGGATGTACCCACAACATTGGATACACGTACATTGTTTCAGAGAAACTAGTAGAAGCTCTTACTCTTATGGTAAGGAGTACTGTTCTCTCTGATCTGAGCTTCATGATTCATATCAAAGATGAGGCTGAGGGAGGCAGGAAGTAGTTGATATATTGACTTCCAAAGGATTTTCGAAGGTTCCTATTTGTGTCATGGAAAGAACTAGGTAAAAGTTAATAGTAAATAACATAAATTCCTCTTCTAGTCCAAACTGATCCGAGCATAGTTGAGACATTGCTTTCAAATTCTGTCCAGCATCCAATGTAAAAGGAACAGTAATTAAATGAAGAACATTTAGGGGAAATCATTCAGACTGGAGATGGTGACTAAAGGAGCTGAGATATTTAGATTAGCAGAGAAGATTTAGGGATATGAAATCTGACTTCAAATATCTGTAGTACTATTAGAAAAATGGCAAAAAGAACATAAGATTTTAATACAGGGTGTACTGTCATAGACTTTAGGACTACTTTTAAACCTAAAATTTCAGTGAATCTATAGTATGATGTTAAAATAAATCAGGATAGCCAGGTTTGAAATACTCAGAGTCCACACCTCTGGAATCAGAGCCAAAGGATAGAGTCCAAATTGCTGGGGCCCTTGCCAGCAAGCCTTCCTGTAGTGGTAATTCTAAGGAGGGCATCCAGAAGACAAGCCAAAGGGTGAGTTAACAAACAGGAAATCTGGACAAAAGTCACGTTGATGAGAAACCCAAACTAAAGAAGAAAAAAAAAAGATTGGCAGAAACAACCAAAGTAGCCAAAAAGTAAGGATGACACAATCACTGGACCTGGAATAGAAGGTATATGGAGCTGGTGTTTGGGGTGGAACGACAGAGTGAGTGACAAAGCAAAAATAGGACAAAGATTGCTGTAGGTCAAATATGTGACCACTGTGTCAAGGAGGACTTGTGTTAGGCATAGAGTAACCACCCAATACACATGACAAATTATTATTTGCAAATTTTCTCTGATCAGCTTAGTTGGAGTCAAATATATCAAATGGCCAGGGCATGCTGAATGAGGACCAGATCAGGGAGGCTCTTGAATGCACCCTACATAGTATGAAATGCTATTGTGTAGGCAAAAACCCCCCACAGTTATTGGAACAAGAATGTGCTCAAAGAACATATTCACTTAGCAATGTGAAGAATAGGTATTATAAGGAAGGAGTCAAAGTCACTAGACAAATCTTGCAGAAATGAAAAGGAAGCAAAGATAGTCTTAACTAGGGGTGGTATATAGAGAATAAAGGCCTATTTATGGGCTTAGGAATTGGGGGATATAAGAAGCAATCTAGAGTGTAGATTTAAGGACACATTGCCTAATTCAGTCACAAAGCAGTCTGTGTATAAAGCCAAAATGGTCAATAAAAATATTTATCATGATATAGTTACTCTAATGTAGGATACGACAGAGCAGGTTGAGACGTGTCATTAAATAAATACTGCTCCAGTTCATCTCATGTCAAAGGAAACTAATGACGAAAGTTGCAGGCACTTGAACCACAGGTTTCGGTTCTTTTCATGATTTCTTCATTCAGGTACAAGTTTAAGAAGAATATTATAATTTCAAAATTCTACTCGAGGTGCACCCTGGGTGAGTAGCAGTCAAATTAATCACCTCCCAAGGAGCACAGGTCACATCCTGGGTCCAAGTTATGTTTCCAGAGGGAAGCAACCAGTGTGAATAATTAAATATAAAGTAAAATAAAATGCTTTTTCCTCACCTCCCTGCCGACTGCCTGTCTGCTTGCCTTCATTCCTGCCTGAACCTTTCCCTTAAAAAAAAAATCTGTTTAAATCTGAACTGACCAAGTTCTCACAGGAACTAAGGAAACAGCGATATTCCAAGGATGGGAAGAGCCAATTTTAGATGCTATTGGGAGCCACTGACACAGACACACTGTTTGAAGTTAGAGAAATATATGAGATCACTAAGTTAATATGCAAAAGGTAAGAGAAGAAAAAAAAAAAACTAAACCTCTAAGAACCTCTAAGAAGTAAATGTCAAGTAAGGAAGCAGAGATAGTATGCTTTAAACTTGCTAAAAAAATTGTTTATAAAAATGTCATGTAAAGAGTTCAGAAATTACTCCACAAAGTGTTTTTCCATTGGGTTAAAAAAACAATAATGAAATTGCCGAGTCATAAGGTATCTTTATGTTTAATTTTGTAAGAAACTGTCACTGGTTTCCTAAGGGGCAATACCATTTCACAAGACCACCATCAGTGTTTGAGCGTTCCTCTTGTTCCGAAACCTTCACAGCATCTGCTAATGTTGGTCTTTTTAATTTTAGCCATTCTAGTAAATAAGGAGTGGCACATCATGACGGTTTTGATTTGCATATCCCTGAAGACTAATGATATGTAGAGTCTTTTTTGTGTCTACTTTGTAGATATTCACATGGCTTTGAGAATCAGCTCTTTCATTCCTGCCAAAAAAAAATTGTTGGAATTCTGGTAGGGGTTGCATTGACTGAGTTGTTTGTATTTTTGTTATTCAGAGTAATTTCCTGAGCATAGAATTATAAATTGATAGTTTAATTTTTTTCTTTTAGCACTTCAGATCTACTCATTTATCTTCTAGACTTTAATGTCTCGACCAATTTTCTTGTTATTATTCTTATATTTAATACGCATTTTATTCTTTTGCCTACTTTTAAGTTTGTTTTATTTCTAATATCTAGCATTCAGTTATAACATGTTTAGCTGTCATTTTTTTTTTTGTTTTTATTCTGCATGGAGTTTGCAGGGATTCTTGTATTTGTGGTTTACTCTAAGCACATCTGGAAAAATTTTAGCTAATGATTCTTCATATTTTGCCAGCTCCATATCTTCTCTCCAGTCTTTCTGGGTCTCCCTATGTGTATATTTTACTACTGGTAACTTTCAGCAGCTCATTTGGTATTGTTTCCCTCTGTTACTTCAGTTTCGTTTTCTCTGTGTGCTTTAGCTTTATGATTTCTAATGTCCGGTGTTCAATTCACTGATCCTTTCTTTTGTTATATTCAGTCTATTGTTAGTGCATTCAAACATTTCTAAGTTTGGAAGTTGTATATTTCATTTCCAGGAATTCTGTGATACTCCTTTTTGCAGTTTCAAATTCTCTTCTGAAATTCTCCATTTCTTCATCTACTTAAATGCATCTTTTCCTATAAAGTCTAAAATATTTATTATACCTACTTTAAACAGATTTTCTACTTATCCCAATAGCAAGGTAATTTGTATTGGTGACTTTTCTCTTTCCTGATTTTTGGTTTGCCTATTAATTTGATTTGATTAGTGAATTTGTGAATAATACAATGTATAGAGTGTAAATTCTGTTATCTTCCTCTGACAAGTGGTTTGTTTGTTCTAGCAAACAGTTAATTGCTTGACTTTATGGCAGATTGATTATGAACTTTTGGGAGGGATAATCTATTTTATTTTTGACTTAAGTTTTCAAGTACATCTCTTTGTCCTGAAATGTAGTCATTTTCTTAAAGCATAGTCCTTTTGGGGGTTTCCATGGAAAGCCTGATATGTTTATCTTTTATTTTGTTTAGACGACCTCAAATGCTGTTTAGAAAGGTACCAGTTGAAATCTCCCTTCAGCTCTCTCTGTCTCCTTGCTATTTTTATTAGAGCATTTGCCTATGCATGTACAAATTTAAGCAATGTTTTTATATGATTTTATAAACAGATTTTGAAGCTCCCCTCTCTGTGACTCACTTTTTTCTGGAGTAACTCCTTAATTCTTATTTTCTTTTAATTTTGTTTTTATTTTCCAGATTTATTGAGGTGTAAGTGGCAAATAAAAATTTTTATATATACAATATGTTGTTTTAATATAGTTTGCATGTGAAATGATTGCCACAATAAATAATTAACATATTTATCACTTCAAATAGTTACCTTTGGTGTGTATATGTGTTGAAAATATTTAAGATCTAGTCTCTTGGCAAATTTCAGGTATATTATATATTGACTATAGGAACAATGCTATACTTTAGGTCTCCAGAATATGTTCATATTATTACTGAAAGTTTGTATGCTTTGACCAAATTATCTCCATTTCACCCACCTCCCATCCCCTGGTAACTACCTTCAACTGTTTCTGTGATTTTTTTTTTAGATTTCACACAGAAGTAAGATTATGAAGTATTTGTCTTTCTGTGTCTGACTTATTTCATTTAGCATAATGTCTTCCAAGCTCATTCATGTTGTCAGAAGTGACAGAATTCCCTTCTTTTTAAAATCAGAATAATAAGTCTATTATATCAATATAACACCTTTTCTTCATTCATCTGTCAGTAGCCGCTTACGTTGTATCTATATCTTTGCTGTTGTGAATAAAAGAATGCTTCAATGAATATGGGAGTGCAGCTGTATCTTCAGAATAGTGCTTTTATTTCCTTTTGGAAATAAAAAGAAGAGGAGTTGCTAGATCATATTATAGTTCTATATTAAATTTTTTCAAAGACTCTATAATATTTTCCATAATGACTGTACCAATTTACATTCCCACTAACAGTATATAAGAATTCCCTTTCTCCACATCCTTGTCACACTGTTATCCTTTGAATTTCTGACTATAGACATCCTGATAGGCATGAGGTGATAAAAATCATGATGATTTATATTTATATTTCCCTAATGATTAGTGATATTGAGAACTTTTAAATCTACCTGTTGGCCATTAGTACGTTCTTTTTGAAAAATGTTTACTTAAGCTCTTTGCCATGAGTATGTTGGACATTAATTCTTTATCAGACATATGTTCTGTAATTTTTTCTCCCATTTTACCTTACATTTTGTTTATTGCTTTCTTTCCTGTACTGAAACATTTTAGTTAAATGTAATGACTCCTTTTTTACTTTTGCTTTTCATTGACTATACTTTTGGTATCATATCCAAAAAATTATCACTGAGACCAATGACATGGAACTTTACCCATATATTTTCTTCCAGAATATTTATGGTCTCAGCTAACATTCAAGTTTTCAATCTATTTTGAGTTGATTTCTGTTTATGGTCTAAGAAAATTATCCAATTTTATTCTTTTGTGTGTGAAAATCTAGTTTTCCCAGCATTAATTATTGAAAAGACTTTGATTTTTTCCATTGTGAATTCTTGGTAACCTTCCTGACGATTACTTGACTATAACAGGCATAAGCTTGCTTCTGGACTTTTTAGTCTGTTTCATTGGTCTACAGGACTGTTTTTTATGCCTGTAGCATATTGTTTTGATTATTGTAGCTTTGAAAAATAGTTTTCAATCTGATAGTGCGATACCTCAAGCTTTATTATTCTTGCTCAAGATTGCTTTAGCTTTGCTGGATCTTTTATGATTTCATAATTTCCCTTCAATTATTTCTGCTCTAGCAATACAATCTGCACTGATTATTCAGGGAAATAAGAGCATAGCATTCTGCTTCATTTCTAGTCACAACCCCCACCATCCCCACCACCACCACCATTTTATAGACTGAAAAAAGACTGGAGGAAAAAATTTTATAAATGTATATAATGTATCATTCATCATGGTTCCCCTTTTTTGAAGGTAAAATCTTCAACTCTAATGCTTTTAATTATTTTGCAGTTCCTTCATTCAGTTTTTTTTTATGTGGTTTGTCCAAAGTATCTAAGTGTTATCTACACAAACATTGATTTTATACTATTTTGCCATTACAAAAATCAGAACTCCATTTGAAGAATTTGTGATTTTGTTGTTTTTTGATTTTGACCTGAAGAAAGAGTCTTCTCCTTAATTAGATTCAGGGCACTGATGAGTATATCAGACCAGGACTTCTTCAAACCAATTGCCTCTGGTGGGTAAGAATTAGGGCTCTGATGTAAAACAGAGGGAATTTAGAATTTTGATTCTCCCTCTTACTAACTTTGGATAAATTACTTCGTTTCTCTCAGCTTAATTTTCTTTCCATAAAATAAAAATGGTAACTTTATGTATTCAAAAAATGGTTCAGACAATCTTAGTAAAGCAGTTAGCCAGTGTATCCTGTGCAATTTTCTCCCTTTCATCAATAATTCAAGTGATCTAATAGTTTCTCAAGTTTCTAAATTTCTGCCGCCACAGAATATGAAGAAATCTCTTTTGTTTGAATAAATACTAAATATAGTAGCAGATTTTTCATGATTTGAACATTTTAACAGTTGCATCATTAAATTCTTTCAATTGCTTCTCAGTGCATTTGGAATAAAATCTAAAGCAAATCTTTAAGTATCCAAATGATTTTCCTTCTCAATGGTTTTCCTATCTGTTTCTCCCCTTCTCACTCCACTCAGCTATTCTGATACTTCCTAAAACATGTTAAGCTTATTTTTACCTTAGATCTTTGCATTCATTTTTCCCTTTACATGAAAAGCTTTCTTTGGAATAAATCATGGTTTTAATCCTACATTTTTTCTGAATACTGTTTAAATTGAGCCTCCTCTTAGAGGCCTTTCCAACATATATACATACACTTCTAGAGTAGTTCATACAACTGTATACCATTCCTCTAACTATAACTTTTATCCTACTTTATTTTTCTTCATAGCACATACCACTTCTTGAAATTACATTACGTATTTATTGCTTACTTGCATATTTCCCCACTGGAGCATCAGTTCCTTGATAATAATGGTGTTGTCTTATGTTACTGCTGTATCTTTAGAATTAGTACACAGTAAAGATTTGTTGATTGTGTGACTATATTATAGTTTTCACATATTTTGATCTTTGCTATCTGAATAATAGAATATAGGAAAATAGAATGAGTAGATTATAGAGAATTTAATACAATACAGAAAATAGAATATAGAAGAACTTTCAAAATATCTCTGTATTTGCCAAATAGGGTTTTGTTATATTTTGAATTCTCAGCTGTTAAACAGTATTGAGAAACATCTTGAAGAACTACCCATTTAGCCTAAGGAATAAATATGTGATTTCTTTGTTTTCTGTAGAGAATGCTAATGTCAAGTATATCTTCCACAAACTTCTTATTTGGTTCTTTGCCCTTCAAATGATAGGATATAAAATTTTTCTACTTCCTCAGTTCAGACTGAACTTCTTGTTTTCAGAAATGCTGCATTCATCTTAAAGTCTTCCCATGTAGCATTACTAAGTTAACTGTCTAACCTG
Source organism: Solenodon paradoxus (assembly GCA_004363575.1). Taxonomy (NCBI): domain Eukaryota; kingdom Metazoa; phylum Chordata; class Mammalia; order Eulipotyphla; family Solenodontidae; genus Solenodon; species Solenodon paradoxus. The sequence goes on from RJWH01000051.1 coordinate 326,174, forward strand.
TGGATTTATTGTAAGACTTGTAGATTTTTTAAAAATAATGTTTATTCAGTCTCCAAATGTGTAAACTTTCCATAGGAATCTGTAATCGATTTACCTAAAGCTGAACCTTTATACGACCTCTTCTTAGGGTATATATTTTCCTTTATTTACATAGTTGTGTTTTCAATTTATAATTTAAAACTTTATGAGTTGAATTATCAATTCATATAATTTATGACTATGTTAAAATTTTATATCATGAATTTTCATGACACACTGTATCCATATGTATTTTCCTATTAGAGAAGTTCTGTAAACATTTTAAAAGTCTACATAATATTCCGTGGTATAAATGCACCTCATACCTATATCGCCCCCTACTGCTTGACACTACACTGCGTCTATATTTTAGATACTCTAGATGACATTTAAGCAATTTTTATGCATACAATTCTTATCAATAGTTCTTAGTATTTATTAAAAAGAGATTAAAATTAGAAGTAATAGGAGAAAAGTATTGAAAATATTCCCAAACTACTTTTCAGATCAACTCTACTAAGTTATGATTGCTCCAAGATTAGATGAGGAGGCTTGTCTCATCACACTAACTAGCACTTTCATTAACAATTTTTGTAATGTATGAATAATAATGATGTTTCATTGTTACTTTATTTTTATATATTTGTAGAGATGGATATTTTTATTGATTGTTTTATTACTTTTTAAATCAAATAAAAGAAGTCAGGTATATGGTGCAAGATAGAATTGGACTGCTGGTGATAAATTTAGTGTATTGTATGCAGATATTGATTTGCAGTGATACACATCTTAGACCCATTAATATTATAATGCGACATTTCTTCAATAAAATTTGAAAAAAAATTTTATTTACTTTTTCATAAATGATGGCAGTCTTTTGCTATTAGAAAATTTTTTACCTACGGATTTTGTAAAAACTCCTTTCACCAAGGATATGTTACATTTTTTTCTACAAGTATATTTCTTGACAATTTTTAGAATGTGTACTCCCTTTTGCTCTAGTAAAATAGAACACTATATATCAGTGGGTGTAGTAACTAAAAGAACAAATTTAATTCTTTTACCTCTCTCAAATGAAAGTTTCTTAATTAGAATTCAGCTGAGTTAATATACATCAGATTAATTTTAAATAAGTTAGTTAAAGATACAGGCATGATGTGTTTTTCAGTGAACGCTTTTCTTTTCTCACATAGTAGGAAGGAAGCCAATTTGAAAGTTTAGGCATGAGGGGATTTGAGAATGGAAGAATATAACCCTTTTCTGCCAAATATGTGCAATGTAAACTTTAAAGTGAGGCAGGACCTGGTGGAGCAGTGGTTAGGTCAATTCACCCTGCAGGATCAAGTCACAAAGCCCTGGCTTTAAGTCCCATGTCTAGGGGAAACAACCACTGTGAACAACTAAATAAAAATGAAATAGAAATGCTTCTTCTTTCTCTCTCTTCCTGCCTACATGACTTCTGGCTTTTATTCCTGCCTGCACCTTAAAAACAAAAAAAGCAAATCTTTTAAGCGAAAAATATATCTAACACTTTTTTGTCAATTAAGACTATGTTTCTAGTTCTCCTGAAATGGTTTATACTGTACAAAGTGTAGTCTCTGAGGGTTACTATTTTACAATACATGTGTGTGTGCGTTCATGTATTTGGCTGAATACTTAGTGTATGTTCATGAGAATAAGTATGTGTCCTTGATTCATTTTTATAAGAAATATCTTAAAGGGGCTACATTTGGAGTGTCTGCCTGTTGCCTCTCCACCTGGTTCATTGTGTGGGACTTATTGTCTCAAAAGTTATCACTGACTGTCCTGCAAAAGCCTCTTGAGGAGAACTTAATTCTAAGTCCATCTCTATGATGTCTGTTTTCCTTAAAAACATTGCCATTGTGGTGGCTAGAAGAAGGTATTTTCGAGAAAGTTAAAATATGAAGCTTTGGAACTAGATTAGGAAGTGAGTTTTTCCCATGGAGAGTTCTCTGCAACGGTTGTAACTCCTTGGCTTTTGTTTTCCCTGAGCAATGATGGGTATGGGGTCATATTCAGCCTATAGCACTCTGTATTGCCTTTACCTTCAACAATTCAGTAAAATCTACAGGCCTTATAGTGACACTGCAGTGGGCAAAGAGGTAAGGAGATGGGGTAGGAAAGGGAAATGCTGTCCACTCTCCTTTTGTGGGCTGTGTATGGAGAACAAATAAGCATCCTGTTGAAAGTGACCTAAGCGTTTCAGGGGGTTATCAGCAGTAACATGAATGTGGTTGAAGGAGGAACACAGACTTTAAGATACTCTGCTGACTGGATATTTCTCTAGGAAAATCTTCATTAAGGAACACCTCCTCCACCCCTACATATGCTGGTGAGAGACGTGAGGGACTGGTAGATATTCTTAGGGTATACATGTTTAAATGTGCCTTTATATGTGCACAGAGCTGTTACCAAACATAATATATGTTCTCATGATGGGGGAGAAGTCATTTACTTTTCCATATATATTCTCTTTAGTGCTTAGATTTTTTGTTTTGCCATCAGTAATTCTTAGACAATTTAGAACTGCATTGTAAATTTAAAAATATATTTTCCCAAACTTCTTGTCTTCTTTTTAAACTTGCTTTTTATTTACAGAAATATTTTAGGTGGCATTTTTGTGTGTGTGCTTGTTTGCATTGTATTTAAGCTTTTATATCCATTGTTCAGACTATTAGTGGCTATTTATGTTTATGTGGTCAGTTCTCTGCCTCATGGAGAATAAAAAATGCAATAAAATACCATCTGGGATCTGTCAAACAATGTATTTAAAAGTCCTATTATCAAAGTGGGACACGAAGAAAAACATCTTAAGAAACGGACGTTTGTGATTATAATTGATGGGTTTTGGTTGGGCTCCAGTGACCAACAGACCCCAGAGTCCTGTGAGGGGCCTGTGCTCCCCAAAGGAAGGTGTTCTTTCAAGGGAAGTCTCAGAAAGGCCCTCGTCACATAAAGCAGGGAAAATTCTTCTGACTTGTCAAAGTTGCACTTACAAAAGTGGAGTGTAGGACACCCAAATCTACTGGCAATTTCTTCGTAGTCTCCCATTAACTCAAACTGTTCATTATCTAGAGTAGAAATCAAAGTAAAGGAGGCAACAGAATGCAGAAGTCAGCATTTGAACAAAAGGAAAGCAGCCTTGTTCCAACCACACATTCTGTGGAATGACTTCCTGCTTCTCCAACCGTATGTTTCATTGCAAACTTTATGAGACTTCCCAGATCTGGGGTCAAACGCTTTCTGCTACTGTTATCACCCTTCCTATACTGATTCTGTTTCCTTTTATCTTCCTTTCCCAGAGTTTCTTTTCCTCTTATATAATTTGGTGTTCTGCTTTCCCTCTCTGCTACCTTCTATCCCCAAGACATTCTTCTTGTTCAGATTTTCTCCATCTTGTTTTCATTCTGGTTCTTCTCCAAGGAATCTACATCACCATAATCCTCACTCTTTTTTATATAAATTCCCTCCCCAAATATTTAAATTTTATTGTCAGTGCTTATGTTACTGAGCTATTGTGAAAAATCAAACCTCCTTGGTTAATGTCGGAAAGTATGTTTGCCTGTCAGACAATTTTATTATCAAGTGAAAACAGTTCTAGTCATCTGTTAATCAGGAAACAATCTCAGGACCTACATCCACAAATAGTGCTGAATTTCCTGTATTCATCAGTCAAAAGACCTGATGTTTAATTAGCATTATGAAAACCTTTGGTTCTAGAAGCAGGCCTAGCCATTCCATAGGAACTGATAACCCTAACACATATTAGTTTGGTTCTGCCTGAAAATACCCACACTAGAATCATGTTAGATATTATCAAATAGATAGTTTTACCTAACTGTACAGATCAAAACTTCACTAATCTAAAGTCATTGCTTTAAAAACGTTATTGATTTTTGCTTTAACGATCTCATTATTTAAGACCAATTTCCCCATGAAAGTGAATCTAGTCTGTGAGCATATTGACCCAGTTCCTTCCATCCTTGCTTTATTTAATTTAGGAATTTCCATAGTCTATCTCCAATGGATTTTTGCTCCTTGTCACATTATGTTCTTTTAACCCAGAAGATAGCATTGATGGGCTATGTAAGGAAGGAATCTCTCTAGCTCTATCCATCCTCCTTCATAAGACATTTTGCCTTATTTTATCCATAAACAAAACTGAGCCTTCTTGCGCTTCCCTTTAAAACTGATCTTAGTGTCTTGACATAACCAAAAAAAATCACACAACTACTCAGAAAATATCCTCCGGCAGGATATTAGAATATAAAGCTAACTTTTATTTTTCCTTTATTTTTCTCTTCCCTTACATTCTTTCAATCTGATAAATGAAGTATGAGGATTTGCTCCATAGAAGGTTTTCGATTGGCAGTTCTTTCCTCCTTCCTAATCCAGATCTCAAACCAGGGATCCCAGAGTTATACTTGGTCCACAGCTATGTTTCATTGAGTTCATAGGGGGTTTTTAAAAACTTAAGCTAACATTAATAATTAGAGATATTTCACATAGAAATTTACATTTCTTTCCTCTCTGGGAAATTAGAAGGTCTAGCCACACTGGGTACTGTTTCCATGTGACCGCAGTCAGCTAGAAATGAATAGAGGATGCAACTTTAGGTAACTCTGAGGCAGTCAGTTCTCAAAAATTCCTACTCATGTTCTTTGTTTGACTTGCAAATCTTTACTCACATAAGTCACTTGTTTTGCCCTTGTCAGTCCATTTAAACTAATATTAATGTGATATACTCAGTGTCCACCTTAAGTCCCAGGCCCGGAGGGAAGCAACCAGTGTGAACAACTAAATAAAAATAAAGATGCTTCTTCCTCTTCTCTCTTCCTGCCTACTTTCCTTAGCCTCCTTCATTCCTGCCTGCACCTTTTGTTTAAAGTAAAAAAAAGGAAATGGACTTTATATTACAAAGACTATTATGAATAAAGATATAATCAACTAGAAAGCACCTGCTATGTGCTCGTCAGTTTTGGATGCTGAAGATAATAACAATGAACAAATAGACATTTCCTGTTTCTATGGAATTCATATTCTAGTAGAAGTTGGCAATAGATAGCTAAACACGTTAAATAGATGATAGCAGTGATAAACAGTAGCTCCAAGTAGTGATAAATACATTAAATGATATTTTATATTTCATACTTTCATGTAGTGATAAGTATATCAAATAAGCAAAGCACAGCAATGGGATAAGAGGTGATGATGGGGTAGATGGTAGGTCAGGGGTATTAATGCAGATGCTAAGCAAAGGAAACTGAGTGATGATAAGCTGGGAGCTGAATATGACATCTGAGGTAACATGAGCTTTTTGAAGAACTTGGAAAAAAATATTAAGCAGAGGAAACAGCAAGTACAAAAACCTTGAGGTGGGCGTGAATTTGACATATTCAAGGAATTTAAGGCTAGTGTGGGTGAGGCTTAGAGAGCAAAGGGTGATATATGGAAGAAATTGGAGATGTGCTTAGACATTGGATGGTGTAAAGCCTTGGGGTCCAGAGTTGGGAATTTGAATCTCATTCTAATTCATTGGGATGTTATAGGAGACTATTGAACATGTGAGTAGCATAATCTGACTTTCTCTTAAGGAATAATGTCTTATAGTTTACAACTGTTATTGATTTTTTTTAACCCTTTTCAAGACTTATATTATGAAATATAACATAGGTAGGGGGGAAATGCCCAAGCACATATAAAGAGGTTAGTAAATAATTATAAAGCAAAGATAATTTATCCACCAACCAGTCAAGAAACAGAGCATTGCCAACTCTCAGAAGTACTCCTGGCATATGATCCTTCCAGAGCACAAATACTTTTCTCCCTCAAGACTAATTAACCACTATGTCGATATTTAGACTATTTACTTTCTTGATTTTCTCTACAGCTTTACCTCTTAGCAATGCAACTCTATACAATGCAGTTTGATATTTCTTGTTATTAAATTTTATGTAAATATCATTTGACTTCTCATTAAGATGACCCATAGACATTTTTCACACAGAAATTTCTCTTTTTCAGTAAAAAATTAAAAAAATTGAGAATAGCATTTTTCCTCCTACAACAATCAAATCAGAGCATAAGTAGGGCTAGTGATCTATATGAAAAATGATAGCCAAGAGAAAGAAAAATAAAATTCCCAAGCAAATACAAAACAAAGCAAGTCTTGGTTTTGTAATTAAGCTGCAACCTCTAGAAGACTTCGGGTGACTAGAATATTTCTCATAACACTTAATGATCTCTCCAAATATTTAGAGAAATTAGGACAGTTGAATATATTTATCTTTTTCCTCTTTTGATTAAGAAATAGTGGAAACAGCTGCTGAGGATAAATTGGTGAAGTGACATTTGGCAACTAAGAACTTCACGGCTCTTGCTCAGACCCAGTGGATCAAGGTGAATCAGTTGTAAATCAGTTTGATTGCTTTCTTTCCCCTTCTAGGGGCATATGTCTAGCATGGGCATTTCATATCACCCTAAACAATAAGATACATGGAAGGAAATTTAAGGATAAATTATTTATATAACTGATAGTCCAACAAAAAAACATATTGGATAGTGAGATATCCCAGTGGTTGTAAGAGCAGAAAACCACTATCATCCCAATGTTGGAGAGATGGAGTGAGGAGTGTTATTATTGTAGCCCAGAAATCAAGGCCTTCTGGTAGAATCTGGAACATGAAGGGCCTGTCCTTTGGAAGGCTGGAGATGCCACCATTCTGCATCTCACTCACAGGGAGGAGGGAAGCACCCTGACTTCTCTCTTTTTCCTGCCTTCCATCTGCTGCCAGTTCCTCTGAGCTAGAAGCTGGCTTCCAGGGACCTGGGAACCACAGCCCACAGGAGTCAGACTCTCCATGGTACAAAACAAAGCAGGGGAAAGGGAAGGATTGTATTTGAGAGTGAGCAGGTAAACATTAGGCAAAAGGAAGATGCGGAAAAGAGAAGAGTTGAGAAAGACTCCCCAGCTGTTGGTTTCTAAACGCCAGGGAGTGCCATTTTCTGAGATGAGAAACATTGAAGAATTAGCAGTTTGAGGAACTAAGCTCAGAAACTTTGATTGCATGTGTGAAGGTTGAGATGTCTATTAAACATCTGCTGATACTGTCATGTAGATTTCTCATCTGTTCATTCTTACCAGAAGTTTTCACTGGACTGGGGAGAAAGGAGAGAATGGGAAGAAGAGAAAAGAGAGGGAAGCAGGAGAAAGAGGGAAAAGCAGAGAAGGAGAGAGCTAAGTGAGAGTTGCCTGAATTCTAACAGGGTTTAGGGAAGGTGATTAGCACCACAGAGGAAAATGAGAGCATAAGTAGCTGAACAAAATATTGTATTCCCCAGAACTGAAGGACAGACTCAGGAGAGACCTGAAGGGCCCATTGCTGCAAAGGTTGGGAGAGTCTCAGCAATCACTTGAAAGGATTTATAATCAGATACAGAACGGCTCCTCCCCTTACACTATGCATAGTAGGGCTCCACAGATTGAGATTATGGAGTTTGGAAGAACTAAAATTAGGTCGTCTGTCATCTGAAGTATATGGAGATTCAAAAACAGAAAGTTAGTTGCATCCAAATTCATCTTCCTCCCCCATGAGACAATTTGTGGGATATAAAATACCCCACAACATAATTTCCAAATACTGATTCATTTAGTGCAGCTTAATCCATTTGTTGGAGCTTTAACAAGATGGTTCAGGGGGGCTTTGGCTTTAAGAGCGTGGTGTCCTTTGTAATTCCCCTAAGGCAAAATCCAGAAAAGAACAAGCCATGCTGTTCAGTCTAAGCCAAAAAATTCAATACGCATGCTGCCAACCACCTCCCAATTATACATATTTATTCTTGGAAATTGTGTTGCCTAGTTCTACATCTAAAAGAAGAAAACATTTCCCCACATGTAACAGAATCTGTGCAGACCCTAACATACAAAAGAAACAGTCCCTAATAGTATGAGTAAAATATGAGTCACACACATTCTCTCATCCTTTGTTGGTTTATCCTCTGGTTTCTAGGTTGTGACAGGCTGAATCTCAAAAAGAGGTGAATACCTGCTTCAAATCCATGTATCACACATCTGGTAGAAATGGAAGTTGCAAGTTTTTTTACCACTTTAGGCCAAGTAATATACGTAGGCAGAGCATATTTATACTCTGTGAACTGAAGGGGAAAATTATGCATTTATGGGCCTTGTTCTTGCAAAACCCCCAGGAGTAAGTTCGGAGGAATTCTGTTCTTCGGTTACATATGTATGCCTGTGATTTTACAAGCTCTCAAAGGGTTCAATGACAAAATGACAAAGAAGAAGGAAGAAGAGGAAGAGGAGAAAAAGAAGTAGAGATGGAGCTAAACACCATTCTGGATTCAATCCTCTCATTTTAAGCTATGAAGATGGAGTTTTAGGAAGCTAAAGATCAAAAATTCTCACAATCTGGTTTCTCTGGACCTATCATACAGACATGCTGGCTCCTAGTCTGCTACTATTTACTTTTAATACAATGCTTTCAGCAATGGCAGCCTTGATAATTCACACTAGATAGTAAAATCTAGTATGAATGTTGATTATTCAGTGAAAGATAATAACCATGTCTTTCATCTATTGAAAAAAAAAAATGTCCCCCAAAGTACCAAATCTCATCTCTTAATCTTGCTGAGCAGGGAAACTGAGCTATGATGATATGCAAACACATGTTATAATATAAAAATGCTAATGAGGCAGCATAATTTGGGTGCATATTTTTATATGCTGAACTAGTTACATGACCTCCAAATCATATTTGTTATCTATAACTGTGAGTGTGGGACCAGAGAACAGTTCAAACATAAAATAAACCATAATAGCTATTAAGGTTGTGATAATACTCTGTTTCCAAATATTCTGGCCATGTGTGCGGAGAATATAATCAACTATCTAATTTTAAGGTTTAATTAGCTAAGTTAAGGCAAACTGTTGATTCTGAACTGCTACAGCTTAATGAATCAGTCCATATGTTCCCTGTCACTGGAACATGAGCATATAAACAGATTTGTCTGCAGCGGGAGAACTCGCAGATGACTGAATTTTGGCAGTAGTACATTATCATAATTGGCAATCACTGGGAAAATATTGACATTGGTGAGATTTAAATCTCTGAAAAAGAGCGATTCATGAAAAGTCCTCATACTATCACTGTGGCTGAGCAGTGTAGGAAACTTCTTGAACTAGATAGATTTTTAATTGGGCCCTTATGGATGAGAAATAAATGGAAGCAACATTTTCTAGGAATGTGTCCAAAGTAAATGACTGTAGATGGGTGTGACTTACTCAGTCTTGCTGTATGTTTCTTTTTCTGAGTAGAGATTGTGTGTGTTGATATTCATGAATATTCATGCACCAAGGAAGAAAAGTGTTTTGTTAACCTAGAATTATGAAGCTCATCTATCGAAATCCTGCATGAAGATGGTGCCATCTGTCTTAGTTTGCTTTGAATCAGGACACTTCAGGCAACGAGGAGAGCCTGCTCTGAGGGCTGTGGGGACAGGAAGACAAACAGCAGTGGCAGCTCACAGAGCTTACATTCCTAAGTCATCAGTGCCCACATAGCACGCATTCTAAAATTGCTCTGGAGACAAGTGGGAGACAACAGGATGCCCAAAATAGCAATGCTGCTTACCCAAGTATTTTTGTCACAATCCCGCTGGAGAACTGCCTGTTTTGTTTCAGTGGAACCCGTGCTAATTCAGTTATCAGCGGCACAAGCGAGGATGGGACCACTCTGTCTGTCTCTCAAGATTGAGATATCATTTTGGACTGGCAATTTATATACTAAGGGAACAAACTTTCTCCTTTTTTTTGCAGCATACGTTTTTGAGTGCTTGCTAAGCCAAACACTATACAACTCACAGGAAATAAAACCATGGAAAAGGTATTAGAGACCCCGCTCCCAATTTAGTAGAAAAAAGAGACACGTAAAGAGATAAGTGATAGCATAGTAAAGTTCGTGCTGTAAATAAGTCCCATAAAGAAACAGATAAACTTTGCTTGGGGCAGCTGGGCAAGGTTTTACCAAAAAGCTAACATTTGAACTGAGTTTGAAGAATAAGTATGACTTTTCCAGAAAGAAAAGTCAAAGAGAAGGCACGTGTCAGCCGGGTTCCCAATTATAGAGAACCCAAAAGTCATGAGATACTCTGGGGAGTAGAGTAATTTTGTGCCTGTGACTGGACTGCAACGGTCTTATATGTTAGGTTACAATGCTTGATTATGTCCTTCTGTGGAGAACAGGAAGACAGCAGCATTTTTTTTTTTTTTTGAGGTAACATTCATTAACAAATTAATGGAAGTTTAGATGCATAGGTTTACTCTTCATCAAATATATGACATGCCATACCCAACACCAACTTTTTAATAATTCACCGCTGTCCATTGTAACCTAACTACACTTTTCTTCCACTTTCACACTCCCTCCCTTCTGGCAACCTCAGTTCTGTTGTCAATGTTCAAAGGCTAGTTTTTAATTTTGTCTGTTCACTTGCTTTGTTTCTCTATGTTACAGATATGAGTAAGATCATCTAGCATTTGTCTTTCTCCTTTTGACTTATTTCACTTAGCATAATTCCCTCTAGTTTCATTCACGTTGTTGCAAATGGCAGGATTTTATCTTTTCTATGGCTGTGTGATATTCCGTTGTGCACATACACCACATCTTCTTTGTCCATTTACCTGCTGAAGGGCACTGAGGTTATTTTTATTTCTTGGCTATTGTAAATAATGCTGTAATAAACATAGGGGTGTATATATACATATATATGTATGTACAAACATATATGCATGCACATATATTTGATTTAGTATGTTTATGTTTTTTTGAGTAAATATCCAGAAGTAAGATAATGGCATCATGGGAAACTTGTATTCTGTTTTTTAAGGTATCCCATATTGCTTTCCATAAAGTTGCACCCATTTATGCTCTCACCAGCTTCCAACAAAAGGGTTACCTTTTCTCCACATCCTTGCCTACACTTGTTTTCAGTCTTTGAAAGTAATAGCTATTCTCACATGTGTGAGGTGCTATTTCATTGTTGCTTTAGTATGATCTTCTCCAATAACAAGAGATGAAGAATGTCTTTTTATGTGACTGTTGGCCATTGTTATGCTTTCTTTGAAGACATGTATGTTCAGTTCTTCTACTTACTTTTATTGTGTTATTCATTTTACTATTGTTGAGTTTTATAAATTATTTATATACTTTGGACACAAATCCCTTTTCAAATATATGATGTACAAATGTCTTTTCCCATTTAGTAGGGTATCTTTTCGTTTTGATGATAGTTTTTTTTGTTGTTGTTGTACAGAAACTTTTTAGTTTGATGCAGTCCCCATTTGTTTATTTTTTGCTTTATTTCCCTTGCCACTGGAGGCAAGCCCCCAAAGACCTCTCTAAGGCTAATGACATGGAATGTATTTCTTATGTTTTCTTTCATGCATGTTATGGTTTCTTACCTTATAGTCAAGTCTCTAATTCATTTTTAATTAATTTTTGTGCAGCATTTTAGTGAGTGATCTAATTTTATTAAGTTGCGTGTGGCTGTCCAGTTTTATCATCCCTGTTTGTTGAAAAGAGCTTCTTTTCTCCACTGTTATTCTTGGCTTCTTTGTTGTAAATTAACTGACCAAAAAATGTGTTTTAGTTTATCTCTGGGAACTCACTTCTATTCCACTGATCTGTTCGTCTACTTTTATTCCAGTATCATGCTGTTTTGATTGCAATCACTTGTATAGTTTGGAATTGGAAGTGTGATACCTTCACTTTAGTTCTTTTTTCTTATGATTGCTATGGTTACTTTGGGTTTTTGTAACAACTATTTATAAGGATAAAAAACATGATTAAATTTATGTTTTAAGGAGAAAATTCAAACTCTGATGCAGAAAATGAATCAGTGAACATATACTGATAGTGCGGAAACTGGGGGCTAAAACTAAATAAATGGCAATAAGAATAGAGAAGTAAGAAAGAGTTGCAGAACAATGGAACATGCACATGCAGAAAAAGACATATTTGGACAACACAACTGACAACCCATCTAGAGATGCACAGCAGAAAGCAAAAGAAAATATTTTACCCATCTCAGAGATGCACACCTCTGCCTCTGCATCTAGCTTTTCTTGAGTCTATATTCTAAATTCAATATCAAAGTATCTGAACTTCTCCAGTTGTCTGCAGACATTATATGGGTCCTTTTTAAGTTAGAGGAAATGATCACCTGCTAGTAAATGTAAAATAATGCCCTTCCTATACTACTACTATATTCTCATATGACTACATTCTGTTAGTCTGTAAGCTAAGTAAATGAGAGAGAATGATTTACAGATGCTGAATTAAGAGAGGATCTTGGGTGTCTGCAAGAACAGTTGAGAGCCAGTGAACAGGAGCAGGGATGAAGATACCTGGTTCTTAGTTAATGTGCAATCATTGCTTATCAAAAAAAGTTAGTGACTGCCCATACCACTGAATAGATATTATGGTTGGAACAGATGGACAAATGGGGAAAATTTCAGAAGAGTAGTTGTTGTTTTTTTTCTTTTATAAAAATAACTTATTGGCTATATTCATTTTAACTTTGACAGAGGTTTTTTTTTTAGTTTCATAGTCATTTTCCCAACAGATTCTAAATTACTAGTGAGTGTAATCTTTACATAACACCCATCAAAATGCTGAATAATTACATGCTTTGAGATTAGACCTGAGAATGAGTCCCAAATATTGCTAGTGTGCTTCTTTGGAAACTTTCTTAAACTAGGTTCTTCTTCATAGACTTATTGTGGTAAGTGAATAAGTCAGTATATAAAAGCATAATACCTTTCACATAAAGACAAGAAATTATCAGCATAACCAGTTCATAGAGATTGCAGTGCTTGTCCCATCACACTTTAAGGATTTATTGAGAAAATGTATTTAAGTTCACTTAGAAAAATAAGTAGTTTTTTTTTACCCACAAGTTTCAACTCGAGTATAAAGATGTGTCTTACATGTTTGTCTCTATTATTGTGTGATGAATTGAAATTTGGGAATTGCAAGAGAGCTTACTTCAAGGCAGCAATATATTTAACCACATTATTTGTAGATCTTTCTGTATTATCTTGTGCAAAGAGCCCTATTGGAAAGCTATCTGAGAATCACAGCACTGAATTATGCCACTATTAAAGGAATCTTGATGAGAGTCTGAGTTAAGTAAAGATTGTGAAATTGGAAGTAAGATATCTGACTATCTCTACGGTCAGAAATGCACCACCCGGAAGTATTTTCCTTCTCCTGTTACATCTAACTAGTAATTTGCAACTTTACTTCTCCATGAGTAGAGACATTAGTGAAGGTTGGTTAGAAAGACTTAGAATAACAATCAACCTCAAATGCTCAGTGATTTAAGATTACAAAGGATTATTCCTTCTCATGTTTCATATCTATTTGGTTTAGGGGTACGGTCAGGATGGGATAATTCATTTCATCCTAGTCACTCAGAGATCCCAGTTGATAACCTATGTTATCAACTCTCACTTTATTTGTGTTCTCTTGTATACTTTACCTTATTCTCCTCTCTTTCTCCTTTCTCTTTTTCCCCCTGAAACACAAAAGTTTTCTTTTATTTGATTGTGAGAATGTTGCATAGTACCTTTGTACAAGGTGACATGTAGTAGGTGATTGGCTAACCTCACTAACGTCACATGTTCCTGGGGTTGTGGCGATTTCTAACACAGAGGGTGGGCATAGATATTGAAGCTCTCACAAAGCAAGTCTTCATCAAGTCTGAAGTGTTTCTATTCTCCCTGGTTTCTCAGTTTCAAATGTGCTCCATCCTTAGTGTTGGGGGACATGTGGCACTTACCAAACTAATGGGTACATGTAAACACATGCAACTTCACAAGATAAGCATTCAGCTAAAAGAACACATCTGTTCAGCATTGCCTGAATCTGAATTCTTACCCTGAACTTTGATTTTCTTATTTTTCCTGCTTACTTTCTCTCTGCTTCTGGTGAGGCCCTTTTCTATCTCGATTTCAATTCTATTACTGCATTTGAATGACCATTTCTTTAGAGGAAGTGTAGCATAGTGGTTCAGAGAATGAACTTTGGTGTCAAAAAACTTGGGGTCTAGTCTTGTCTCCGTCACTTAACATTTGTATGATCCTTGCTAAGTCACCTTAATGGTATCTATTTCACATAGCTGTGGGGGGTGAGTTAATATTTGTAAAGTTTTCAAACAAGAAACTCAAGCATATGGTAAATAAGTACATATTTATTGTTGCACTGTAGAGTTTAAAATATTCAATTGAGAAGACTTAAGGAGCTTTATTACTGTACCACAATAACACCATGCACTGAGAAATTATTGTTCAAATGTAACCTCAGGGAGCCTGGATTGAATGGGCAAGGCTAAGACTTCAAAGCACAATTTAGATAAAGAAGAGGAGTCCAGGGTGCTATTTAAGTCCATGGTTCCAGGACTGACCGTGGACGTATGGAGTGAGGCATAATATTTCAAAGGTTATAGAATGTGTGACAAAAGCACTGAAAGGATGTTACATGGATAAATCCATATTCTGGAGCTAAATAGAAAATTCCAGTGAAGAGTCATTCTGAAAAGGTCAGATAGGTGACAGAACTAGCCTGTGAAAAACAAACAATATTAAGACCAGCAAGAAGTAAGAGTGAGGATGAAACTTAGAAAAATTATTTAAGACTCTAAAATAATGACTTTAGCTTCACGCATTGATGAGGAAGAGGATGTAAATGAGTCTGGGTTTGTTCAGACAGAACCAGCACTCTTTATATCATTCCCATTCCAAGATTGCTGTTAATTAGTGACAAGACCATGAGCAAAACAAGCAACCATCCTATGACCCAATTTTATTATTGGTAAGGTCTCTTCTAATTGCCATGGAATTTGTTCATTCAACAAGCAATCACGAAGTGAGTTGGGTGCTAACAGGCATGAGGAAAACTGCAGTGAATAAGTCAAACTTTGTCCCCACCTTCTCAGAGTTTATGATCTAATGGAGAGACAGGGATCTTTGAAGAATGGAGGTTATGATGGGGGAGGGGTACAGGGTTTTAGCCACACTTATCCAAGGAATTTTTCCCTGAGAAATAACATGTAGGCTGAGAATTGAAGGATGTGCAACTTTTGAAGCAACAAAATGGCTCTAGTGGAAAGAATAAAAATTAAAATGCACTGAGATGGAAGCAGCTTGGGACAAAGAACTGAAAGACAGATGATGAAGAGGGAACATAATGAGGACGAGGAGGGTAAAAGGAAGGAAAGGTGGAAAGCTTCCTAAGAGATGCCATTAGCTCTCACAGCTACCCCACATAAATAGGAAAAGTTTAATCTCAGTTTCTAGAGAAGTCCCCTGGCTTCACTTTCCATATAGCTGCCCTAGCAAAACTCCAATCGCCATTACTA
The DNA here is from genome assembly GCA_004363575.1 of Solenodon paradoxus. Taxonomy (NCBI): domain Eukaryota; kingdom Metazoa; phylum Chordata; class Mammalia; order Eulipotyphla; family Solenodontidae; genus Solenodon; species Solenodon paradoxus. The sequence continues at coordinate 341,648 of RJWH01000051.1, forward strand.
GAGAGTTGGGCAGATGACAGAGTTGAAGGCTCTCAAAGGCTCTGTATTTTATTCTTTATCCTAAGAGTAATGAGCAACCATTGAAGTATTTTCAGCAGGGTTATGATGTGATCAGGTTTTCACTTTAATATCACTTAACTTCCTTCTAAACATCAATGGGAGACTTAAGACCAATCAGCAGTTCTACAAGCAAACATGAGAGTGTCATAGAATAGGATGGTGATTATGGAACTGGAGTAGATGGATTAAACATTAAGGAAGTTTAAAAAGTGATTGAATGTGAAATATAGAGAGTGTAGATGATTTTTAAATGTTTTCTGAAAATTTTAGAAAACACCATTTTTACAGAATTATTCATTCATTTTTATTTATTTAAAATCTTTTGAATGTTCAATATACCTAAGGCAAGGTTCTGTTGTAACACTCTGGTATTATGTTATCTAAATTTAAGAGCAGTAGCCACTGACCTAGTTTGAGTTCAACATCAGAAATATAGGTCACCAAAGAAAAACTATAACCTAGGACTTGAAGGAAGAGGTACAAAAGCAATTCTACCTACTATACCAATTTGAGGATCAGAGTGGCCAGAAGCAGATGAATAGCATGTATCAAATGTTTTCTGCTACAGAGATACTCTAAAAATAAAATACATCTTCTTAAAATAAAAATTTTATAGAGGTCAATGACTTCCACTTTGGTCTCTGTTAATGCCCAGATCTAATCAAAATGAGTTGGTCATGCTGAGGACTGATTGATGACTGATTTCAATTTGCAACAGTTTCCATTTTAGTGAACAAGACTCAGCAACATCTTATTTGGTGAAGAATCTCAAGCTAAAAATAATTTTTAATAGGGAAGATTAAAATAAATGTCTCTTAACAGCTATCAAATGAATATCAAAACTTTCAAGTATAAACTCAGTAATAATTTGATTCTGTGATAGATTTCTGAAGGAAACTATATCTTCTGTTCGAGTCTGCTGCTTCCAAGTTGATTCTAGGTGGCTAAGTGGTCTCTTCACAGGATAGGCTATGTATGGGGCTCAGTTGCTGGCAGGTTGGACATTTGACAGCAGTCAAACCTAAATCAGCTATGGTGAAAAGGAACCCACATAAACTCTCATCACAGTCAACACAGCTACTCCATTCACAAGCCCATTGTGTTATAATAAGGAGTGGTGGATGACAAGCTGGATGATGTCAGCAGGCTGAATCATTCTGTCTCTTTGGTTATTAGTGCTTCTTTCATGATAGGTGAACTCTGTTGGCTGTTAATAGGTGATGCTAAGATCTATTTCATAAGCACTCTCTTAAGTCATACTCATGCCTTTTTCTACACTTTCTTCTTCCTGATTTTCAAATATTTCTTTTATAAGCCCTGAAATATGGAGCTAAGTCATTTACCATTAGCCATGAGTCTTTTCATATTCTTATTTGGAGTCACTTCTATACAAACAAGTGCTTGCACACCACATAACTCTGTCCACTGAGAGGAGTTCTCCTCACTGCTGAATTTTAAGGCCACCCTTCAATGCTCAGCAACAGTTATTTTGGGGCTTATACCTACACATTGAGAAGACCTATCCATAAACCATCAGTGATACTTTTTCTCCTCACCAGCTTGTCAAAAAGGGAACAGTCTCCAGTCCCACCATCTCCACCATTGCTATAATTGTAAGGTAAGGATAAGAGCTAATGCAACAGTGTTCAGAGATATGTGGATGGGGCTACTTATTCTTGTAGCTACTAGTGCCCTCTGATCCACGTTGGTGTCTCCTTCTAGATATGCCATTTCCATCTTACAGTGAATTTCTGCTGAGTCTATTTGATTTTATAATTGGTGACTCTGACAAGATATTACTTCTGATGAACAGTTCTGTCCACATAGTTACTTGTTGCTCAGAGTCAGATACTCTGTCTCTACCAGTGTGCCTGGTAGCACGCTGGGTCTGTTTTCGGAATGGTAAGTCATTCTCCCCTACATGGTCCAGTCTTGCTCTAGAATCCTAGGGCCCTCCATTAAGATTCTCCAAGCTTTAGTAGAACAACCTATCACAATATCTGAAGGGATATTTCTCAAACCAGAAGATATACAGAGTGACGCACTTCTTTTTTAGATGGATAGAACACGGGTCTCAAATTCTATACTTGCATAGGGGCTGGCTACTTTTCCATTAGTAGTGTTTCAATGTCCAGACATTCTCAGTTAACACTGAGTTTTAAATTTTATGTAATTAAATTCATTTCACATTAAGTGTCGAACCACCACCATCATCATGATGCATGTTAGCTGAAGACATCAGAATGTATGGTTTTATCTTGATTTTATGCTTCGACAGTTAGGAATTGCTTTGCCATTTTGTATTTAACATATCAATTGTCATGACAACTTGATGTTACTGGTTAGGTGATATTCTTTCTTTGCATATGTCTATGGTATGATGGTTGCTATAACAACAGAACAGGAGCAGAATCTAAGGATCTTTAATAGAATCCTGATGCTCATGAAAAGGACTGATGGGGTATACTTTTATAAAAGCACTCATAGTTTTAATTATTTAAATTGTTGGGTATTTGTGGGAATATAGGCTGTGACTCTTTCAGAAATGTGAAGGCAGTAATCAGTCTGTCACTAAGGGTTGAACACCCATAGCTCTATTCTAGGCTTATTATTTTAGAGTTATTGTGCAACTTTGATGGAATTCCAGTGATTCAGTACTGACTGATCTCTGTTCATGTGAGGTAGTCAGGATCTCCAGACTTGCTCTTTAAGGATTTGAACAGGATAAAATGATAAGAACTTAATTTTTAAGTAGGCTTCAAAAAAAAAAAAAAAAAGATGCTTCTAGTAAAGAAGAAACACAGAGACTTCAAAAGTCACAGCATAAAAAAAAGTCTTACTATTTAGTGATAACCGAGATTCTATTTTCGCATTCATTGGTTGGAGTATCAAAAGATATATTTGTACGTTTGAAGAAAACATTATTCTTTGAGGGAATAAACGGGTGTTGAGCACTAAAATATTAGCAAGATCATTCAGGTGTAAGACAGGACACTTGATTTTTCAAAGTGCCAATTTATGTCTTTTTCATGTCAGACTTCATAGATGTTTTCCCCATAGCAGAGACATAGATTTGAAAGATCTTACAAAGTGTATTAGGTAGTTAGATGTCTTATTTTAGTCATTATTACCATGATTCTTAAAAATAAAATTTTTACTAGGCGATCAGTGTCTCTGGGAAATGCTCCAGGAATAACAAAATTCTATTACTGAATTCTTGTAGAAAACTATTTATTATCTGTCTTCTATAGTGACTGGTATACACATATACAAAGAAGCAAAAAAAAAAAAGTTGCTGAATGTTCAGATCTGTCAGATATATTATTAACAATATTAAAACCGCAGCAAAAGTTATTTTAGCAACTGGTAGCTTCTTGTTACTGACTGAAGAAAATTAAACTTGCAGACTGGTGGTAGATATGAGAAATAGTTTAATGGATAAAAAGTAAGGAGATGGTCTGAAATGATTATATTATAGTCTAAGGTAAAGTGGATATAATGTCTAACACAGTTGAGCAGGAGATAATATTTAGTAAATTGATTGACAAATCAGTCACCAAATAGTTAGCAATATTTAAAGACCTCGAGTTCTGAAATTTTTCTTAGAACTTTGAGAATTGGAAAAGGCAAATTTCATTTCAATAGAATGTCCAAAGACCTGTTCAACATGGGAATGCTACACATTTAGAGAATGCTGGAGTATTAAGCAGGAAAGTGGCATTGTCAGAAATACCTTTGTGAAGGGAATGTGAAGAATGGATTGGAGGATAGAGGCAGAGCAAAGAAGAGCTTATTCAGGATAAAAGAGGCCTCAGACTAAAAGGTGGTAACTATATTAACAACACTGCAGAGGAGAAAAAATTGAAGTAGAAAAAAAAAAGAGAACCAAGCATTCAAAGGCAGACACACACACACACACACACACACACACACACACACACACACACACACAGTGCCCATAACGACTGCAGTGAATCTCATACACCTAGCTTAACAATATATCTGCAAAATGCTATCATTGACCAAGGTGGAGAAAACAAAGGAAGATGTTTTAGGAATATAATTTTGACGTATTTTTGAGATTTTATGATAGAAATGCCAACAAACAGCTACAAAATGCAAATCTAGAACTTAGTTTAATGCAACTTTTTAAAATCATAATGATGTCATATGTATCTTCATCTATTAAAATGATTGTATTCCTTTTTCATGTATTAACATAATTCTGGATTTCTTTTTTTTTTTTAACGTTGATAACAACTTTGCATTCCCAGGGCAAACCCTACTTAGTTTTGCAGTATTATCCTTTAAATAAATTGCTGATTTTGATTTGCCAAAATATGCATAATGATTTTTTGTATCTATTTTCATTAGTAACTTTTTTCTACAGTTTAATCTTTTTGTGATAAATTTTTAGTTTTAGATTCAAGGTACTACTGACCTCATGAATGGAGGTAGTAAGTGTTTCTTTTCTTTTCTTTTTTGTGAAAAGTTGAATTAGAATTTTTTCCCTAAATGTTTGGTAAAATTCACCTAAGATACCAACTGAATCTGAAGATTCTTGGGAAGCTTTCGGGATTTGTTTTTTTTGGTTTTGTTTTTTTAAAGGAAAGTTGAAGGCAGGAATAAAGGCAAGTAGGCATGCAGGAAGAGAGAGAAGGAAGAAACACTTTCATCTATTTTTTTAATTTTGTTGTTCATCTAGGTTGGTCTCCCTGGCCCTGGGATGTGAACTCCAATCCTTGGGATATATGTGGGCTATGCTTGGCTGGAGGCTGTGGACCCATCCACTACTCTATTGGATGTGCCTGTTGGGAGTTTTTAACTACAGGTCAAATGTATTTAATAGAACATATGCTCATCTAGGTTATCCATTTTTCCTGTATGAGCTTTTAGAATTTAGCTCATCTCTTTGATTTACAATATTGAATGGTATAGCAAAAATTGCTCATCATATTTCTTTATATTTCTTCATATTCCTGTTAAGGTTTATAGGTTGTTTTTTGTGTCTTTATTCATATATTGGTAATGGTGAGCCTTCTGTCTAGGGAAGAGTTTCGCAACAACAGCATGCAGAGAAGACAAAAACACTAACAGAAAAAGAAATCTGCACTCCTATGCTCATAGCACCACAATTCACAAGGCTTACGAACAAATGACCTAAATGCTTATGAACAGATGACTAGACAAGGAAGCTGTGGTCTCTGAACTCAGTGGAATTCTATACAGTTGAAAAAATATGAAATCATTCCCTTTGCAACAGCCTTGGTGGAACCAGTTGGAATCATGTTTAATGAAACAAGTCAGAGAGAAAAAAGAAGCAGGGGATTGTTTCACTCATTTGTGGAAAAGAAGACAGAAACAAAGACACGGATACCTTTTACTGTTGTTTACAAACATTCAGCTTTGAGTTTGATTACTTTTTCTCTGTTATCACTCCTTCACTTATTTCAATGATTTCTGATCTTTAAAATTATCTTCCTCTGGGTTTAATGTACTCTTTATTTTTCTAAGAGCAAAAAAGGTTGGAACTTTTATCACAGATTTTTAGGTCTTTTTTCGTTTCTAATATAAGCATGATAAAATTTACACTAAGCTCTGATTCAGCAAGTATTATTCAGCATTTTCTGATACTAATAATGAGACAAGTAAAGAGCAATGAAATTTAAATTTAAGAAGCTTTTCCTTAAGGAAAAGTGATTGCAAGTTGTAATGACTAGATAAAGCCTTGTGAATATTCTAAAGTGAACATTTAGGAGTTTTCAAGATCTCTAGTGATTAGTGATATTTTTTGCTGTCATTGTTTCTGATGATGTCAAAGTTTACATCAAAACTCAGTGTTTTCAAAGTTCTTGATACAGCAAAGCACTTCTTAAACAACTCAGTTCTAAGCCACTATTGATTCTGAATCATACTCCTATTTCTCGAGAGCTTTTCATAAAGAAAAAGAAAAGATTTATGTACAAAGTCACCTTCAAATATAAGCCATACTTGATTTTCAGGACCATTAAATGGCCAAAAAAAAAAAAAAAAGTGCAGCTGAGAATTGAATAAACACAGTATATGAAATATATATCTAATGCTATATTCCCAAGACTTAAACTTCTCTATGACTGTCCTTTCCCTGCTCATAAGTCTGCCTACCCTGTAGAATTTGGATCCTTCTGATGGCACAAGTTAATATAGTTGAGTACTGAGGCTCTGAACTCAGACTGATCTCTGTTTAAGACCCAGCTCAGCCAGATACTACCTGCATGACCTTGTACAATTTACTTACTTACACTAAATATTTATTTGTTTATATGTAAATAATAAATGGGCCTAGAAAAAAGATTATTGTGAAGACTAAAAGATAATACAAATGACATGCCTAGTCTGCAGTAAATCTCAAATATGAGTATTGTTATTGGCATGGCTAATGGCATCTGGTTCTTCATGTGTAGAACTGAAGGCTATAGCATTTTAGATGTCTGGGATCTCTGTGTAACTAGTCTTGCCATTATCAGTAAAGAGCATTATAGACCTATTTCTACAGTCTTATTCAAATCCCCGGAAAATGCATTTCAATCAAATTGAAATGGAGAACAGAGAATTCTCTATATAAGACAGAGTTGTGGGTGATTGAATAGATAGATCCTGAATCTAGTTAAGAAATAGTGAAATGGGGACCATGTATTCTACCTTCCCACTCACTCAAGAAAGCAGTGGGCCTTCCTTCTCATAGAGGACACTAATACGCTCTCCATAGAGTCAGGGAGATGACCCTGGATCTGCAGAAGGTCTACCCTCAATTGCACTCTAACTGGCCCACCCGTCAACCAAGCAGATGTGAAAAAGTCCAAAAAAGGAATTGGAAACAGGATCATTGTTGGCAGCATTAACAGAAAAAGAAAAGAAATGGAAGCAATTGTTGTTCAGGAAATTAAGATCCTGACCCCAGTAGCCTTTGTAAATAAGGGACAAGACTGATTTCAATATTTTTTTTTCTAATTAGGAATTCTTATAAGAACACGTTGAATAAATACATAATTATTATTTGTAGAGCAAATAGAGCCTATGAGTATTCCACAAGGAGACTTTATTAGATACTCTTTCTGCAAAGAGTTGAGGCAATAATGTTCCTTTATGCCAATTTGTGGATGCCTCACTCATAAAGGTCATGGGTATCTGTCCCATCAAATTGCAAATATACACATACATCATTTTGCTTGCAATTTTAGAGGATATATGGAACCCCAGAGATACCCCTTCTGCTAGAGTTTCTGGGTTTGGATGCCAACCCCCTGCTCTTCTGGGACATTAATAATTGTTCCCTGAAAATTCACTGTTTTCTTATCTTAATAGTCTGTTTTTTTCCACCTCTACTCCTATTTATGCTGAAGAGATCAATTTTGCCCAATGCTTCCCTAACTGAAATAGTAAACCAATGAGAGAACATAAGAAAAACCTTTTTTCTTACTGTGCCCTGTCTTCTAGTGGTACATTAGCAGGCGGTAATAATAGCCGAGTACCTCACAGTCTGGACTGGCTTTCATCATAAAAATAATTTCCACATTACAAAGGACTAGATGAATGTAAGAACAAAGACAGCAGACATGCTGAGCACCATTAGATTATATGCCAGGAAGGGCACAGAAGTGAACAGAGAGAATTGCTAAAGATATAACTTAAAATTTAACATTAAAATGTGGAAAATGCAGTGTTCGTTAAAATAAAAGGCTTATTTTAATAGATTTTTTCATATTTAAAATATGATTCATTATCACTCATGCATCTGTTAAAAATACACTAAAAACTAAACTAAAAATAATACCAATGACTCAACACATCCTGGCTAAGTAGTGGTTAAATCAGCTGCCTCCAAAGGAGTGCAGCCCACATACATCCCAAGGATCCAAGTTTGCAACCCAGGTCCAGGGGAAACAAACAATGTTGAACAGCTAAAGAAGACAATAAATAAAAATAAATTGTTCCTTCCTCCTCTCTCTTCCTGACTGCTTCTGCCTTCTTTCCTGCCTGTGCCTTTCCTTTTGAAACAATAATTACAGCATTAGCTCAGATTGGTCATAGCATACCTGGCTAATTTCTCAGGTTAGGACTTCTCTTTTATTTGGGTGGGGCTGTCTGATTATTCAAAGACATGTACGCTCTTATAAGATTAATAGTGGAAGGCTATAGATCTGATGTCAGATTATCTGGGAATAATTTTTAAATAGAGTTGCTTGGGCTCTGCTACACCAGTCAAGTCAGAAACACTGTGGGCAGGACCCCTTAGCATTGTTGACTGATGGTTCATCAGGAGATTCTGATGCGTGGTCAAAGGTGAGACGTTACTCCAGATCATCTGCATCAACATTAGATTTAAATATAGTTATTCTGATGGCCTCTTTTGTAAGGAGCCAGTTATTTGTCTTTCAGGGAAACTGGTGACAGCTAAATCTAATATAATCTAATATCCTTTACTTTCACAATTTGAAGATAGAGATGGGTGTGGATTATTTTACAAATATGTCCTACTAGAAGATTATTTTTTAAATAATAATTTTATTATTTTTGTTTACACTGCTGTATGCATTTTAGGAGATTAAAATTACACCTCATTCTGATCGTGTTTCACACCACACTCACCACCAGAGCTACAGCATCCTTTACTGCCATCTTGTTCCCTCCTTTCTTTCCCACCCTCCCCACCCTGCTCTGGTAACCACAAGCTTGAGTCCTGTGAATGCTGTTGGGGCTTTATTCATTTGTTTTGCTTCTTTATATTCCAAATGTGAGTGAAACCATTCTGCATTTCACTTATTCCGTCTGACTTATTTTGCTTAACATTATCCCCTTCAGTTCTATTCAGTTGCAGAGGTTACAGTTTCATTTTATAGCACAAGAAACCACCACTAAAACAAAAAGACACCTCATGGAATGGGAGAAGATATTTGTACAGCAGGTATCAGATAAGAGCTTAGTCTCCAAAATACGTGAAAACTCCTATACCTCAATAACAAAAAAGCAAAAATCCATTCCAAATATGAGCAGAAGAACTGAGAACCCACCTTTTTAGAGAAGACACAGAGATGGCCTAAAGACACATGAACAAATGCTCTATATCACTCATCATCTGAGAAATACAAATAAAAAGCACAATGAAATATCACCTCACATCAGTGAGAATGGGCTATCTCAAAAAGCCTAGCTACAAATTTTGTAGCAAGTGTGGAGAAAAAGGAACACTCACACTATTCATGGGAATACAGATTAGTGCAATAGTTTTGGAAAACAGTATGGAGAATCCTCAAAAAAAAAAATTAAAGATAGAATTACCACTCAATCCAGCAATCCTACTTCTAGGTATGTACCCAAAGAGCATAAAAGCTCTAATCAGAAAAAAAAAATCTGTTACCTGTCTGTTCATAGCACCACAATTCATAATAGCTAAGATATGGAAACAATCTAAAAGTCTGTTAACAAATGGCAGTCTGGAAAAAAGCTATTTTACTAAAAAAAAAACCCCAAAATCAAGAAAACAAAACAAAATATGTAGTCTAGAGCCCATATTCATAAATCAGTCTAATTGTAGAAAAACGAAGTTTAATCTACTCGAGACAGGTCTTAAAGCCTATCTTCAAATGAGCTGGATTTGCATGAGAAGTATCCTACATGTTAGCTGATTTCCAGCAACTCTGTTAGCTTCCTCTTCTGTGCTTCTAGCTATACCCTAATTAATGCTTACCATTGGCTCTGTTTCCTGTTATTCCACACATTTTCCCTTAAATTAAAAAAAAAAAAAATTGTGTTCAACCTTTATTCATGAGTTAGCATCTGTTCCCTTTGTACTCTTTTCCTCTTTTTCCTAATAGCCTTACACATGCCTTCCTCTTCAAACTATGTCAGTTGACATTGAATTTTTTCTTACAGATTCAGGATCAGAAACATCCTATAGATTAGAGTCACCCATCTGCCTTATGTACTTGATGACTGATGCAATAAATGGAAACATTATTTTCATTCAGGCTGTGAAGACTGAAGGAATCTATATTTTATAATTGTTCAATGACTTGTTCAAAAAAAATTATGTTTTAAATTAGAAGTGACTACCCTCCAGTATCACAGTCACCAAAACAACTAATAGTGTGCAGGCCTGCCTCTCTCTTACGTTTTGCGCACTGCATTCAACGACTCCCAATACCTTCCCAGATTTTAGGGGAAATGCTCTTTTAGCACATGCTCTCATTTTCATTTGGTTCTCTCCCTGGACTCAGATAAGGTTCATGAGCATGGGCTATGCCAAGTCACTGAGAAGAATTTGAGAAGTGAGTAAACTCAGACTCTTTCTCTTTACTGATGAGCAGGGCTTTGATATTGAGCTAAGCACATGATGGCTCTTCTTCATGACACCTTCATGAAAAAAGATTTGCCCATATCTATTCAGACATGGCTGAATGAGTGAAATGGTTATAGTAGCTCCAAGCCATGCATGTAAAGCTCCGCGTGTCTAAAATATCCACTGGAGCATTGGGAAGCGGAAGTTCAATAACTGGACAGGTAGCCACAAGAATATTGCTTGGTAAATTCCTTCTTCTGGCTTCTAGGATATAGAAGCTTCTTTTCCACTTCTTCACTTTCTCTCTCAGGTTTTCATTTCTTAGTTTCATTATGGTCAGAGAGCTTGATTAGCTTTCATTTTTATGCAAAGAAGAACAGCCCTTCCTGGCCACTGGCTTGGATTTATTTTTATATCAATAAGAATCAGGCAAAAAATAATGCTATTAGAATGTCTCACATCCAGTCTAATGTACCATTTTAAACTTTGTTCTTTTAAAATATTGATAAAACATTTGTTGATGGACTTTCTTTCAGCTTTCATCAGATCTGTATCTTCAGACTTTTCGAATGTCATGAATCAAATGAATTTCCTGGGAAAAATGGGAGTTTTTGACACTAACGGATTTTGATTTTTTTTCAAGGTATTCTTCAAGGGTTGTGCTTGTTGAACTTTCACTTCGCTGATTCATTGTTGCTAAAAGTGAATTGTTCCACTTCCTTTAAGCGATACCAAAGGGATTTTTTTCTGCTGCTTTTAAGAGATAAAATTTTGAAGACGATATCTCCCAATTTATCAAGTTTTTGGGTGTTGCTTTTTCCTCTGCCTAGAGAATAAACAGTTCCATTCATAAGCTGCCATTAAATTAAACCACTAATACCAAGGGAATTTGAAACTCAGTAACAATAATAACTGATACAACATTACTTTTCTAATGTTTTCTGGACTTACTTTCTTTGGAGAGTTTACTGGAAAATGAAACCCTAAATAATAGAATTTTTGAAATAGAATAAAAGGATTTTACACAAGCACCTTCTTATTACATATACATAAAAGAAAGCCCAAAGAGTGGTCCAAAGACACAAACTTAATAATGAAAGAGCTGATTTTGTAGTTTCTATTTGATAGTATAAATCTGTTTAGAATATCTGTTTAAAATAGGCATTGGTTTATTTCATGGATATTTATATTCAGGAAAATTATAAGCATGAAACTTACAAATATTACACATGCTGTTAATCTGTACTAAGTCCAATAACCATTTTTGTTATCATTTTGCTACAGCTAAAAAACTCCTTCTCTTGCTAAAAATAAGAAAGGAAAAGAAAGGTGAGAGTTTAACAAATACAGTGCTGAAACCTGCATTTATGAGAGTAGTACTGGGAATTTGTCCAAAAAAAAAAAAAAAATCATCCTATTTTAGACACCAAAAGTTCCCACGTTCTTGATTTTATGGACTAGGTGTTTCACACTACTAAACTAGGTACATTTAAATTCATTCCAACTTCACAATGACATGGTGCACTTTCTACAACAGCAGAAGCATCGATCTCTAACCAAATATGGAAATTCATTTGAAACCTGAACTAATCCAAGACTAAGGTAAGGCATGAACTTGTTCCTTTAATAATAAAAAGGGAATTCTACAATTACTGTAGCAAGTGTGATGACATTTATTCAAGGACATTTTTTTGCAGGCATAGATAACTGAATTTTTCCTTTGATTTTCCCTCTCCCATTTGAATTGGGCATTTCCCTTGCATCCATCCATACATTCTTTTTAAATAGAATGCTGTGTCAGACACTTCTCGTGTACCATTTTAAGTCCTTTCAGTCACTGCTGCAGCTCCCTGAACAAAATCTTTTGCCAGTTTCTCACAGGAGCAAATCCATCATTCTCTGTGCAAGCACCCCACTTCCTGGTTTGTCTGAAGCTCCTCTGATACTTCAGGTATGAAACACTTACAGAAATCTGCTCAATATTTGTATAAGCTAGGGTTCAACAACAACTAAAAGCAGAACCATTTAATAGAGGCTGTTATATTTGTAAGAAAGATTTGACCTTGTGCAAATTGCGAATGCTGGGTAAACTGATACTATCAGGCTGTCGGCCCCACGTCAGTGGTGTTTTTATTATCTTTCTTCCTTCCTAGACTGTAAGGTATAAGCTTCCTCTTTAAACTGGCAAGATAATGTATTCTATATATAGGTTGACCATATTTCCTTGGGACAAAAAGGGACCCTGGGATGGCCAAAAATGGATGGGGTGCATGCACCTGGCAACTGAGGGGAGGGGCGGAGTTCCAGCAACCTGAGCAGGAGAGGAGCAGCCAAGTCAGTAACAAGCAAGTACTTAGTGATGCTGATCAGGGATCACACAGTAGTGACCAGTGCTCCCACCAGGGCTAGGGTAAGGAATTTTGACGCCTTAGGTGAACACCTAATCAGAGCCTCTATAAACCCAGCTCCCAATGTCTTGTCTACAACACATGCTGTTAAACCATCTCAGTGCCAGGAATGCCCAATTACCCCCACAGTGCCAGAGATAACCCCTGCAGTACTTACCTGTGATTCCACCATGCCACTGTATCATGCTCCCTTTGAAGAAGCAGCGTTCAGAGTGGCCTGTTTCCTCACAGGGCTGGAAACAGCGTAGTGGCTCAGTCAGCCTGGCAAGGGCCATCTTTAACGCTGGGCGAAAGGGTCATCTGCTTCTGTGTCCCCTTAACAGACTGGGTGTGGAACAACTTAACTGCCCCTTTTACCCGTATTAAAGACAGACCAGTTTATTAAAAATGGGACAAAAACAACACATTAAAATAATGGGATGATCAGGATAAAGGAAAAAAATGATACTGTCTCATTTTAAGTGGTACATATGGTCAGCTTATCCAGACAGATGTTGATTTTTTATTATACACACCTTAAATTGATATGATGTATAATTCACTGTTCTTTGAATAAAATTATATTAACAACGACAGAAAAACAAAACAAAACCAGAAAGGGTCTTGGTTATGCTTTTGGTATATTCGTCGATGTATCTCAACCACCAAGAAAGGTGTCGAGTAAATAAATATTTGTTAGTTAAATACATTAAACTGCTTGAATTGATAAACTGGTCCAAGGTCACAACTTAAGGTAGAAACAAAAACTAACTTTAAAAAGTATAGCGTTTAAATATTTTAAATAAATAGTATGAAAAGAGTATAACCATTCTCTCCAAGGATGAAAAAATTGGAAACATTTTCCTTTAGCATTTAATGAAATAATTACTAAAAATAATAGAGAACGCAACAAAATGTTCTAAGCCATTTAGCTCTCTCTATTAAAGAAATTAAAAGACTGACTAGCAACAGAAATAAAAAGCATGGCATCTTTAAGTATGCGAATGTAAGAAAGTCAGCACTGTTTTTCTCTATGGACAGATGCCAGATAGTGCCGTAGAGAAATAATCCCAACACAAAGAATCACTAACCATCAAAAAGGAAAACCAGAGTTGGTGTGGAATGCTCAAACAAGACATCATTCTCGTGTACTTTTCTCCCAGAAAGGCATCCTGAATGCTAAATTTGGTTAGAAAAGAAGTTGGAAACCACAATGTCATTGACAGGCTGCTTGAATGATTCTGCTTTCTCTCCAGAACTAAAGCTTAGTCACAGAGAGGCAGACTGCTCAACCATTTCCCAAGCCTTGGGGTACATTCAGCAGGTCAGGTGATATCTCTTCAGATAAGATCATACCTGATTACTCCTCTCTCTCCCAAATACCTACTGGCTCACTCTTTTTGCATGATGATGCATATTTAATGCACCATTTATAATATACTTGAAGCAATTGTCTCTTAAATTAATCTGGAAATAGCCCGACCAGTTTTTTGTTTCAGATAGGCACTTAATATTTAGGCATATGCATAGTACTGGCTGAAAATCTTCTGGAAAAGGAGGAGAAGGAAGAGAAGGATGAGGAGGAGGGAAAAAATCAGAAAAGGTTTATATTTATTATTTCTTCAGTGCCAGAAACTATACTAGAAACTTAACATGAATTATTTCATGATGTTTTCTCTGGAGGTCGGCATGCTATTATAACCAATTTACTATTCAGGGTGGTAGAATTTAGCGAAAGAAACTTGCCTAAGATGACACACTAATACAGCCATGCTTAACAACATTTGTTAACGAGAGACCACATACAGGATGTGATTCACAGGCTTATACCATGTAGTCTTAGGTTTGCAGCACTTATGCTATTTTGTTTTATGTAATTGCACCCTGTGCCATTTTCACAATGACAAAGTCACCTAACAACATTATCTCACTATAATTAGCCCAAGCCAGAAATAATTAACGTAACAAATTGTACCCCAGTCATAGAAATTCCAAGATAAGATTCATACAAATTCCCTTCCTTCTACTACTAAATCTCAGATTCTCCTACATAAGAATACTGATTTAAGTCATGGCTCAGTGACTCATATGTTGGGGAAAATATTAGAATTAATATATGCTACTTTTCTATGTATCACCTTTAAAATACTTAACATATCTTCATGCGATCTATATTGTATCATTTCCTTGAGTCAAATGTTTTACTTACACAGAGAACTCCTTCAGTTGTGTTTTCTTAATTAATGTGCATTTCCTGTGTTTACTGTTTCAATGTTTGTTTATTTTATGTGTGTCTATACATTTATCTTTTTCTGTTTTCTCCTCTGTTCTTGGCTTGGAAACTTTTCTAAAAGTTCTGTGTAAAAACCTCCAGTATGTGGAATGCTATTAACATTTGCTAAAGCATTAATTCTGAAGACATTTAGAATGCAACGTGAAGTGTTTTCGTGAGAGAATTATTCAGTGGAGAAGAGAAGGCTGCTATGTGATTACAGTAGTTCTTAGACGGAAATAGGGGAGAGAATGTCTGGTGTTTCTGTTGTGTTGCCATGGACCTCTATTCATTGACAAGGCATGCTCTAACATTCTGCTTTGCAAAACTGGAAATTCCCTGAGAAATAGCCAAGAAAGCCAAGTGCCATATAAAGGAAAAGAAAAATGAAACCAGTGAGTATATTATGTGGGGAAAGAACCTAACAGTGTAGCACTGTGTTATTTTTTAAAGAATATTATGAATATGAAATCTTTAACAATGCTAGTTCTTGGACATAAACATACATATTGTTTGCCCCCAGTGTTGTGTTTTCTTAGTTGATAATCAATGAGGAAGTTTCTACTGAATACCTATATTTGCTTAGCTCTGCTTGAGACACTGTGGGGTATTTAAGGAATAATATATCTGGTGTATGCCTTTCAAGAACTTACAATTGAGTTGGAAGAATAGAAGCAACACACTTATGTTATCAGGCAAAGCAAGATGGTACTTAATTGCTATGCACTAGTAAATTATTAGGTACAGACTATTAACACTATAATATTGATTGGGAAAGACACATGAGAGCTAAGGGTGGGCTCTCAGAGGTCCAGTAATATTCCATTTCCTCCTTGAGTGGTGGTTACATGGGTGTTCTCTTTATAATCATTTGTTAAAGCACACAAGTAAGTTTTATTCACCTTTGTTTACATTGTAATTCACAGCAAAAATAACAGAGGGGAGAAAGGGAAGGAAATGAACAAAGCCTGGAATAATTGGAGCAAATTTTGTGAAAGAAATAGAACTTAAGGTGGTCTTTAGAGTTGGCACAAAGAAGAGAGCAGATCATGTAAATGCAAATGTAACCTAGTCGTGGGTGGGTAGGGTGCAGCTGGCTGCAGGGAGAGAGGGTGCCAACTGCAATGGACTTAGAGTTGAATAGGGAAGTACAGCAGCTAAGTTTGAGAGCTGGGGCTTAAGGAATTTGAAGGACTCAGATGGAAGCAGAGTGGTTTAGCTTCTAATGCAGTAGGATGCTGATACCTTGTAGTTATACATTTGTTGAGAGACTAATGTTAGCAGTGCTGAAGGGAACTTGATATGGCCTTGGTAAGCTTCCTGGATTAGAATGGAATGAAATTGAAGTGAAGAAGGAAAACAGAATTTGAATCACATAGTGGTGAGATTCACCTATTAGTATTACTGGAGAGGACAAGGCAGATATGAGACCCTACAGTGGAGAATGTGCATGACTCGGTAGCTCATAGTTCTGAGTTAACTTCATATTTTACAAAGCCTGGAAGAATAATGGTGTCAGTGATAAAGTAGTTGGCTATGAAGAAAAGATAATTTGGGAGTATCAAATGCAGAATTTGAGGTGACAATGATAACTTAGGCAATAGTAACATGGAAATAGAGCAAAAGCACATAAAATAATTCCAATGGGACTTTCCTGATGTAAGAAACGACCGCTAGAAAAGAATCTTCATTTTGTTTTATAACATATATCATAAAATACCTATGCAATGCTTCCCTTACAGTAACAATAAATCTAAAATCTGTAACTCCTCCTCCTCAAATGAAGTAATCATACCCATCAATATTCCTGATATTTTTTATTTCTGACATTTCTGCAAATACACTGGTTCAAAAACAAGACTTACACATTTTATTTGAGGAAAAAGCAGACATTTCAGCTGATAGCAAATTTCCCTAAAAGACAAATCATCCATATCACTTTTTAATCTCTTTGCTTTTGAGTCTTTTTAACAAGTTTGGAGAATTATACTATGGAAATAGAAATCTGTAAAACTGCAAAAGGCAGATAACATCAAGAAGGCAGATTTCGATTACATTTTTAAAAAGCACTTTCTAAAAATGTGAGCTACCCATAAATGGAAAAAGTTAATTATATTCCCTCTTCTGGAAATAGTCTAACAAAAGCTTGAATCTTTGTAATGTTTCTATTTATAGAATCCTTACTTTGAGTCAGTGATTGGACTAAAAGACTTCATTATAATTTTTATACTTACTGTGTTCCTCTCATGTATTGGGATTAGGCAAGGGAAGGTTTGAATAATACCAGTGAATTTGTTCATTTATTTACCCAAGCAGTTTTTGTACTTTTCTCACGAATCAGGCCCTGGGTTAGGTATTAAGGATGTAAAGGTGAAATGCACACTGATAATGAGCATGTAGTTTAATAAAGGTTGTAGTCAACAGATTCTTAAATGCTATCATTGAAGTAGATATCTGAAATGCTGGAGTGCAGAGCTCCCTCTTGAAGGATCAAAGAAGACTTTTGGTAGCAAATATCATAAACTCTAAATCATCAAGTATTATACCAAACCAGATTGTGGAAGATGGAAGAGGTTTAAATAACTTCTATGAATTTACCTGCCCAATATTCACTGTCTGAGCACAAAAAGTCTATAGTAAGCTTACTGTCAGAAAGGAAAATCCAGTAGAAGGACTTTCAATATAAGAGGAACTACAATCTCAGAAATGTTTTGGGTTTCCAGAAAGCCTAAATCCATTAGAGACTGAAATATTTAAAAATCGAAATAAAATTCCTGTGATCATGAGATGATATTGTAACATCTTTACCTGAACCTCTCCTATCTAGGTAACTTTATTGGATTATTCTACTGCTTTAATAAGATGAGTAAGAGGAAAGGGGAGGGAGTTACAGCACAGCTAGAAATGATGTCAAAATCTTGGCTTTTCAATTAAAAATGCCAGTTTTTTTAAAGGAAAGATGCAAACAGAAATGAAGACAAATAGGCAGGAAGAGAGAAGAAACATTGCTTTTTAGTTGTTTAGGTTGGTTGTTTCCCCCAGCCCCAGGTCTCAAACCATGATCCTTGGGGTACATATGGACTGTGTCCAGTGATCTTATCCACCAGGCCAACAGGGTGTGTCTAAAAGTGTCAACTTTTATGATATAAAGATTAAATCATATATTTCCTGGTCATTTTCTCCTCCCAGAAATAGATAGTTTTAAATCTTTTTCTTAGAGAAGGCTTGGAATAAGGAATGGGAAGCAAGGTTGTGAGACACTGCCAAAAATCTCTAGGAAGAGTCCTGACTACTTTCTCTTAGGTCCTCTACAGAAATTTGCTCCTCAGGAGAGAAAAGCAATAGAAACATCAGACAAGGTCAGGGCTCTGAGGATAAATTGCAACTCTATTCTGTATCTCATAGATGAATGCTTCACTAATTTGAACGTGTATACAATCACCTGGTGATTTTGTTAAAATACACTTTTGATTGAGTAATTCTGGAATGTGGTCGAAGATTCTACATTTCTAAGAAGTTCCCAGATAACCCCATGGCAGCTGGTCTACAGTTCATACTATGAATAGCCAGCTCATAGAAGATTCTTTTTTGTTTTTTATTATATATTTACTTGCATTGCGATATGTATTTTAGGATTTTAGACAGTAAATTCCTACCTCAGTCTGTGTGCTTTACATCATATCCACCCTGGAGTTTGAGTGCCCTTTACTACTATCTTTTTTCCCCTCTTCCCTCATCCCCCACACAGGTGGCCCCAGACTTGTGTCCTATGAATGTTTTTGAGACTTGTCTGCTCAATTGTTTTGATTCTTTGTACTCCACATATAAGTGAAACCATTCTGAACTTCCCATTTTTGCTATGGTTTCTTGTACTTAGCATCACCCCCTCCATTTCCACTCAGATTGTTGCAAAGGGCATGATTTCATCTTTTCTTTTTAATCAGCTGCAGAAAATTCTAATGAGTAGACATACTACAACTTCCTTATCCGGTCATCTGTTGACAGACATTTAGTTTGTTTCCGTGTCTTGGCTGTTGTGAACTGTGCTGCTATGAACATAGGTGTGCAGGTACTTTTCCTGGATGTGTTCTTGTATTCCTAGGTATATACCCAGAAGTGGAATTGCTGGATCAAAGGGTAGATTTTATTTATTTTTTTGTGAAATCTCCATACTGTCTTCCAAAGATGTTGCACTAATTTACATCAAAGAGTATTCTTGAAGCAACATTATCCCCAAGAATTCCCTTTATCACCATGGAACAGACTCAGTAGCAGAAGTAAGGGCAGTCAGGCCCTGAGGTGATCCTACTGAATTTCTGGAACTCTACAACAATGCATGAGTCATTGCTTTTCTGATGCCCTAGAAAAAGGTGCAGAAACTAGCCGGAAAATTGGTGAGGAGTTCATGGTTATAATGAGAGAACGCCATGAGAGGAAAACAGTAGGGACCACACCGGAGTGATGTAGGTGGGAATGGGACACCTCTGTGAATGCTGGTATCAATTGAGGTATGTGCAAATCTCATTGAACTAGCTCATTTGCAACAGAACTAATAGGAAAAACAGTTGGCAATCATGGGCTGGATATCTTTCAACTATTCCCATTGGAAGTTATAGTCCAGAGAAAAGAAGAATGAGAAAGACCCTGACTTGACTGGGTTTACCAAGAATTAGTAACAAATGCTTTGTTGGATATTGAGGAAGAAAGGGGATTTTGAAATGGAAACAAAGTTGTTAAAGAAAAATAAAATTATTTTCTTAAATCCTGAGAGCTTCATACTCACTACTCAATGTATTTGTAAGGAATTTGATGTTCAATGCTCCCAAATTGTTATTTAAATAAAAATTATAACTATCAGTAAATTATAGGTTTATTTTGAGGGGAGAATTGATATTTTATAGTATTATATTATATGTAGGCCCTGTCACAGTCCTTAAAAGAGGTTGGAAGATTCAAAACTTCAACTTCTTTAAAAAAAATGAAAATTTGAGATGCTACAAAATAAATGGGTCAAACTACATTAAGAATTTTATCTCAGCCCTTTTAAAATTTTTATTTATTTTATTGATTGATTTTTAAAGGAAAGCACAGGCAGTAATGAAGGCGAGCAGGCAGATAGGAAGAGAGAGGAGGAAGAAGCATCTTTATTTTATTTTTATTTAGTTGTTCCCCTGGGTTGCTTCCTCCTGGGCCTGGGATTCCAACTGAGGGGTATGTGGCCTGCTTCTTTGGAGGTGACTGATCCAACTATTACTCCACCAGCGTATTTCAGTCATTTAAAGAAATAAATTAGTGCAGAAAAATGCAAAAGGAAGAAAATCAATTCATGGAAAGTAAGAACACCTGTTGTGTGCCAAGCATTATAAGAGAAACACAACATATAATTGTCTTAATCCTCTCAAAAACAGATTAAGTTATCCTATTTTTATAGATGAGCACAGTGAGATTGAGATTAAGAGCAGAGACAAGATTTAAATGTAAATTTATCAGGTTACAGAATCAACATCTTCTTGTAAATACTGAAAGATCCAAAGAATAATAAATGTCTTGAGATCAGAATTCTAGGATTAGCAATGCCAAGTTATTCCTAATATAAAAAATAAGAGCAGCAGTTGTCAGAAAGAGATATGAGACAAAGTACATGGTAGGTCAAAGGAGAAAAGGGAGAAGGAAGCATAACATATTGTTGATGTATACTATGTGTCAGGAACTAAAGGAGAAATTTGACATTCATTGACCCTTATAGCATCAAGATGTTTGAATGAGCAATTGTGCTAGGAAGATCACTTTGGAGAAACAGCTTAGAAAACATGCACAAAGTACTAAAAAAAAGTACTCCTTTAAGTATTTTTATTTTGAATAATAATACTAAATGAATACGTATATATCTTATGCTATTTTAAATACTTTATAGATTATTTGGTGCTCACAAAAGCCCAATAAAGTGAATATAATTATAAACTACAGTAATAACTGAGAAACTGGGACTGAGAGTTTATATCATTTTCCCAAGGTCACACTTCTAGAGAGTAATGGAGCCAGAAATTAAACTCAAGCAATTGTTCCTTTAATTCATTCATCCAAGTATAGCATGTCTAATGAGTTCATAGACCTGCAATAGGCCCTCTAAGGAATACATAAATCACAAGGCAAATTCTCTGCCCCTACCTATAAATTAAATGATTTTGATTTGGTTTATACTTAATGGGTGTATTTGTGCAATCATTGTGATGTCTGAAAATTCCATTATTGTTATCATACAAGGTCGTTTTGATGGTGTTCACAAGGACCAACATAACTCTGAATCCAATAATCATAGGAATTGAGATCCATTGAATTATTTATTTATATTAAATGTGACCTTATAAAAAGAATCATGTCAATCTTAATAAATGGCTGATTGTTTTTACCTGTACTCATAACCAAACTTATTGGCAGAAAAATAAATAAATGTTTTCTAAATATCATAACCGTAAAGGTGACAATTAGATATAGGCAGTATCACTGATCTAACTACTCTTTCTTATAATGTATTAAGGAAACTTGTGTACATATTTAATAATCTCTTTAATACGAATTTTGAATAATGACTGAGAATTGGGGATAATACAGATAACTAAGAAACAATAGTATAAGTTCTGAAAAAGAAAGATAATATCCTTGGTAATTACTACTTTATTTGGGGTGGGATATGTCATTTAAAAAAAATGTAATAGATGGAATAGAGTTTGGGTCTGCCACCTCTGGCTGACTGCAGTCTAAGTGCATCTGAACGACCCAAGTTCATGTCCCCAGAATCTAGAGGAACAACCAAGATGTACAGATAAGTAAAAATAAAAATGCTTCCACCTCCTCTCTCTTTCTGCCTGTCTACCTCCTCACCTTCATAACTGCCCACACCTTTTCTTTAAAAAAAAAAAAAAAAAAAAAAAAAAATGAAAAAACAAAAACAAACCAAAACAACACACAAATATAAGCAGCTAACTGGGCATGGAAACATGAACAAAATAAGCAAAATAGAGGTTTTAGAGAACAGATCATGTTATACAATAATTTCTGTTTTAATTTTTAAATGATAAAAGAATGGAGCTTGTTTTGTTCATCAAACTTAGTATTGAAATGGTGCCTCTCAAAATCCTTGTTGCAAACTTTGTGCAAATTTCAGATTGAAAAACATATAATAAAAGAAAATAAACCTGTATCCAGGAGCAGGCTTAGTAAATGTGTTTGAAAGTGCTGCCACCGGAGTGGCTAGTCAAAAGGTCCCCAAGGGGAGGCTACAGGAGCTGCAAAGAAAGACAGACAACATACATCTGGAAAAGCAGGGGCCAGTTGGGACACTGCTCTCTGAGAGACAGTGACCCAGATCCTGACTTCTTGATTTCTTTTATAGGGCTGAGTTACAATGAGGTAATGAGAATAAAACAAAGACTTGTAGGCATAGGCTGTTCCCCGGCTATTAGGAACATTTGAAGTTATAGCGACATGTGAAGGTCGGCTTCTTACTCTTGATTTGTGAGAACTTCTGTCTCAGGATATCTTGCAGAAGCAGGCAGAAAGCAGTTTGCTCCCTACGGAAAGGCAAAATTCAGATATGAAAGATTAATTTTCTTTCACTTTACACTCAGTCTACCAAGTGATAAAAAACACTTTAGCCAAAGTGAGGCAAATTTAAGAACTTTGGTTTTAAATTCAAATTACTTTGTTTTTCCTTCTCAAGTATTTCTTGGAATAACATCAGATTTCCAAGAAAAAAATTTATAGGGTAGATAACTATAGCTCCTTTAATCTATTATTTTGATGAATGACATTTTAGAATTTTCTAAAGTTATATCAGCCCTGCATTCTTGAGATAATTCACCTTGATCATGATGTATCAGGGTCATTTTGTACATTGTATATTGCTTGTTTCAACTTGCTAATGTTTAGGATTCTTTTATCTACATTGGTTGGTAAATGTTTGCAATTCTGTTTGTAATTTGCAATTTTCCTTTCTCATACAATCTTTGTCTTGCTATCAAGATTATATTGGATTCACAGAATATGGTAGAGGAAATTCCTCTTTTTCCATTTCTAAAAAACTTGCAAAAGATTAGAATAACCTTTTCTTTGCAAATTTGGTAGAATATACCAAATAAAACCATATAAGGATAGTATTTTCTTTATGAAAAAGTGTTTAATTCCTCTGTGTCTTTAATAGTTGAATAATGTCTAAAGGTTTGTGTACCTTTTCAAATGTATTGGTACAAATTTAATCAAAGTATTATTATCTTTTCTAAAATTTACTGATAGAAAGTTATTTTCCTTTTCCATTATTAACATTCTTTAAGTCATCTCTGAATTTCTTTATTAATTTTGCTTATGTGTTGTCTATGTTAGTAGTCTTTCCAAAGAAACGACTTGTAATTTTCAGATCTTATTTATTTATTTTCTGTTTTCTTCTCTTTTTTAAAAAAAGGATTCAGGCAGGAATGAAGGTGAATAGGCAGGCAGGAAGAGAGAGGAGGAAGACACATTTTATTTTCATTTAGTTGTCACATTGGTTGTTTACTCTTGACTAGGACTTGAACCCAGGGGTATGTGGCCTGCACTTCTTCAGAGACAATTGACATACAAGGGAATGCCATATTTTCTATTTTCTTTGCCATTACTTTTGCTTTTAACTTTATTATATGCTTTCTCAAAATGTTTTGGGTTTATTTTTCTGTTCTTTTTTCTAAGTTGCATGCACAATCTTTTTTTCTTTCCTATTACAAACATTTAGGGTTATATATATTTCTCTAAAAACTACTTTTGCTGTGTCTTTTATATTTTGGTTTGTGTTATTTTTATTATCTATAGTTATAAATATTTTAATATATACCTTAATTTCTCTTTTCTAAATGTATGAATATTTTGAATATCTTTTATTATTGAATTTTAGGTGTGTTCAGAGAACATGTTTTGTTTGAAAACAGTTTAAAATTTGTCAAGATTTGCTTCAAGGCCAAGATTGTAGTCAATTCTTGTAAATGATTGTTGATAAGTATTTAAACAGATGTGTCTGGCAAATTAAAACAATTTTAAGTTATCTTCTAGTGAAGGAAGACTGAGTTCAATACGCAGATGGGTAAAATATAAGGCATATTATTTGCTAAGCAAAAGCATAAAATGGAGTAAGGGGACAAAGAGTAGGACTGAGATGGCCTCAAGGGTGAGGTAACATGGAAGCAGAGATAGGAGCAAGGAGAGAATGCCAGCAGTGAGGGAAGAGCCTTCTAGGCAGGGGGGAGCATTCATGGTAAGAGATAGAAATCTATTTGGTATATTCAAAGAGCAGTCCAGAACCACTGTGGCTGAGAAGGCCCAGTGAGGCTTGCAGTGATAGATGGTAGGTGATGAGGCCAGGGAAGGAGGGCAGGACCACACCATTTAGGGACTTGTAGGTCCCCCTAAGGACTTTTGCTTTTATTCTGAGTGAGCCAGAAATCCATTGGAGCATATCAAGATTATGGTAAGACCTCACTCATAGGTAAGATGTGAATAGAGTAAACAAATGAACAGACGAAACAAAACCAACCCTTGGACACTTGGAACAGAACCTAAGTTACCAAGAGGGAATGGGGTAGGGTAGTCATGGCAGAGCCCACTGGACAGTGGGGAAGACCACTTGGTAATGTGGTGGAAGCCATGGTGTGTTGACATATATCTCAGGAATAGGGAACCTAGGCACAAGAAGTTATTTCAATGTGTAGAATAATTACTACAGTAAAAAACTTTTAATTGTAACTAGATGTTAACTAGGGGTGTTGCGGTGATCATTTTACAATTTATACAACTATCCAGTCATTATGTTGCACCTGAAATTAATATTATATGTCAAAGATTCCTCAATCTAAAAACAATAGTCATTTTCAAATAAATAGTTATGCATGCATATAAAAAAGATTATAGTCAGACATGAGCATCTAGTTTAGTTTAATTTGCTTCACTTACAAAGTGATTATTAGGTGTTAGGACCTGTGTTAGCTACTTTGCCTACACTATTTAATTTAAATTTCAGATGTTTTATGAGGGAGGTATAATAATAACAACAATAGAGGCAGCAGATAAGAGACAGATAAAATCATTGTCCCTGTTTTTTTTACAAAAAAAGGAAGCTGAGGAATGGGGGCATTAAATAACTTTTCCAAGGTCACCTGGATGAACCAGGCCTTGTAGCTGCAGAGCTTTACCTCTTAGCCACTAGAGTATTATGTCCTTTGCAATAATCTTTACTTTGAGGATGAAGAGATTTGGGCTCTGCCATGTATGTCACATAAGCTAATGGATTATACTGCAATAATTTTGGCAGTAGGACTAAACTATAGAACTTTCAGTAGTAATTTTGTTGTAGGATATACAGATATTTATACATAATGATGCACACTTGAAACATAAAATGTTATACATTTCGATAAAATTGTTTATAAAAGAAGTCAGAAAACAACATGAAAGTAAATAAATTTGGACTCAAAGAGGTTTAAAGACTTGCCAAGTTCACATCCTACCAAGTGGTAGAAATGTAGTTCGAACTCATATCTGTCTGACTCCTGAGCCCAGCATCTGTGGTGACAGACGGTACTGGCAGATAATCCCAGGCAAAACCCTGCCAGTGCAAGAGATGATCAGTAACATCATCTTAGCATAGAAAGGCCAGAAGATTCTATAGGTCATACGTTTACTTTTGTTGCACTCCACCCTTTGGATACAGTTGTTTCACTCTGTGTAATACTTGATATAGTTATCTTTTTCTATTCCTTGAGAATAATCATTTCTTACGCTTTTTTATATCTCATTCATCTAACCATACAAGGCATAAAATGCTTAATCAATGTCTGTGGAATATTGAATGGTTGCTTAAACTCTTTTCCTAGAGAGGCAAACCAAATACATAGAGGCTTAACTTATTACATAGTAAAAAGGGATGTTAACTTGCCCAGTATCAACTAGAGTGTCCTTAGTCAATATATTTTATAATGACTAATAAGGTGAGAAAATATGTGATCAAAATACACCCATTGCCTGAAATAAGGCTCAGAGCAAAAAAAAAAAAAAAAAAAAAAGAATTATTCAAAAAATGTTGAGCTTTGATCTTTTGTAAGTATTTATGACACAAGAGTGTCAAAAACTTAAAGTCATTGAAAAATAACTTTTTAGTGATGGGGCAGCATTAGGTTGATTAATGGCAAGTAGTAGGTAAATAATGCTGAACTATAGAAAGGCCCTAAAATGAGAGATTAAAGGCAATATATGATAGATCCCTCTAGTGAGAGCTACCAAAGAAAATTTATTTAATTGGGAGAGGGAGGGGAGTAAATTGCTGACAGCAATTGAAAATGAGTAGAACTCAATGGATCATTTTGCTTTGGTGGTTCTGATTAGAAGGATATTATGCATTAAATCTGAAACTCTGAAGTCATGCTGGGAACCACATTGCTACCCAAATCGTGTAGTGCGCTGGTAGGAGTCAGTTACAAAGGAAAAAATCCATTATCTTCAAATAATCTCTTGAGATCTTAGATAACCGCTTTCTCAACCCTGACTCCTCATTTCGACCAAAAGTGGGGAGTAGGGGGAACACAGAATGTTTCCTTGGTAGAAGTAATTTTAGTCATTTTCAGAACTCATGACAGTCCCACTGGGGCTTGGAAGCAGAGGACAAATCACACCCTGTACCTTGTTTCTTCTCCAATAGCTTGTTCCCTCTTAACATGTCCTTCCCTGGCCTATTTGGATAAATAGGTAAAATTAAATTTAAGTAAGCCTCCAGGAGAATCTTGAAAGAGAAACTCACAAAGGAACAAATTATAAAAATCAGTTGTATGTATTTTTAATGAATGTCAGGTGGTTTTGTTTTCAGCACTACCTCTATTTACACCCACCACTCCTTTTGGAGTTTCTAGAAACTTTGGCCTTCTACAAACTGGAGGGAAATGACAAAACTCTGGTCAGGACAGCAGTTTAACCTGAGTAAGATACAAAATGCAAGTCAAGAATCTCAGCTGTGAAATTAACTAATCCAGCTTTGAATCTGTCCTTTTGTAGCATAGCCTTGAATAAATTACTGAAGCTCTCTGAGACCTAGTTTCTTTGACATTTAATTAAGGATAATATCAATCTCATAGTGTTATTTGAAATTATTAAATAAAAGTATTCTGTAAAGGATAATGCATCTTATATTGTAAATAATAAAAGTACACGTTAATATTATTGTCACTATGACATTGTATTTATTCAATAGAAGTTATCAGTTATTAATTCAGAAATTATACTGATTGAAATTACTTTAAATTTATGACTACAAATGACAAATGACTCAAAACACTATCAGACACTTCTATCTATATCCATGGTAACCTCATTTTTCCTTTTGCCAAGTTAGCTATTTTATAACAACCTCATTCCTCAGATCTCTCTCTCTCTCTCTCTCTCTCTCTCTCTCTCTCTCTCTCTCTCTCTCTCTCTCTCTCTCTCTCTCTCTCTCTCTCTCTCTCTCTCTCTCTCTCTCTCTCTCTCTCTCTCTCTCTCACAACACACGCACACGGGCACACACACATACTCAACTGATACTCATACTCAGATCTTACTTCACAGAGACAATAAATGCAATCAGATGGGAGTTGTCTTTTCTACTACCAAGTTCACCCACCTACCTACATCCCTGTTCATGAAATTTACCTTCCCTCCTTTTCCAGTGGAAGAAGTTCCCTGCTCCTTAGGTCACCTTCTCTGAGCTGTGAGCAGAGCTACCCTCTCTAGTCTCTCCAAGATCCTTACTCTTGTGTCATGTGCTGGCTACTTCTGTATCAGGACTTTCAACCCTGGAGTGGCTCAGGGCTCCAGCAGACTGACTTTCTTTCTCTCTCCAATAACCCCTGAATGATTTTACGCAGTTTCGCAGCCTTAAATATCATCTATGCTCTAATGATTAATTCCTAATTTCCTCAGCTTAGTAAACATTACAGTCATCCACCTTATTGCTCAGTCTCCAGACCTGGAAGCTCACACTCAATCTATCCACAAGTCCTATATAGCTTTACTGGCTACTTCCAACTATACCTAAACTGCTTCTCACAGCCTCCATTGCTATAGCCCAGGCAAACCACCACCATTTCTCTCTAGATGAGGGTTTCTCAAAAATTAACATTTTGCCAAAATAATTTCTTCCTGTGCATTGAAGAATGTTTAGCAGTATCCCTGACCTCTACCCTCTACATGTCATAGCACTCCACTCAGAAACTGTGAAAACAAAAATGTTCCCAAACATTGCCAAATATTCCCTGGGCGTGGGGTGGTTAGACAGTACAAAATCATCCTCTTCTGAGAACCAGTGGTCCAAATTATTGCCAGTTATCTTGTCGCTAGTATCCTAGCTCCATCATGGTATTTCTAAAATCTAGACCGCACACAGCAGCCAGAGTGATATTATTAAGGGCAAAAAACGTATCATATTCAGCCTTGATTTAAAACATTTCAATGGCTTCCTTTGCACTTAGAATACAGTTCAAATTTCTGATGTTATTTTCTTTTACCTTCACCTCAGTCATTGCCCTGCAGTCACTCTTCCATTCCACTCTTCCATTATGATTGTCCTTCAGCCTTGCCAAGGTCACCCCCAGCTCAGGGCTTTTGCCTCTCATGTTCCCTCTGCTTGGAGTTCCCCAGATCATAGCTGGTTACATCTCATCACTCAAGTCTCACCTGAAATGTTTGCTTCAGCTTTCTCTAATTCCCCTAACCAAAGAGGCCTTTGCTAGGGAAATCTGAGCAGGCTAGTACAGTGAGGTAGGAGAGTGAAGTGGCCGATGGGACAAACACCAGGTAGGGGTGGAGTGCAAGCTGGGTTGCAGCACTAGAGGAGGCCAGCGAGATAACAAGATTGGGCTCACTGAGTTCAGCTGAGGAGCTTGAGCACTATGGGGAAGGATCTCAGAACACTAACAAATCACAAATAGCAGAATACGGCAGTCAGATTTTCCTCTGAGAGAAACAACTTTGGAGGTATCTCATGAAAATAATTTAGAAGAGTAATCAATCTTGGAGACCCTGAGAGCAGCAAAGAGGCAAATGGCCTTGGAGTCCAACAGACCAACAATCTGATCCTGGCTCTGCCATTTAAAAACCATGTGACCTTGGGAGAGTTCTTCCTCTCTCTTTGCTTCAACTTCCTAATTTGTAATTTTAGGTATAATTCTTAATTTATGAGATTAAAATTCGAAAAGTGTTTGTAAAACACTTGGCATAGTACCTGACACATTGTAAACAAGGAAAGGATTGGTGGCTATGAAAATGTCTAAGGCAGCAAGAATAGACCAGGACAAAAGGGACATGCCTGGGTAATCTTCAAGAGAAATAATCTGGAAAAACTGGTGATTAGTTTTGGGATAATGGAGAAGACAAAATAGGAGCTTTTGAACTTTTTGATTGGGAAGCTTTGGATTATAGTGTCATTCACCCAGAAAACATCAAGAAGAAACAGTGGTGAATTATTTTAATGGTATATTTATGAAGGATGTGTCATGAATAATAGAATACAGGGAGTTAGGTTCAGGAAGGAAGGCTGGGGTAGAGATGTAGTATAGACTGATGTGACTATCCAGAGAAAGTGAGGGAAACGGTAAGCAGAAGGTAGACAGAACTGCCAGGGCATATTCACAGGGAAATAAGAGACAGGGTGCGGGACTGGGAAGGAACCAGAGAGATACATGCAAAAGAAAGAGCATAAGAAAAAAGAAGAAAGAATTGTTAACTGTACGAAAGTCAAAGTGAAATCAAATAAAGTAAGGCCCAAGACATGTCCATGGGATGACACCAGGCCTAGTCATCAAGCAACACCTGGAAAAAGATGGTTTCATGGTGTGACAAAGGTACAAATGCTATTGTAATGTGGCAAAAAGGTTAAATGAGCAATGAGGATGGAATACTGTGATTTTCTGAAGGAAAAGAGAGAAGACGCTACTTGTAGAAGGAAAATCCATTTGCACCCTTCATTGTTCCTTATTCAACATTATCCTAACTTACCCTTAGCCCATGGTTCATATACCAGCTGAAGTGTTTCATGAGTAGAATTTTAAGGGGGTCTATGTATTTAAAAAGGAGAAAAAAATACCTTAATTTCACAAAACTGAAATTTAGCATTTTCATCAGTTATTAATGCAGGCAAAAATTACAAAAGATTAACAGTACCCGTGACTGTCAAAAATATTTTTTCATATCACATTTCAGTTGTCACAGATTTCTCAAAATATCATTTACACTCATCACTTTTATGGAATTATAATAGTTATTAAACCTACTGCTAGAGCTGATTAATAAATTGTTTAAACATATTTTGAAAACTAGAAATGTAATTCAGTTTCTTTGTAATCTTATATATTTCATTTTATTATTTTTTTAAGAAGATTATTTTAAGAAGGGGTTCACATACTTCTCCAGATGTCAGAAGGGTCTTCGGTACAAAAAGGTTTCATGCTAGTGCATGACATAAGCCACATACTCACTCTAGTATCCCAACACTTTAGTTTCTCTGTGCTACTGACTATATTTTGATAAGCATAATTATCCCCCAAATCTTTCAGGGAAAATAGCCATGTGCCTCTGTGAACTTATCTATAGAACTGATCACCTATTGATCTTTCTACTACTTATTTGATCATCAAAATAACACCAGCTTTGAAACAGTAAAACCGAATTAAGTATTCATTCACTTTTTTGCTTACCATCAACAAACATTATAGAACACAAGTTATCATCCTATATACTTGGGCACAAAGAGCTAGTATCGCATAGGATTTTATAGTTTGGGGAATGGTCATGGAGAAGACTTATATATAAAAGTTACAAGACAATGTGGAAGTTTTACTTAGGATATATCAAGTTGTGTGGTATATGAGAAACTAGAGGAAAGCTTCAAGCAGGAGATGACATTGAGAATAAAATGTATGCCATTAAAGGATTACTCTCTTTTCTAAAATAGTCTCTGAAACGAGAAACATAATAGAGTAAGAGATTTCTTTACTACCTTAATCTATGATTTAAATAAACTTTATTACAGCTGAGAAAAATTTTAGGAAAAGATTGAACATGTAGGATGTTTCCTCCACTAAACATTTATATAAAGAAATAATGTTGATAATCACTATAGATTAAAATATTTGGCAATTACTAATTTAAAAAGCATTTTGACACAAAGAATTATCAGTTTTTCACAGATGAGTACATGACACCTGCTGGCCAAATTATATAATTTTTCTTCCCAAAGGAATAATGAGAAATAAAGCTATTTAATGTTATTTTTAACACTGTTTCCTGCTTTCTTAACCAAAGGAATTGTATATTACACCTGGACTGAATCATTTGCAAGAATGAGATTTTTTAGAATGGTGAACTTGGTTCTTTTTCTGTTTTGTTTACTAGCTTGAGAAGTTCATGAAGTTTAAACAATTTAAATATTTGATGCAATTTTTTGAATACTAAATTAACTGAGATTTGGAGAAAAGTAATGCCGCACTTAAGGTCATGCACAAGTGGGTTAGCCAGCTACTCTCACAGCCTTGGCTTCTGTTTTACATCCCCTTGCTAGGCAAGGTGTCCACGACAGGGGGTTCAGGTTGTTAACTTCTATCTCTTATATTTTGACTCAATTATTCATAGTTTTTCAACATTGTTGACACTTTGTGTATGTCTGATGTCTTTCACTTTTAAAAAATGTTTGATTCGGTATGCTCTGGTGGCTTAGGTGTCAAATCTTCACCTGGGATGCTGTTCACATACAGCCCAAAGACTTGTGTTTGCGGCCTGGGGCGGTTTTCAGGGTGGGTGGGGGAAATCAAGTGAGCAATTAAGTAACTAAAAATACTTTTTCCTCCTCTCTTTTCTTTCCTACTTGCCTTTCTTCCTTTGGAAAACAAATCTTGTTTATTTGGGCAAAATTAATATAAAAAAATTCACTGATTTTAAGTCCATAGCTCTGAGTTCTGCTACATGAATATAGTTGCATCACCACCACCATGATAAAGATCTGGACTATTTCTATCACCCCCAGCGTTTCCCTCAGGCTCTTTTGTAGTCAGTCTCCTTCTCCTGTTCCCAAATTCTGGGAACCACTGATATGTTTTTGTCTTTATGGTTTTACCTTTTCCAGAATCTCATATACATAGAATTACGTAGTTTGCAGCCTTTTGCGTCTGTCTTCTTTCACTTGGCTTCCTGCTCCGAGATTCAGTTATGTTGAATATACCAGTTTGTTCCTTCTCATTGCTGTGTAGCTTTTTATTGTATGAACAAACCATAACATGCTTATCCTTTAGCTGGTTGATAGAAGCTTGAGATGTTCAGAGATTTTGATGACTAGGAATAAAGTTTTGACAAACATTGGTGTAAAGGTCATGGTATGGATATAATTTTCATCTCTTGGGTAAATACCAAGGCATGGACTTACTAGGTTATATAGAGTTTAATTTTATGAGAAACTACGAACTTTGCCTTAAAAAGTAATTTTGCACATTTTAAAATTTTATCTTTATTTTAATTTAATTCTAGTTGTTTCATCTATTTTGTGGAAGAAATATTTATACAAAATATAGTTTTAACTTCAAGTATAATGCAAAATGATACATGATTCATGAAATAAGGTTTTTAGAAGAATGGAATTTTGCCTAAAAGGAAGAGCACAATCTTATATTCATCTGTAGACTGTCACTCTGATTTGCTGTGCAACCTTTATTTATAAGGCAAATTACCTATCCTTGCTGAATGAATGTAATTAAATCTTTGAGTGTGGGTGATACAAGAATCTACACTGTGAGGTTGCTACAAAGATTGCATGGAGTGATACAAAGTGTTTCCCACATACTAGGCCCTGCTATTAGTGTCATTAAATTAGCAACTTTAGCTGAAAGAGAAAGTCTACATTCTAGAAAACAAGTGGTATCACGCTGTAGATATTTTAGAATTCACTAGGACTTAATGTGTTTCTTTCAGGGTTGTAAATATTTCACTTAGAGACAAATGAGTTCCCTTTGGCTTGAGTGTCAAAGATATGTGAGGCCTAAAAGTACTACTATTTTTATACTTTATCACAGATTAGCATCTTGTATTTAACTACGGTCAAAGTTTTCACATGTCACTGACAAATGCTATTGTCACATAGATGATGATGATAACAATGTGCTATAACTTATGTAATAAGATTTACCTAGGCAAGGAACTATTTTAACTTTATAACTTTGAAGGGTTGCTATTTTCCCATAGCTCTACTTACGAAGATATTCTTAATAAAAAAAATTGACAGTTTGTAACTTTGCTATTTTAAGACTCTTCACTCAGGTATTTAAGCAGCTGAAAAATGTAGTTCTGTTAATTAGGTTGCACTGACATCTGCTGGTAATACAGCACATTACATAACAATTGTGTTTTGCCCAATGAAAGAATGAACCAAATCAAACAAAAATAGATTTCTCATTTACAACACAAAATTAATGATTACCAGAAAGGGGAAAAGCATGGGAAAGTCAGGTAAAAAGGGTCAATATAAGCTTAAGGATAGAATTGAAATGCTAGTGAATTTAATGTAATCCATACAGATGTTGATTACAATGATACACAGCTTAGACTTGTGTGTCGTTATGCAATTCTTCTTCAATAAAATTAAAAATATATTGTTTGATAAATTTCAATAGAATAGAATGGTTTAGTCTTTAAAATATGTACTTTCACTCTCTATGTAACAAGTTACCTGTTACACCTGATCGTTTCTGATTCAATAGTTTACCCTGTTGAAACTCTTTAGGATGTTCATAAAAGTCAGTGGCAACAGAAGATCTTAAGTAAAACATCTTTTAAATTATAAACTCTTCCATTCCAGTTTAAAACTGAATGATGAAGTCATCTCTCCTCTCCTCCTCCTTCATCGTCATTTTCTTTTGGTTGTAAATCAGTATAATAGTAGTGTAGTGATGTTTATTATGTTAGTATTCCCCTTGAGAAAGTACTCCTGGGGAGATAGAATCATAATCTAGGAAGGTAGGAAACTCCATCAGGGCAAAACTCAGGGATTTTTTTTGTCAGAAGTATAATATGGCGTCTTCAGAAATCTACCAATCCAACACTGATGCAGAATCATAAAATTTTACAACTGGAAAGAAATTTGCTAAATTTATGAATTTTAACTTAATAAAGAATTCAATTTAGTAAACATACTAGATTTAATAATTAATTTTTTAATGTAAGATTTAAATCTTAAATGTAAATATAAATTTAAGAAAATATTTAGTTCATTTCTCTTTTTTGGAGATGTGGAAACTGAGACCCAAATAAATTTACCTGGCTCATTGCCTAGCTGATATTAGAAGAATGTTTCCTGATTCTGTTACAGGATTCCTTCCTCTAGAGACTTCATTAGTTCTTTTCTGCTTTTTCTTTTTCTTTTTACATTTATTGTTTAAACCAAGAATATTCAGCATACATAAATGATTATTTTACAATTTAGATTTGCTTAAAGCTCAACCATCTTGACTTTGTCTCAAGATGTTATTAAAATAATTTATATTATGTGATATTGCTTAGTGCTTCAAAAATCCATATTTATTCATAGATCCTTCTTAGAAACTGAACAGCTATTGACTGTTTATTCAAATGCAAAAATAGAAAGAGGCACTTGGAAAGGGGGAGAGGGAGAAGAGGAGGGAGAAGGGAAGGGGGAGATGGAGATATTAACCAAGGAAATTACTGGCTCTTTGATCTGATTTGGTGTCACAAAACCAGAATCATGAAACAGATATATAAGCACATATATAAGTATATAAGCATATTAAATATATAAATATATAAGCACAGCATACAAGCACATTTCCCCTGCCTTCCCTACATACACTTAATTTTCTGTTCTAATAGGTGCTGTTAGGATAAAATTTTAGCAATGCAACTTGTGTTGTGACAAAGTGTGTGTTATATAAATTACCAAATAATCACATAATGCCAAACACGTTTTCCCTCTACTGTAGCACTAATGACATTTTAGGTTGCTAAGTTCTTTCTAGTGGAGTCTGTAGCATTCTTGGTCTCTACTCTCTAGATGCCAGTAGCTTGTTCCCAGTTGTTACAATCAAATAAATGTCTCCAGATACTGCCAAATAATCCTTGGGGCAAAATCAGTCCAAGTTAAGAACTATTGCTATAAATGAAAACTGCTTTCTTCAAAATTAAAAAAAATACTTAAAATATTCTGATCAAGAATTTGTTTTTCAAAAAAATATTGACATATGAAGAGCAGCTCTAGTCATCCCTAATTTAAATACTTCATCTAAATATTCCATTCTGAGGTAGAGCTAATAAAATGTGCTCCTTAATTGTTTTTAATACAGGTGACCCTTGAACATGAGTTTGAACTGAGGGTTCATTTATATGCAGACTTTTTTTTTTTTTGATGGTGCAAACTGTGTCGAAAGAGTAGTAAATGTATTTTCTTTATGATTTTTCTTAACATGTTCTTTTCTTTAGCTTGCTTTATTGAAACACAATATATGAAATGTATACACAACAAAATACAAGCTAATTGATTGTTAATGCTATCAGTAGTGAGTCTGATTAACGGCAAGTTCTTTGGAGGAGTCAAAAGTTATGTGTGGATTTTTCATTGGGTCAGTGTGCCCAAATCCCACTGATTACCAGTCCACTATACACTCATATTTAGTCTCGCTTCTTTTTATGCTGTAAGGTTTAATTCTGACACCAAGTTTCCTTTACTCTTGACCAATTTTCTCATTATCTGTAATGACATTTTTCTTAAGATAGGGAGAGGAGGAAGACAAATTTATTCATATAGTTGCTTATTTTGGTTCCCCTCTCACACACACATTTGGGCCGAAAGTCATATCCTTGGACTTTATATCATTCACACTCCATCCATCTCAATCACCTGAGCTGCAAAGGTGTATTGCAATGACTTAAAATTTTATTTTCCTACTACTGTTAAACATTCTTTTTACACATTATATACTTTGAAATAAAAAGCTACTAGTAGAATTTTAGGGAGGTATTTTCATCCTCCTGTAGGTTAGAGAATTAAGTGGAGACAGGAATTAGTGCAAATTTCCAATGTATTAAATGTTCTTTTGCATTTCAGTGTATTTTAAAAGAAATATTTGGGCTTTCTGAGAGAGCTTTCATGAAAGGAGGGAGGGGAAAAAGGAGAGTAGACAGGGCAAATTTGTGAGAACTCTAGTAGAACACTAAAAACTGGTTTTATTATATATATATATGCATATGTATACACACATACAGTGAGTGTGTGTTGTGTGTGTGTACAGTATATACAAAGTCGAGAATGTGAGTCCACATAGTCTACTGGCACACTTAACCCCAGAGGTACATTGCTTCTCTTACGTAGTTGTAAGCCTGAATATCTCTTTCTTGGATTTGGTGCAAGAATAAAAGATGTGCAGGGAAAATGTTTTCGTAAACTGAACTTTACTTTGGTTTCCCACATGCTCTGTAATATCTAGAAAACATAACATGATTAACTTAGGTGATGCTGAAGAAAACAAGATGGAAAATAAACTTTGGAAACATTTTCCCACATAGAATGTAT
Organism: Solenodon paradoxus; assembly: GCA_004363575.1. NCBI lineage: Eukaryota > Metazoa > Chordata > Mammalia > Eulipotyphla > Solenodontidae > Solenodon > Solenodon paradoxus. The sequence continues at coordinate 378,295 of RJWH01000051.1, forward strand.
GCACCTAATGACTCATTCTGTGCAGTATATTAGAACATTTAGAAATCTGTAGAAATATTCACAACATTGAGGGTACTTTATTAACATAGAACACTTGGATGGTAAAGTTAATTTTATATATCTACCCGTATAATTCTAAGAAGCCAAAATATCACTATCAAGACTGGACAAAGCAGATAATTAACATTACTGAATTTTAGTGAGGTTTCAAGTTTTATTGTTTTTAACTGATTGCATTGAGAAACACACACACAATTAAATAAACAATAAGCATATACTGAGCTAATTTCACAAAGACCTCATTGTTGGAACATTAACAATTAGTATAATGCTTTCACAGCTTTGTAACTGGGAGAATACAATGGTATTACGGGGCAGAATGAGGAGGAGGTGGCAGAGGAGAAGGCAGTGGTAGACAGAGGTCTAATTAAGTATTTCTTCCCACTAGTGGTGAATACAGACCAAACACAGACAGTATGTGGAACACAGATACTAATCACATGACAGAGAATGAGCAACTTAATTAACGGATGCAGACTCCCTATAGAATTTCTCTTCTATGTCTGTTCTCTCATTTTTTCTGATATTTCATCACGATGAATGTATCACTTGAAGTAACAACAACAAAATTTCTCAATGCAAGAGATAGACTTTCTGTGACATACATGTAACTCTTTAGTATCTCCAAGATAACCTAAGTTCTAATGACAAAGATTTTTGACAGTAAGGGTTTTAACTTTTGCCAGGTCCTACTTAATCATTCTTTCAGAAGTTATTTTATAGTTCTTAAACAAAACTTATTTTATGCAAAATTTAAGAATTAATGCACAATCTCAAGGTCAGATTTAGTGACAAAATGCACTACCTAAATCTAGAAATAGTTTTTAATCCTTGATGCATGTAAGCTGCATATAAGGACTATAGGTTGCAATTTTTTTTGTGATCCATGCAGTAAATGTTCACAAAATCAGGCAAACACAAGGTCTCTTTCAGCTACTAGAAGAAATCCTCCCAGTCACAATTGACTTATCAACAAAATAAAAGCACTAATGTTGCATCCAAACCATGCCAAGCTGTGAAAAAGGTCAATTACACGTGAAGGATAGAATTGGACCATTGGTCAACTGAATGTATTATATACAGATGTTGATTTATGATGATGCACTCCTTAAACCTACATAAAGTTATGAGGCAATGTTCCTTCAATAAAATTAAAGACAAAAACAAAAACAAAAAACATGCCAGCCTCAGTTATTCCTGGAAAGAGCTGGTTGGAAGAATCACAAGGGAAGTGCTGGGAGCCATGAATTTTATACTTGTTTTTATATTGGATTGAGACTATTCTGTTCTCGCATGGCTTTTCACTATAACGAAGGCTTTTGCTACAGAGGCATTTCAGGCTTCCAGTGAAAACAATCGTCCTTTAACAAAAAAGCTGAGAAATGCTTCTCTGGAGTTTTGTGATCCTGGAAACAGCTTGCTGTATGTCCTTAAGGCAAATGCCAGGAGTCAAAGAAATTGTAGAATACTCTCAGAATGTAAACAATAAATCACTGACCAAGAAGTTATACATCCATGGATGAAGACTCTTCACAAGGCTTATCAGGTTAATACCAGTTTCTTGGTTTTTGAAATTCATGTGAATTTGATATCTTAAAGTGCTATATATTTTTTTCTTTTTGTAGAGACTTCTGGAGAGGATAAGAGTTCATGGCATCACTTAAAAAAAAAAAATCCATAGCACAGAGAAGCTACTTAAATACTAAGCAGTTCTGATGTTTGTTTTACTTTCATATTTTAGTTTTGTGGTTGGCATATGGAAAACCAAACTGAGAAATCATAATGTTGGAGTATTTTAAGGGCATGCTATCATAGATATTAACAAGCTTATTTATACAGTAAGATCTCTGCAGAAAGTGCTCAGCTCGATGCCACATTCCAGAATAGCCGCTGTTGGTTTCTTTTTCTAAATTACCCATACTTACAGGTCTTACAAATATCCCTGAAGTCTTTCCAGTGTGCTTGGAAATCATAAAATTCATGGCGATATCATCACAGTTTTGGGTTTCATCTATTAAAGCATGGACGCTTGCAGGCTGCCTCTGAAAGAGTTCAAGGTATTTGCTATTGAAGAATGAGGCTCCAATCAGCACCATGGAGTACTGGTCACCATTTCCAAACCCTGGTGTTTGCAGTTCAAAACCTCCATAGCTGTAGATGCCCAATGAGGTAGAGACATGCTTTCTAGGGACAAACCCTATAATTTGATCAGGAAATTGCTGAAAAGATGGAAAAGAGAACAATTAAGTGTGGCATTTCTTGAAAAAGACAATGATTTATTACAGAGAGAATCTAACTGATTTGTCAACTTTATCTTATGCCTTGCTTTTATATTTCATTTGAGGCAATTTCATAAATAAGTTGCCCTGATAAGTTTACAAGTCAGGTTCATCACAATCCAAATCTCTCCAAAAACAGAATTTCTTACTTCACAATGTTCTCTTCATTAAAACATTATCTGATATTAATAAATCCCAGTCACTGGTACATTTAGTCCCTTAAAGTTTTCTGCAAGATAAGTTGAGTATATGAATGCTACTACATAAGAAGATAAAACATGATTATTTTGAAGAATTTTTAATCTCTTAGAAGTATATAAAATTATGCATCCATGTGTACCATTTTACTATTTTTCTACATTAACTTCAATGTTCTTGAAGTTTATTATTGATTTTAAATAGTTTTCTATATTAGCCCTTTTTAGCTTGGGTATTTCCTTTATATATATATATATATATATATATATATATATATACACACACACATATATATATAGTAAATATGTACTAAAACATGAAAAAACATATATTAAAATAAATACATTTTTTAAAGGAAACACCCAAGCTGAAAAGGGATAAAATAGAACATCGTTTTATATATAAATATGTCCAATTAATATACACACACATATATACATAAAAATACTCACACATACACACGTATATATATGTGATGAGAAGGGGAGGGAGGAATGGAGACAGGGAGAGAAAGAGAGATGAGAGATCTTTGAAGAAAGGATAATCACAAAATACTTAAAAAATATCAAGGTTAGAGAGACTAAAATAAAAATAAAAATCGGCAAACAAAAGAAAACCAGTGAAATATAGGAAAGAGGTAAGCTCAATATCTCATATGTAAACGGAGTTTTACTCATTCACTGAATGGACACTAAACTTGGGAGACACACACACAAACACACAGTCACACACATAAATGAAAATCAGACTTGGGTTAAATCCCATTTCAAAGAACTTAGTCTAGATAGAATATGATACAGATATGCAAACAAGGAATTACTGTATTATGAGAAACTCTGAAATGCAATTGGGTAGATCCCAGGAGTATGAAGATGAATGAGAACTATGTTGCTGAGAGGTGAAGGGGAAAGTCAAGGGAATGGGGAATAAGGCTGGGAGGCTTCAGAGGTTATGTATCATTTACATAATCAAGGAGGATTAAAGAAGTTTTAAAGATGGCCAGAGGAGGAAAAGGAAAAACACTAAAGAGGAGGTAATAGATAAACGCAGAGGAGACAAAACAATGTCTACTTTGATTCTGCTTGTCTGTGTACCCTTAATCATTGTTATGCAGGGCACGTAAGGAGTCCTTGAAATTTTTTTTGATATTTTTATGAATAAAACCTAAAACCATTCCTCCATCTTTAATTATGGTTTACTTGGATTGTCTGAATTAACCATAGTCTTTGTATTTTGCCCCATCCCTGAAATTTCAGGTAAATTGAGTTTTTACTTGAATTAGAAATCTCACAGTTTGTGCATTAAATCAGATCTTTTCGATTGAGAAGATTTTATTTATAGGGCTGGAAAAACTCCTGATTTGGAAAATATTGTTGGCCACTACACTAGCATGAAGTTAGAAACTGAAGTTTTTTGAATGCTGTTAACTGCAGGGTACTGTGACCACTTACCATTTATATCTAATGTTGTTCCATCTCAGGTGACTAAAAAGAGTCACTACAGTATAAATTAGATCATTTATTTGGTGGCACAGTGTTTAATTACCTGACAGAGCTTCAGAGCAGTTCTAGTGTCAGGCAACTGTTGTACAACTTGTAAAAGTCAGCTACGTTTAATATATACGCAACAGGAGAGAGCTATCTTTACAGAAGAGTAAGTAATTTCTGCCTATTGAGCCTAGCTAGGATTTGACCCGGTGGGTAGTGGGGTACAAAAAAGCCACTACACTGGTGCACATGCAATCATTATTATTAATCTCTAAACAATGTTTTCAGAACTGAGATTAAATTTTGTCGATATAATAAATGCTTTCTTTACTAAAAAGTTTTATACAATATTAACACAGAGATGAACTTCTCATTTGAGATACATGTCTGTTGCTTTGTGGAAAATGTCTCTGGAGTCTACACCAGATCACTTTACCATTGTTTTATGGAAGGTAGTTCTAGCTCTTCTCTCCAAAATATCAAATATAAATCAAATACAGATAAAAGATCCCAGAACTTGAAAACTGGCTTAACTGAGCACAGGAAATCTTGATTACTGTATAGAGAATTTATCTTTCAGATAACTATTGTCTACACTGCTTGAGGTGACACACATTAAACCAGGCTGCCTTGGTTAAGCACTAGATAAGACTTTATATTGATGATTTAATAAAGGATACAGCAACATTACCTGCCAAACCGAAAAAGCAAAAACCAGGTCGTGGGCACTAATTAGCATGTCATCATCTACCATTAACACCGCTGAAACGAAAGGGAAAAATATTAAACAGAACAATTTGGAAATAAAAAAAACAAACTAGTAAGATACAATGGTGTCTATACACATCATTTAAAATGAAGCATTTTCTGACAGAATTAGTAAAAAGGAAATGCACCGTTGAAGAGATTTATCTGGCAGGAAAACTTTTTATCTAAATTGTAATTGATTTTACAGCTGCTTGAGGGGAAAATTATCATGTGGCCATATCATCCATTATCCTAGAAACTAATGAACCTAGACATAAATAACACTGAGGTCCTTATAAGTAGATTATAACCACATGAAACTTCTGTGAAAGGATGAAAAAGGTGGTGGCTAAAAATATATTCAGCATAAATTAAGTAGCATCTTACTACCTTCGGTGATGTAATATATCATTACAGTATATCTTCTTTCACAATATTAGCTTTTTTGTCATTGTTGCAAGACACATGTGATTTCTTCCCGCAGGAAACTGCTCCTTGACATCTTAGAAACTGCCTGCCCTAAGTTTTCCGAAGGATTTTTTAATGATTAAAGTTCCCTATTTTACACAGCCAATTCAAATAGAAAGCCAGAATCCACATACCTACCCCCACCTCTAGTTAGTTGGAGCCCTGCCAGGCTAAGAATGCAGCTGCAACTCACCATTGGTTTCTAGCTCAGGGAAGACCTGGAGTCGATTTCGCATCCTGTTTGTTGTCTGTAGTTTGAAGATTACAGGGATAGGGTGAGGCCCTAGAGAATTCCATAATTCATCTGGTCCCTTCTCCCCAACATTGTTCCACACCACAATCACTTTGTGCAGATGGGGTACTGCCTGATAATGATTTAAAAGTCTCAGTAAGAGATCTGTTCTGTTGTAAGTCTGCATTATGAGAGTAAAGGAATCCAGGGTAGACTTGCCCTGGGAGTTTATTTCCCTACGCAAAGTAAGCATCTTGTCTTCTTTGATATTAGGAAGTAAAGTGGTCAGAGCCCCAGCTACCAAGAGTAGTACAAGGATGACAACCAAGGAGAAACGAAGCACTCGGATCCCCATCACTCTCCCAGGAAGTTTGCAGAGGTGGCAACATCTGGAGTAGAAAGAGAAAGAAAATGCAGAATGTTAGTATTTCCAATACATCATCAAATTTTTTGTTTTGCTTTTATTTAATGAGGGAAGGCTAATCTTTTTTTAGTTGATTCAAATTCAGTTCTCACTTCCTCTTTTGAATGATTTGGCCAAAGACTGCAAATAAACCTTTCCTTTGGGGCAAAAGATCTTTCTACACACCACACAGGAAGAATTAAAGAGTGTATTTTAATAGTTGCCCTCATTTTATTACTAGAAATTTGGACGTGAGATGATTTTTCAAACAAGGTCACATTTCTCTTAGTAATATATTAATTTTTAAGTTTTATTGAGACAGCATTGAGATAAAAAGTGGTTTATATTTAAGCTGTGTAACTTGTTATTTTGATAGATGTACACTGTAGTATATTAACTTTAAACTTACTTTTGATAGCAAACTTTTTTTTCCAAATGAAATCATATGCAGAATCCTAATGTATGAAATAGATGATAATGGCAGCAGCACAGAAAATTAGGTAATTAGATAAATTGCTATGAACTTCACCTGTCATAGTATGTTCCAATTCAAGTGATAATTAGGCAATTAGTCACTGGGCACCTACTGTGCCCCGTACTGTCTAGGTTCTGTGAATACAACTATGAATAAGACAGACAAGGTCTCTCCTATTGGTAGCAGAGGAGATAGTAGAGACGGAGAACAAAGTAAACAAATGTAAAGATAATTTGTGGTAGTGGTAATGAAGAGAAGAAATCAGAGTGATATGCAAAGCAGTGGTCAGATTACAGAGGCAGGAATCCTGTCAGCTTGAATAAAGCATATATGTTTTATTCTAAAAATGGGAAGCCATTGGGGATTTTGATCAGGGGAGTGGCAGTATCCAGTTTACCTTTTACTACTATTACTTCTATTTAACAATATTATTCTATATAATAATATTAGGATGATTACAGAGGTTAAATAATTTTCTCAAGATTACCAAGCAATTTAAGGAATGGACTTTAATATTTAAACTCAGGATTATCAGCGGCCAAGAGCCAGGCTGTTCATCATTGCGGGCTTGGGAGTAGTGTATTCAAATCCAGGTGGAAGGGAGGAAGGGCTTCTCAAGATTACAAAGTACTTCCTCTCATAGTACATATGTATCACAAGGTATCAACTATGAACTCTCTCCTATTCCTCCTTATATACTAGGATTTTGTCAGAGATGAGTAGCTATAGCATAGTAGTTACACAAGTAACTGATGAATGTGTCCTGGATATTCACAGGTCAAAATATTTTGTTTAATCAAAATTCTCAGTCATATATATATCCATATATATATATATATATATATATATATATGGAAAGGCTAAATCCCACAGATTAATTTTATAGAGACAACACTATGATTTCCTGGTTCCCAATACAGTTGCATTATCACCCTGGTGTCACCTTCTAGAATACTATTGGCTTTTCAATTGTTGCAGCTTTTATTCTTCTGCTACTTCTGCTTCTGATTCCAGACTTTACTCCACCATAAGTCTCCGTAAGCTTTTTGGTATGTTTTATTTTGTATTCTGTCAACTGAGCCTTCATATACATCATAGCATATATTCTAGATCTACTCTACAATTCTATTCAAGTACAAAAGCCAGAATGAGGAATAAGAATGTGTAAAGAAATTTACTTATGAAAAGACTGAAAACAAAAATCAACTAGGAGTTTCTAAACATTTAAAAATACTTTTAAGAAGAACGAAAGACTACTATTCTTCCTGAATTTAATCTGCAGTCTATGCTCTCTTACTATTTTTGATAAAATTTCTCTTCTCGGGCACTACAATAAGTAGATATTCACATATTCCTTAATACAGACAAATATGATAAAGCTGGAGAAACTTCTTACTACTGTGGCATGCTAACTGTGCAGAGTCACTGCCACTGCTCTTTGTATGACACTGTCTCTGCACTATTTATTTTTGGTTCTTTGTTTTCTTGAAAAGTGCAGTATGTGTATAGCTCAGTTCTTGATTTCACACCTAGTGGTTTAAGACAGGCATTTGGAGATAGACTACAGGCAATCTTAAAACTATAGTTTAAATCTTCTTCCTGTCTCACTTCTCCAATCCCAATTGAAATCTCATTTTAGTTTTAAGTGATTGACCTTTTGCTTTTCATTTTGGGGCTTGGCAGTGTTGGGTTAAAGTGACAATCACATTCCTATGATCTTGTTTCATTTTGAGGTTGTGTCTTGTAATTAAATAAATTGTTTTTCTCTCTATAATTCTGCAAAGACAAAGAGAGGCCATATAAACAATGTTTTTGATATCTTCCTTTGAAGTTTATAAGAATGGAGACTGGAGAACTCTGAGAGGTTAGGAGCATCACTTAATGATGTGATACTGTCCTGAGGCATGTGCCATGCAAAGGAAGAGCTAATTCATAAGGACAGTGGAATGGTCACCAAATGCAGCACTCTCACTTTTCAACAGTCCAGATCTGAAAAGCAATGTTACCTTTTGGCAACCTTTTGGAAGAGCTTTCAGGGATATTCTCTCCTGGACTTTATCTGCAGTCTATTCTGTTAAGAAAAGCAATTTTGTGTTTTCCCTTTTATCACTCTAACATATGAATAAAATGAATTATTTTAAAAATAACCTCAGTTTTATCAGGATTATTTTTCAAGGGCAGAAATTTACGGTTTTAGAGTACAATGTTTTCATTATATGCCCTCTCTTACTAAAATAACACATTCTGTGAATGTAGTCAACCCAAAACAAGGCATTTTGAATGAATATTGGTTCAAAGGCCTTGAAAATTTTTCTAATATTGAATTAAAAGTATAAAACAATTTCATAAGTGGTACAGAAATGGTCATTTATAAGCACTTAGAATAAAGAATCATTAACAATTACAGAAAAGTATTCACTGAGTAAGGTCTTATGTTCATTCTCTATGGCAGAGTAGGAATAATATACTGTAAAACAGTGTTTCTAGTCTCTAAAGTAGACACTAAAAACTTACTATCTGGCAGTTTTAGTCTAGAAAAAGTAATGAAGATTCATTACTATAGCCTACTATAAATAAAAATTGCCAAAGACACTTAGGAATGACTGTTTCACGTTTATCTATCCTTTTAAGTAGAAGTTTGTCTCCATGTCTGTCAAGAATTGTCTCTTTCAGATGGCTTCTAATCCCCTATTTTACCTGTATCAAAAATGTTTAGGGAGATATGAATAATTTATATCTTTATAAACACAGTATCAATATTTCATGTAGTACTTATCAAATAGCACAATCCAATAAAATGATGTAAGATGTTTAGCTCATATAGAAAAGAAAGAACTTCAGAGACTGCAGTTCAAGTGCACATGTACTAGAAGGAAGGCTGAAGTCTGGAGCTCATTGTAGGTCCATTAGAAACAGCACCAGAACCGTTTGCAGAGTAATTATGACTTCATGAGCATCTATTTGGCTATCTGGAATTTTGTTCTTTTTAGAGAAGAAACTATCATCTAATTTGCAGCTTTGTATTTTGAAGAGGAGATATGAGAAGGAATCTCTCTGATAACCTATGTTGTAGTAGAAAGAATCAAGAGTAGAAGGAGGCTCCTCCCAGTTCTTTCTTGTCCTCAATTCCTAAATCATCCCTTTTAGGTTTTGTTTTGTTCTTGTTTCTTTAAAAAATTAAATCTGTATATAATTACTAGTACCCTGCCTCATTCCAAAATAAGGATCTAACTGCCTGACTCTATTTCTTTTCTGCTGTTCTCCTATGCATGACTACAATAAATTAAATGTGAATGAGATAAGCATGATCCAGAGGTTGTGGGCTCCCTGGCTCCTGGCCGATGGAAATTTACAGCTGCTTTTAGGTTTTCATTTTTTCTTGCTTATGGAATTTCTAACTGAACTTAGTACCACTCACTGCTTACCTTTAGCTATTTTTACTCAGAGCTCCTTTAGGCTTAAAACCACCCAGAACAGTTCAACTCCCCAGCCAGCTCAGCATATTGGTGGTCACCAGTTCCAGTTCTGTAGACGACAAGTCCAGTAAGGGAGGTGTGGAGAGTATATTGAATAACCTGCATTATGAGCATTTTCAGGTAATTCTTGGAGTCTGTGAGGAAAGACAAGTGCCCAAGGATGCTCTCCTTGCCCTCTCCCACCCCTAGTTCTGGGCATGAGAGCCTGGAGTCCTGCCTTCCATGCTGGGTTATTATGCATATGGATAAGTTTGATTAAATTTTGAATTCTGTCTGAGAGACTGCCTAACCTCCAAGTAAATTTCTATTTGCCTGGAATTCAATGACTTACAGTGGTCTCTGGGGGTAACACGACTTTGATTAGCACAGTAAATGCCAGCAAAATAAAAATTCTTGTCCTAATTATCTGAAAAATCAGACACCCCAAATGATATTTTTTTGCATACATGTTAACATTGAAGTTCTTCACGGGTAGAGAACACATCCTTTTAGTGACTTGATATTGTTACTCCAGCACCTTCTATACCAGGGCTTTCAACCAGGGATGATTTTACTCTCCAGGAAACTGCAAAATCTAAAGACATTTTTGAGTGTTGGGCTTGGAGAAAAGATGTTATTGCAATCTAGTGGTTAAATAGCATGCTTCGAAATAACCCGTAATGCATAGATTAGCCCTTTATAGCAAATAATTAACTAGCCTACCATGACAAAAATGCCAAGTCGAGTAACTCTGCTCTTCAGATAGATGCCTGATAAGACAAACTTGACATGATGAGGAGGATGCTGACCAGGTAGCCTCTGAAAACCTATTGCTATTTATTATTCTCAAACAGGGAGGGATAAAGTCATGTCTCAAAACTGTGCTAGTATTTGTCATGCCTGATTCTACAAACACAACAGTAGTTCCATCAGACTGAAAAAGCAGCAATTATTCAGATAGAAGCTAAAAACAAACATGCCAGAGCATAGCATGAAGATTAGTGATCTCCTCTGACTCATGAGATAGAAAAGCAATGAGCAGCTTGACGTTTTACACTGAAAAGCTGTCATTTTCATTTGGATGCCACAGATGGTAAAAGAATGGTAACTTCTGTCACTTCACTACTAGATTTGCCTCATATTATACAGATTGCCCCAAAACTGATGACGATAGAATATAGATGCTCAGAAAAAGGCCCTCAGCTGACACAAACAAAATCATTTCAAGGTAGAAAGCACAGCCTAATTCAGAACACAGACTTTCCTTCTATGAACATCTACGAAGAGTCAGAAGAGACAGTTGTATTACAGATGAGCAGTTTCTGGACAAGTTCATGGCATGCACATAACAGACATTGTTCAAACTGAAGCAAAGGAACATGTGGTGCCAAATCAAAAATAACTTTCCTCTTATGGCACCTACAGCCAGTACAGCCAGTGTGCTGATCCATGACTCCCTGTGTTGGTAAGTGCTATAAAGATCTTATCTCTTTCTACCTGACAAACTCATCTCCAGCCCCTCCCCCTAAGTCTCTTTCAAACATGACCTCCCCTGTAAATGCTTCTCCCACCACTCTCCACCTTCAGAGCTCTCAGGAGCTCGGAACACAGGATTATTAGACATCGTTTGTAGGTCTCAAGTGCAAGCCACACTGTGCCTCTAGCTCCTTTTTGAGACAAATTGAGGGTATTTTCCATTAGTTGTAAACCAGAACAGTGTCTGGCCCATTTTTTGGAGTAAGTACTCACAACTGTTTGTGGCTGAATGGGGTGAGGGAACCAGTTTAAATTGTATTAAACTTTACAATGGATAAGAAATGCCTGAAACTTTAATAGAATAAATGCAAATGCAAATTAGGACTCAGTTAAAACTAAGCAGGATCCAAGAGACACTTCCCTCCTTAAGACCTAGGTTACCTGCCATCTGGTGACTAGCAGAACAAGTCATACAATTTACCCTCAAGTATAAGCCACTATGTGGCCACATTTCTATTTCTAGTTCTGTAGCCAAGCTACTTGGTAAGTAAAAAATGCCCCAGAACTCTTGATTATTTTCCAAATTTTTTCAAAGATATTCTGCATTAAAATAACTTTGAACATCTCTGTTTATATAGATGTTTTTGGAGAATGAGCTGATTTGCTTTAGGGGAAAATCAGTACTTGTTAGATAACATCATGACTTGTGAATATCTCCAAACTTTTAGGAGATAATGATAACCAGAAACTATAGTATTTAACCTATCAGGTAGCAGGCATGATTCAAACAGACAATGAAATCAGTCTTACTGAGTTGAAAAGAGAAAATTCAATTTGGACTCAGAAAGTGACAAAAAACTGTAACTTCAGGACAACTGGCAGAGAAAGAAAACTAAGTCAACACTACTTCCCACAATAAATGTCTTCCATTAACATTTTATGCAGCATAAACTAGAATTTCCTTCATTGCAAAATACAAAATGCCAGAGATAGTCCATAAAAAGTTACTTTTTTCCAGTAATCATTTCCAGTTGTTACACAGCAATCTGGAAAGTTTTTTGCCTTTAAGTGCAGTCCCCACTCAGGAGATTCATTCTTTGTACTGTCATTTTAGAGATGCCATGCAACTTTTCTCATTGTCTATGTATCTTCTCCTTCCTAAAGATTTTCATTCACTTTTCCTTTGAAAGTGCCCTTCTAGTCTTCCAAGTTTCTCTTAACTATCATTACTTTTTCACAAGTCTACATAGATCAAACTAAATTAAAATATTTTGTGTAAATAATAAATATTTATTTAAGAATAGGAAAGGCAGGAATAAGCGTAGTCTTTCAATAATAACAAATAATAAAAGCACCCACACAGAACTACAGATTCATGTTGTAATCTTGCTATGTTTACGATGAATTGCACAGTGTTCTGAATGGACCATTTAGATGACAACAATTTAGGATCAACTATTGGGTTAAAATGGTTCCTCTTTTCTATTGATAATACAACTGACTAAATGTATATATGATCACTGATAGATAATTTAAATCCTGTCATTCAGAAGGTTAATTCTGCCTTCACTGCATTTTCAAACTATAGTTCTGAGACAGAATTGCTAAAACATATTGATAAATAGATAAATTTACTATAACATCACATTTGAATAAAGACATGTTGCTGCAACCAGTTATTTCTCACTGCAAGCTGTAAGGATTTTCTGCCTTAGTTACATTAAGATCAGGTCTTCCTGCTGGCAGGCAGCCAGGATGAGTGAGCCATTCCTTTATAGGCAAATTATGTAAGAATGAAAAAGGTAGGCACTTAAAACAGGGATATCGGAAGCGAAGTACGTTTGTCTTCACTTCCCTCCCTAACCTCACCCCATACCCATAACGAAGTCTGGTGTTTATTATCTCTTAAGCATCTACACAGCATTTATATTCCTTCTCACTATTTCTTCAGTTAGCTATGGTAGTTATGTTATCAACTAACTAGATTTGCTTTATCATCACTGACTAAGAGAAAATAACATAAATATTGTAAGTAAGGTCATTTAACAGCACTGCCAGACAGAGAGGTCCTCTTGACAATCAAAGCTCACAGGTCTGAATTATGCTAAGTAAAAATTCCTTCTAGTCTTGCAACTTTCTCCTGGATTTGTCAATTAAATTGCAACTATGATAATAGTGCTGATAATATTTGAAAATGACTGATCCCATAAACATACAGTAGGGCGGGAGTAGGAATGACTCTATTCCTAAAAGGATCATCCATGACTTGTAATGATTTAAGGAGTCAATGCAACTCGAGAAGAAAGCCTAGAAATAGAAAAGCATGTTTCGTTCAGCAAAGTGTCATACAAAATTAGTTCCAGAAATAGGTCAAAAGAAACCAAGTACAGCGCACCCTGGTATAGCTGTGCTAAGATCGATTGCCTCTGAAGGAGTAAGCAACATACCCCTGGGTTACAGTCCCAGGTGCAGGGGGGAAGCAACCAGCATAAAACATTAAATAAAAATAAAGATGCTTCCTCCTCCTTTCTCTTCCTGCCTGCCTGCCAACTCGCCTTTATTCCTGCCTGTACCTTTCCTTTAAAAACAAAACAAATACATCTGCAAATATATTACTTTTACTGCTCCTGGATACTGGAGATTTTCATTTTGACTTCTGTTTTAGTCACAGGAAAATGGAGAAGTAGCAAAAGTATTAAGAAACAGAGCTCTGGAATATTCTATGGAACTCTCTTCTTTTACTGGTTTTCAGCAAAAGATTCACATTCCAAAACCACCTGTCTAAGAGAAATAGGTTTCATATATGTATGACTTACAGTTTTAGAGAACAAATCTAATATGGAAGCAATTTTAATTTATATGGGCTTTCTAACTTTGTTAATAAACTGTCCTTGTCAATAAACATTTATAGGTTTACCAGGTGACCCGCATTTAGGGCAATAGGGATGCTAATGAGTAGGCCCAGACTGTTTCTATCTTTACAGATTTAGCAATAGTAATGGAAGTTGTCAGACTTGTTCCACCTTTATGTTAGATAACTTCTTAAATTGGTAATGTTTCAAATCTTTAGAGAGAAGGGGATTAAAATATATCCATTCCATTTTGTAGATGGGATAGCTGAGATTGAGACTATGAAATGATTCTTCCTGAGCCATGAAAAGAGCAGTGGGTCAGAAAATACTCGCCACTCATACTTGAGCAACTTTGCATCTGTAGTGTCTTCAGTATAATCCCTATTTTCAGCTTTGTTCTAGTCTACCAACAAATGTCAACTTTAAAGGCATTGACTTTATTCTATAATGTGGACTGCTATTTCAATAGACAAGGCCTAAATAGTCTTTTCAATATTTTTTTAACAGGACTTGACTCAAGTAAGAATTTTTATTTCCAAGGAAACAAAATATGTCAAAATATGTCATAACTTCTCTCAGATAAAAATATTGACACTTCATGCATGTTCGGAGCAGAACCATTTACAATAGCTAAGAGGTACCAACAACCCAAATGCCCATCAATAGATGAATGGATGAATAAAATACACACACACACAAACACACACACATAATGAAGTATTATTCAGTCTTAAAAAGGAAATGCTAGCATTACAACATGGATGAAACATGACATTCTGCTAAGTGAAATGAGCCAGTCACAAAAAGTCAAATATTAAAAGATTCCACTTAAATGAGCTATAGAGAGCAGTCAAATTCTTAGAAACAGACAGTAGAATGCTAGTTGTAGGGAGCTGGCAGGAGGGGAAAATGAGTTGTTTAATGGGTACAGTTTTAGTTTTGCAAGATGGAGACTGGCTGTTCAACAGTGTGGTCATTTACTTAATACTACCAAACTATACACTTAAAATGGCTAAGATGACAAGTATTATTTTACCACATTTATTTCAGTCATAAAAATAATGATACTTACCTCATCATGGCAAAGTTCTAATTTTTAAAAAAAATTTCCTTATAGCTTCGGTAATTGATAGGAACAGGCTCTCTTGACACTAACAAGGGAAAAATCAAAGAATCTTATGTAATGTATTTGTCAATCAGCAGATCTTAAAAATGCTTTCAATGCTATTGTTCATAGACAGAATTATTTTTAGAAATTAAAATCTGCTATTCTGTGTTCTAAAAATTATTTTTAGGCAAGGAGGTAGATACATTTTCCTGTGAGATCAGTGCTAACACTGCTATTATTTTTGTTTTCACTTTTCTCTTAAGGATCCAGAAGCAGAATAAACTCATATTATCCTGATCCTGGCTATCTAATATGTCTGCACATTTGAAACTACAGTGCTTATGTCATGGAGTGAACTCTCTCAGAACGTTAACAATTTGCATTTGCATTCAGTTTCTGTACAGTCTATATGTAGTTTTAAACAATCATTACAATTTTTTTTTCACTAAAGTTTCACAAGACACTTATTTTGAAGCATATAAAAAATAGTAGGTGTAAAATTGGGCTGCAGACAAATGCCAGGATTGAGTCCTGAGGAATGACAGATGGCATCCTTTCTATTACTATTGCTCAAAAAATGTAGCTGGAACCCTGGCTGGAGACAAGCTTCTGACTCTTAATTGTCTCTGCTTTCATCTCTCAGAGTTTTCAACGCATGTCTTAAATGGGTATGTTCCCCCAGAAAGTCTGTACAGTTAACTAATGCAATTAGTAGGAGAGGATCTAAATAAATACTTATTTAGGGTAACAGGTCAGTGTAAAAATCTATGAGTTTAGAAATGTTCATTACTATATCTCTTATAATCTTATAACCTCATTTAATCTTATAACATGTTAAGGAATTAAGATTCTTGATTGGGCCTTTTCAAGACATTGCATCTGTAATGACCACCTGAATAGAGCTAAAGAATCATAGTTGATTTTATGAAATCAAGTTCTTTCATGATACAAGTTACTAAAGGGGCATAAGGATGGCTCTAACATAAAGACTCATTGAGTGATAGATGTCCCTCCTTTATACACCAAGGGCATCCCTTATATACATCTTAAATATAACACACCTCTCAAATCCTGGACTGATTTACCCTTTCCTCCAATCAGCTTTTTCTCATAAAATTACTCCAGGGGAAGAACTTTGACTTTTGTAACTTTGCAACCTTACACTTCCCCTTACCTAGCAGAGTCTACCACATAGTAGATGGTCATTAAATGACTGCTGAATGAATAAAAGAAACTATCTTTAATTTTAATATGACAGCATTTATTGGTTAACATATATGGAACAAATATTTCTGGATGACAAATGAAGTGAGACACAAATATTACTACTCATAGAACTTTTCATATTTAAATAGTAACCAATTTTTAATTTAAATAAAATGTCTCTAGTATTACAATTGGTAATTATGTTATATAAGACTGCAAAATACGAAGTGGCATTGATACTTCTTAAAAGAAGAAAGCCTTCACTAATATTAATCTAAAATCTTTGGGGAAATGGGGGAGTTTGGGGGGGGCAGGTAATCAATATTATTGAAACTAACCTTCAGTTTCTCCAACTTATTTAAAAACTATTTGAAAAAGATAATGCAGATTTCTCCATAAAACAGCTAAGCAATTTCTCCTTTGTAGTCATATAGGATATAATGCAGAATTTACTTTCAAAGGCAGAATACAGAAACACAGGCTCAAATTGCAGCTGACCTTGATGAGTTATGAGAATGCTGAAAATCAGTTGCTGAAGTCTGGGTATTTATATATATTCTCTCCCATTTCCTCACCCCCAAGTTACATCAATATTGAAATAAAGCAGTTGTAGAGAAAATCCCAATTGCCTTAGAAATATTTATCCTGAACCTAGTTTGCACCCACTTAATGTTTCCCCAGTAGTGCAGTATAGTCACATTCTAAGTCCATGGCCAAAAAAGCTTCCTGAAAAAAAAAAGTAAATGCTATTAACTGGAAATATTGCTTTAATTAAAATTACGAAATGTACGTCAAGAAAGGCAAAAACAAAATACTTAATTTCTAGCATCCAGCTGTTTTTTACAGGGCAGTTTGAATGAACTCGAGCATTTAAAAAAACTGTAGAATAAGTAAATTACATTTTCAACAATAAAATCACCGAATCACTACTCCACACGCACAAAGTTCCAAAAACGAGAACAAAACATGCATATGTCCTCTGTGCAAAAAATATAACACGAGAACATTTTGCAGTTTCCTTACCTCGAGTGCAGAAGATTGCAGTGGAACCTCGAGTGACTCACGCCCAGTTTGGTTATCGTAAAACGGAAGGGGCGTCTTGCCTGCTCATTTTTTAAAAAATTTTTTTCTAAACCCAGCAGCGTGTATGTGGGTAGGCTCATTCACCGGACAGATAACCTGGAAAAAAAGCCGCCAGCAAAGTGAGCGCCCCAAGCAGGAGACAGTCCTGGTGGCCGCCCCTCCCTTTCGGTGATGCTCCACTTCCTGTTAGACTAAAATGCAGTTCCCAAGAAGCTCGGTTTTGTAGTTTCTAGCCCACCTCCAAAAGATAGTCCCGCTTTTCGTATCCCCATTTCTTTCCCAAAGTAACAACTTTTAATCACTCACGTGACAGACCACCTGATCTTACCAAATTTTCTCTATAGGCACCCCAAAGGGTTTTCCAATCACCGATGTGCCTAGGACGGGCCAGCCACGTTCATTTCCCTGTACCCCGCACTCCCTCGCGTACCACCGACGAGTCACTTCTTCACTCCCCGGAAATGGGTAGTGGGCTTCTGACCAGGGTTATAGGCGCGTGGCGATCCCCGGGATGAAGCGAAGGGGACGTGTACAAATTCGAGTTTCCTGCTATCAGTGGATGGAGATGGTTGGGGAAGCATTAATCAAATGTCAATTCAAACACTACCTCGCAGGAGCTCCTCTTAAAGGGCTTTTTAAAAAATTTACTTAATGCTTTTTGGAAGACAGTACTTGCCTTCCTCCCGCGTCCAGAACGGAAGGGTCTGGCGCTGTTTAAGGGGCGGGTTGGGGAGCTTACACTAGGATTTGGGTGCCCAGATTTCACTGGGCGAAATAATCATTAGCGCTCCCCGTGGATAGGCGACAAGGGAACAAGTCGCCGACCGGATTCGTAAACGTTGCTACCCGAAGCACTGGGATTTAACGCTAACAGAGGGAAGTGACTGAAGGGTAGGCGCTGGGGGTCAGCGCTTCCGGAATATCCACGGTAGGCAGCCGTGGTAGGCGTGAGCGTGCTTTCTACGTCCCAACCAGGCCAGCCAGCTAGATTTTCTTCCCCCGTCCAGCTCGCGCAAATTACCTCCGGTCGCACATTTTATGCCACTGAGGAGTTGCCACCTCCTTCCGCCGAGGGCCCGCCCAGCAAGCTCTCAAATCCTCGCCGTAAGCCCCACCCTTCGCCGCGAAGGCCCCGCCCCCTGCCCCGCCTCCCCCCTTTCCCGTCCCAGGACGCGTTGCGCGGCCCGGGCCGGAAGTCGGCGAGTTCCCGAGTGTGTGTTTGTGTGTCTGGGTCTGGAAGCGGCGTGCGGCCCCAGGACCAGCGCTGGGCATTCGCGTCTGAGGAGTCACCGCTGTCACTGCCTTCAGACCACGGAGCAACTTCTAGAGGGGAGTAGACCCGGCCGTTCGCCGGGCAGAGAAGATGTTGCCCCTGTCCATCAAGGACGATGAATATAAACCAGCCAAGTTCAATCTGTTCGGCAAGATCTCGGGCTGGTTTAGGTGCGGGGTGCTGTGTTTGCGGGAAGGGATGTCCGGCAGAAGGGGAGAAGGCCCAGACCTAAGGATGGCCCGAGGTACCGGGAGGGAAAGTCGGGGACACCATCCCTCACTGTGGGGAAAGGATCGTGTGAACTGGGACGATCTTGAAAGGGGGACCCAGTCTCCTGATCCAGGCACCCCTTTGACTCTCCCGGTTCTTTCTCATTTGTGTCATGCCCAGGTCTATCCTGTCGGACAAGACGTCCCGGAACCTGTTTTTCTTCCTGTGCCTGAACCTCTCTTTCGCTTTTGTGGAACTACTCTATGGCATCTGGAGCAACTGGTAACCAAGGGAAAAAGGGTTGGGTCGGAAGGGAGGGGGAAACGAAGCACTATTTGCCTAGTGCCACGTAGCTTCTCACCAGGAGGTTCAGGTCTTGCCTTTGCAACTACCTCTCCGTCCGAGTTGCTTCCTCGTATTCACTCCAATCTGGCATAGCTACATGTCCTCAGATCCGGGGCCCTTCGCGTGCAACGGATTTCTAAGATCTGGGGCCCCGCCTTTCCTACTCAGTCATGCTAGGGTGACATATCCCCTCCTTATTTGGCGGATGGAGTCTTTCACGCTTTTGCTTTGCCCTCTTTCTTGAAATTGGGAGAAACCTGTTTGCACCCTCTCTATGGGGGAGTGTTCACTGCCTCTCTGTAGGGGAGTGGCATCTGGATTTCACCCGTGAGATTTGGAGGAGTATCCGAGATGTTCTACTTAGTTATTAGGTCTTGGAAAGGAGAAAAGGTTTTTAAAGGAGCTATCATGAGAAATATGTGTTATTCTGTTCTCTCTTTAATTTAAATGCTGAAACTGTCATGAATTTCCGTCTGGTCTTGACTGTAGTAGTAGAAAATCCAATCTAGTTTTTTTTTTTTTTTTTAATGTTTGTTTTTGCTTTTAAAGCTTCTGTCTCTTGAGCTGATTGTTTTTGGTGTCACTGTTAGGGTTTTCTTGGGTTTTGCTTATTTAAACCTCTTTGGGTAGGGGTAAATCCAGAGTGGAAATGAAATGCTATTGTTTCTGTGTTTGTTGTTGAATAGTTTAAGGTCTTGTAGAATTGTTCAGCTGACAAGATCAACATACCTCTCAGTGATTTATCTTCAAGTCTCATACCTATTTGAGAATCTGATGAAAGCCAACACTCAAAATTTTATATAAAACTTCGGTGTTCTTGGGTTCCTTGAAATAGGCCTGTGCCATCTATGCTTTTTTTTTTTAAAGCTTAATTCTCTTGAGTTGATGGTTTTTGGTATAATTGTTTTTTTTTTTTTTAATTTTTTTTTACTAATTAAATAAACAAATCTCTATAAGTCCGTTTTCAGAGGAAATTGCTATTCTCGATATTTATTGAAATTGAAAAATGACATTAGATAATATCACCAGTTTTTTTGATATTTATTTTTATATAAAAAGACTTCTTTTCAATTCAAACATTAATTCAGTTTTTATGCAAAATAGCATATTATGAAGGTTCTGAATCTCTGGAATATATGTATCCGAAGAATACACCATTGATACATTTTTTAATCCCATAATATTAACGCTTTTCAATCTATTGTACATGTTTAAACACGGCATAATCTTAATTTATATGGGAGTAAACATTTTATTATAAATATACAGTGTTTATAATATATTTTGTATTTTCCTCCTCTTAAATTACACCATATGTACTGACAGTATCGGGACTTTATCTCGTCTTGCATGTGCAGTTTTGCTGCAGTTACCTTATATTATATTTCACTTTAATTCATCAATTATGTGAAATGTCTGTTTAAGAGATTCATGTTTGGAGTGTCTAAACTATCTTTTTCATGAAAAGTTTAGTATATAGTAATTATTTTAGTCTGTAGACACCTGCTGTGGAAATGACTAAAACCGATGTTCTTAAGCCATTTGTCAATCAATTGCAAGTGACTTTTTTTTCTGCTTTAGGTGACTTGTTTTTCTGATTTTAGGCTCTCTTTATTTTACTCTCTTTGATTATGTTGACATCTTCAATATTTTAAATCTAACTTTGAACTAGTTTTGTCACATCTAAATTAGCAGGTTCCTTTTTTTTATTTTAACCTCTATATCCATAATCACTTATTGACTAAGAGATTTTTTTCAATGGATTGGGATTACAAATGTGTTCCTATTGAATCTTTAGCAGATTAAAAATGATTTGGGTCTTTTCATAATCTGACTTCCTGTGTCCTATTTAGCCATCAAAATTTCTAGTTCTTTTTATTTACTGATTAATTTCTTTATTTGGCTGAATTATCTCTGTTCCTGAGGGCTCAGTTAGATTTTAAGTTCTTTGCGTAAATTTCTCATCAAAACTTATTTGCCATAGTTATTTCTGTGTTCATTTCATTCTATAAATAAAGCTTCATGGTGTTATGGACATGAAAAAAAATCAAGATTTTTTTTCTGTTATAGAATTAAAATATACATTAAAACATACTCCATAAGTAAAGATTTATAGAAGCGGTTGATCTAGTTACAAAAATTGTTAAAAGTTCAGGATCTTCTTCAGCCTTCAGTTTAAGGGAAGAACTTAATTATAGTTTGGTTATTTTTTTTGATGATGAGTTATCATCAATGGAAAAATAGCTAAGTTCTTTTTGTATTTTTTCCCTATCAAATATCCACTACCTTTTGTCTTCCCACAAAATTGTAAGTTCTGTTAGAAGTAGAGGTCTTTCCTATTATATTCAGGCATCTTAGTACATGGCACATCTTAGATGCTTAATATTTTATGAATGGTGGAGAATGTTTGGGGTTAATGTATCTACACTAAATAAGCTAACTGTCCCTGTTAGGGAGGGAGAAAAGACCAAATTAAACCTTTTTCTCTTATTCTTGGAAGCTAGGAATGCTGTCTGTGATCTTTCCTTATAGAGTTCTTTTCCTTCTAGAGCATCTTACTTTCATTTACTTACTTACTAATAACTATTTTATCTCAAGATAATGTAGTATAAGAATGTGATGTTGTACCATCTAGGATTGTTTTCAGTTTGCAGAAAAACCCCAAGATAATGATTGCTTAAACAAGGTGAAACTTTGATTTCCAAGATGACGTTTTGAGTTCCAGCCTTCCCTAGCAGCAGCATGTCCAGAATGCCAATAAGTAAATAGTATATACAGTGTCTTTTAAGACATTTACCTGGAAAATAACACACAACACCTTTCCTTATATTTCTGTGTATGAAACTTTATCACATGGTCATGCCTATTTGCAAAAGTCATCTTCGTTCTAGTCAGCTGAGTACTCTGCTGAAAGTCAAGGATTCTTTACCAAGGAAGACAGGGAATATGTGGATATTGTAGGCTTTGAAAATTACACTGGAGAGAGAGGATAAGCTAGTCTGACTTCTTCTATGGGTGGAAAATTAAGACCCAGGGAGTTTTTCCTTCCCAGTGTAGCTGCAAAGTGTAGAATCACATCATAGAAGTTTATTTTTCTACGACATCGCAGTTTTTTTCCCTAGTATCTCATGGTTTGCAGTTTGTTTTTATGCTTTTTTGGAATATATTTGCTGTCAGAAAATTTAATTTCAGTAATATTTTTAAAATAAAATTTTACTTTGTTTTGTAACCATTTTTCCCTCTTCATAAAGAAACTCATTTAACTCTACAGGTCAATAAATGTCTTTGTATTAGCAAAGTACATGTTTGTTCAAGAAATATTTTAGGTTATATTGGACATTGATTTGATCCTGTTTCCATGTAATAACATGTCATAGCATGTATTTGTAAAATATTTCCATTAGTCATATATTTTTCTATTTCATTAAAGCGTTTATGTATCTTGGTCTTTTAGCAACTTTTGCCTCCTCGAAGACATTACTTACCAATGTATGGTAATGACTTTTGCTTTCTTGTAGTTTTATTCATCTTAAAAAAATGTAGAGAAATACCTCAATAAAAAATGTAGATAAGTATCCCATTTTGCTGAGAAATTTTTTAAAGTAAGGAATTATATAATTGAATGCAGTAGAGTTAGTGCATTTTTCACTCATTAACTCATTAACAGCTTATACAAATGTGAGAGTTCTAGTGATTTTCTTGTTTCTTGATAATAAGCTTGTAGTAAATAGTTGCTTTTTCCCTTTCCATCTCATGGAAACCTATCCTCATCTTCAGTTTGGGCTTAATGTTTAATTATCACCATAAATATACTGTTAGTTTCATCTAAATTACCAACATACCTTTTAAATAATTTTTATTACAGAAAATTTACACATAAGTCAAAGTAGGGAATTTAGTGGACTCTGTGTCCCATTATTCAGATTTAACATTTATCAGCATAGGAACTTACTTTGTTTCATTCACTCTACCTATCCCACTATTGGATTGTATTAACACAGATACCAGAAATTTCTGCTGTATTTGCTTCTATGTGAGTTTCTAAAATGTCAGAGCTGCCCACTGCCCTTTTTTAGATAAGTGAATGCCATTAGCACTATAAAAATTAATTTATTAATATCAAATATCCAGTTTTTGTTCAGGTGTTTATTGTCTCATAAATTCTATATATAGTTGGTTTTACAATTCAGAATCCAAACAAGATCTACTCAGAATATTTAATGTCTCTGAAATATCAGTTTATAGATTTTTGTTCTGTTTGTTTTTGCCTCTCATAGGCCTTTTAAAGTAAAGTCCTTTTCAAAAGTTTATTTTGCCGTATGTTCTGTCCACATTTATTATATTTTGGTGCAGCAGATCTGGTAGTTTTCCTTTATATACTCTAACAAGTTTTCCTTATTAAAATGTCTTTAGAGAATAATTTAAAAATAATAATAATTTAAAAATTTAGTAACACATTTTTAGAAAAAGAGTGTTTAAAGAGAACCTAAAACGATGATGATGATGCTTTTGGTCACTGATTTTTTTTTGTCAAGTTATATTTGGCATGTAAGTAATATAATCTTTATGCTACCTTTATTTTATAAGGAAATCTATGCTATGTAGTTTAGATGATCATTCATTAAAAGAAACATTTACTAATATTGAAGATGAGAAATAAAGTTGACATTCTTCATGAGCAGATTTTGCTAAACAATAGGTAAGTAGAGAACTAGAAATAGACTTTTTCACATGAGTTTGCCTATATATTTGCAGCTAAACAATTTATAAATCATGATACCAGGTAAAAGTAAACATATCTTATATCACAATGGTAAAGAATGTGATATTTTATCACCTCAGCAGAAGGAGTAGATTTTCAGGTTCAATTCACATTTATGACATACTGAAACTAAAATCACATTTAATGAAAATTAAGTGTGTTTAGGGGAGGAGGTAATTTAATCCATAACAGAGTTGTTATGCATACATGCATAGGTAAATTAATCATTACATATTTTAAATTTATATTTATTAGAAAGAATGCCCTGCCTTTCTCTACAACTAATCTACAGCCATTTAAAATAAAAATCACTATGTAGGCACACCTTGAGGGCCTAGTGAATAAGGCCACCAGACACAGTCCATATACAGCCCAAGGACCTAGGTTTGAGATCCAGAGCCAGCTGGGGAACAGTCAGGATGAACTAACTAAAACAAAATACTTCTTCCTCCTCTCTCTTTCCGCCTGCCTCCTTGCCTTTATTTCTATCTGCACCTTCCCTTTAACTGAAAAACAACTTTATGCAATAAAACCTTAAAATTAAGAAATAAAAATATTAAAAACTATGATTAGAAAGAAAGATAAACTTAAAAATAGAGACTAATATAATTTCAAGAGTTGATTTTTAAACTTACTTGTAAAATTCTATAAAGTCAACTCAAGGAGGGACGCAGGATGGGCAAAATTTCTCAGTCGGGTTTTACTGCACCAACACAACTACTATTATCAGAATAGAGATAATTTTCTGAAACCAAATTTTAAAAGTTACTTACCATATTGGTTCTTTATCACACCATAGGAAAAAATCATAAACATTGTCTTTATTAGTGGTTTTATAATAGTACAATAGAGATGTTCTTCAAATTGGTCTTTGCTACTTCAAAATATAATAAAATTAACTGATCGTTTTTAGTGTTATGTAGTTACTAAGGTTTAAGTATGTAGTTTTATGGTGATCTAACAATCCAAGGAAAATTGAAATAACAAATCTAGGATAATTTCAGTAATGACGACTTACCATGTCCTTCTCGAGCAACAGTTTTCTTCCTTAGTCTTTCATTTCTTCACTCATTCTCATTCTGCTTTGAGTTGGATATGAGTACAGAGTACTTAAACTGTCAAGTATTTATACTTGAACAGAATATACTGGGTTCATGATAAAATTTGGCATTTTTCAAAATGCTTTGTAATGATTAGAGAGAGATTTATAAGTTATTGTACCTTTATGTTTGGGTGAGTAATGTGTTGTTTTACTTGTTTCTAATTTTATGATTATTCCACATTATGAGGAAATTTAAAAAACTGTTTTTGTACTCAGAATTTTTTTGCCTTTTAGTTTGTAGCCTTTAAAACTCATATAAATTCTAGCATTTAGTCAAATATTAAGACCAATGGGTCATGCTGGGAATACTGTGTAATACAGGATATTGATGATTCATATAGCAATTTATTAATAATAATAATAAATAATAGCAATAATAATAACAGAAGTAATGATATTATTTTAATGTGGCAAGCAGTGATAGTTTTTCACATACATTAACTCAATTACTCTAACATTTAGGATACTAAGTGTTGGCTAAATTGAGGTACGAAGTAGATAAGCAACTTGACAATTCACAAAACTAGTAAACATTGGAGCTGGGATTTGAACCCAGGATTTCTGATTTCAAGGGAAATCCAAGAGGATTTCCACTCTGCTATTTCTTGGTTTTTTTTTAATTGAATTGCTTATTTTCAAACTTTCTATTGGCCTATTTTCAAGTTCACTGATTTTTTTTTCCCTAAATTATGTCTAGCCTGCTAGTCTACTGATAAAGTCAGTTGGAAGAATTCATCACTAATACCTTGCTTTTGGTTTTTAGATTTTCCATTTCATCTTTTAAAAAAGTTTGCCATTGATTTATGCATTTTATCCACCATTTCCATAGATCTTTTAAAATACTAATTATAGTTAAGACTTCCAATATCTGGGCCAATATCTTGGTTTAGTTCTGTTGTTTGTTTTTAAAGGCAAGGTGCAAACCAGAATGAAGGTGACTAGGCAGTCAGGTAGGAAGAGAAAAGTAGAAGTACTTTATTTATTTTTATTTTGTTGTTCCCCCCAGTCCCAGATCGTGAACCCGGGAACTTGGGAGGTATGTGGACCGCTTCCAGGTGTACTAGACCACTAGGTCATGAGGGTGCACCCAGTTGTCTACTTTAAAAAAAAATTGTTGAAGGAACATTGCATTCTAACATATAGATTTAAGGAGTGTATCATTGTAAATCGGCATCATTTCACAGTGAGTTATTTTTCTTGCTCTTTTTTGTGTGTCTTGAAATTTTTGATCAAAGCCTGGACATTTTAAATAAAGAGTAGTGGAAGTTGAGGTAATAGTATTTATGATTAGAAATAGGAACACCTTTGCTGTTATGTCACTAGTTCGCTAGACCTTTTGCTTTTAATTTTCTCCCAATGCACATGTCACAGAAGCTTTATGGTCTGTGGTGAGAGTGATGTCACTTCATGTATCTTATAAGAAGCTTGGAGGACATACTTCCATTTCCTTCTTCTATTCTATGTGCTAATACTGTGATATATTTTACTTTCGTATGTTAAATATTCCATAATACAACGTTGCTATTTTTGCTTTTTACAAAAGGTTAGCAGTCTTTTTCAGTAAGCAATTAGTAAATATTTTAGACTTTAAAAGCCAAATGGTCTCCATTACAACTTCTCTATTATACTGTTGTGGCCACAGACAAACATGATTATTTAGAAAAATAGAAGGTGATCTGGCTTTGGCCTGTGGGCCGAGCTTGCTGACCCGTTCTTTAAGCAGTTCATTACTTAAATTAAAAAAAAAGAAAAGAATCTTATTAAAATATAATTCATATACCATGCAATTCACTCATTCAAGGTGTGCAATCAGATGACTTTTAGTATATTCACAGATTCGTAGTATAATACTAATATTAGTACATTTTTGTTACCCCAAAAGGAAACATTGCACCCCTTGCCATCATCTTCCAATCGCCTCATCCCCTGATTTGCCTGAATTTAGGCAACAAATAATCCTCCTGTCTCTTATGAATTTATTTACTCTGGACTTTCCATTTATGTGGAATTATGTAGTATATGATCCTTTATAACTGTTTTCTTAAAATAAGCATAAAGTTTTTGGGAGTCATCCATGTTTTACTTGTATCAGTATTTCATTTTTTTATTGTCAAATGAATATATATGTCAATAGTATGTGAGGGTATCCATTTCCATACAACAAGCAATGCTTGTTTTCTGTCTTTGATTATAGCCACCATTGTGAGTGTGAAGTTTTTCCTTTGCCTTGTGGTTTTGATTTCCTTTTCCCTGCAGTGTAATTAATGGTGTTGAGTTTCTTTTCATGTGTTTATTAGCTACTTAGAAGTCTTCTTTGGAGAAATGTCTAATTAGAGCCTGTGATCATTAAAAAAAATGTATTATCTTTTTGAAAAGTTTTAAGAGTTCTTCATACATTCTAGACACAAATTTCTTGTTGCATATGGGATTGGCAAGTATTTTCTGTTTTTTGTACATTATCTTTTTGCTTTCTTGATAGTGCCTTTTGAAGCACAAAGTTTTAAAATTTCTGTGATGTTCACACTATATGTATTTTTGTTTTGCTGTTTATGCTCCTGATGTTAGAAACCACTGTCTAATCCAAGATTGTATTTTAGTTATATTTAGGTCTTTGATCCATTGAATTAACTTTCGTATGGTGTGAAATAAGTGAGAATCCCAAATCATTTTTTATATATGAATATTTAGTTGTATCATCCATTGGTTGGAACGACTGTTCTTTCCACTATTGAAATGTTTTGAAAACCTTGTTAAAATTCCGAGGGTGTATTTCTGGATTTTCATTTGGATTCCATTCATCTATGTACCTATCCTTATACCAGTGCCACACTGTTTTGGTTACTTACTATAGCTCTGTAATAAGTTTTGGAATCAGAAAGTGTGAATCCTCCAAATTAGCTTTACTTTTTCAATATTATTTGGGCTATTCTAGGTCTTTTGCTTTTCCATATGAATTTTAAGATCAGTTTGTCAGTTCTCCAAAGTAGTTAGCTAGGATTTTGATAGAAAGCTGAATTTGGAGAGCACTTGGGGAAGTACTGCCCCCATAATGGTGTTGTCTTCTGATCCATAAATAAGGATGTCTTTTGATTTGTTTAGATCATCTTTAATTTCTTTCAACAATATTTTGTAGTTTTCAAAGTATGCATTTTACATTTTAAATATATTCCAAAGTATTTTATTCTCTTATAATGCTATTGTGAACGGAGATTATTTTTTGAATTATTTTTCACAAAGGATATGTGGAGACAGGAAGGAAAGCAAGCAGAGGCAGGTAGACTGGCAGAGAGAGGAAGAGAGAGGAAGGAGAAGCATTTTATTTATTTGTTCATTCCGGTTGCTCTCCATGACTCACGCAGTAGTCCTGTGTCCCTGGGATGTATGTGGACAGACCAAATCTTTATTTCACCAGGATATGGCTTAATTTCTTTCTGTTCATCACTGTTGTATATTATATGGGAATAAGGTTCAGTTTTGTATATTGATCTTCTATCCTAGAACCTTGCCAAACTCATTAATTAGTCCTACCAGTATTTTAGTTGAGTCCTTAAGATTCTGTACATACAAGCTTATACCATTAGCAAATAGAGATAGTTTTTACTTCTTTTTTTTCAGTCTGGTTGTCGTTTATCTTATTTCTTATCTTATTACCCTTATTAGGCCCTTCAGTACAAATAGAACTGGCAAGAGGGGACCATCCTTATCTTGTACTTGGTCTCAGAGGAAAGAATTTGGTCTTTGACTATTAATGATGCTGATGCTGTGCTGTGGGCTATTTATAGAATCCATTTATGACTGAGGGATGTTCTTTCTATTATAAGTTGTTGACTGTTTTTATCAGAAAGGATTATTGGTTTTCTCAAATGCTTTTCTGCATCTATTAAGATGATCATGTAGTTTTTTTGTCCTTTATTATATAAATATGATACATTGATTGATTTTCACATATTAATCCAACCTTCAATTTGGGTTAAATCCCTCTTTGTTGTGTATACTCATATATGTTGGATTAAATTTGCTAGTGTTTTGTTGAAGGTTTTTGTATGTATACTTAACAAAAGATAATGGTCTACAGTTTCTTTTCTCCTGATGTTTTTGTCTGATTTTGTTCTAAGGGTATTACTGGTCTTATGCAATGAGTTGTGAAGTTTTCTGTCATCTTTTTTTGATATTTATTGTTCTTTAAATATCTGGTGGAATTACCAGTGAAACCATCTGGGCCTGGGATTTTCTTTGTTAGAAACTTAGAAAATGTTATTTTAGTTTATTTGCTCATTATAAATTCATATTTGTCAGTTGTGCTAGATTGTTTATGTCTAGGAAATTGTCTACTTCATTTAAGTTGTCTAATTTGTTGGCATATTGTTTTCAGTATTTCCTTATAGTTCTTTTTGTTTCTATAAAATCAGTAGTAAAGTTCCTCTTTCATTAATCTTTTTAAATAATTTGAGTCTTTTCTTTCTTGGTCAGTCTAGTTAAAGGCTGTCAAATTTGTTGATACTTTCAAAGAATTAAGCTGTGATGTGTTGATTTTTCCCTTCTATTTCTATACTCAATTGTCTTTTAAAGATACAAGAAGTAAGAAAATTATCCATTATATTTACCCACATTTATAATTATCAGTGATCTTCTTTTCTTTATACAAATCTAAATTTCTATCTGGTTTCATATTAACATTTGAACAACTTATTCTTTTGACTCAGATCTTTTTACATTGAATTATCTCAGCTTTAGTTATCTGGAAAAAGTATTACACCTTCATTTTTATTGTTTGATGTACAATTTTAGGTTGACACTTTTTCTTTTTTTTTTTTTTTTTTTTTCTTTTAAGACATTGGTTCATTGCATTCTGACTTGAGTAGTTTCTGGTGAAAAATATGCTATTAATCTTATCTTTGTCTTATTCAAATTTTTTTTCTTAGATATTTTCAAGTTTTTCTCTCATTGGTGTTTAGCAATTTGTGAGTCATGTAGGGTTTTTTTGCCCCCATTTTTGGAATTCATTAAGCTTTTCGGTTCTGTAATTTGTATTTTCTCATTAATTAAAAAAATTATTAAGCGTTTTCTCCCTAAATATTTTTTTCTACCCTATTCTTTCTTTTTTTATACATTACTGAGAATTCAACTGCATGTATTTTAGCATGACAGGTTTTGAATGCTCTGTTCATTTTGTTTTTTTTTTTCAAATCACTTTGTGTACTTTTTTTTTTTAACCTGATTCTTTCTCTCTCTGTTTTGTCTGCTCAGAAATCCTTGTAGGGTATTCTTTTTCTTTAATACTATGATTTTTCAAATAGTTCTTACACTTACATTGGATTTGTTCATAGTTTCTATCCCTATGGAAAGTCCTCATATGTTCATGAATTTTCCTGGCTTTGCACCGCATCCTTTAAAATATTAATTTGTTTTGAAGTTCCTAGATGACAGTTCTAACCTGGACCATTTCTAGTTCTGATTGTACTTACTGCTTTAGCTCATGACAGTAAGTCTTTTCTTTTTCCCCCCTCCCCCTTTACCTTTTAAATATTTATTGAGTGCTAGATATTATATTTAAAAAAACATAGAGACTAAGGTTAAGAGTACAGATTTCTGCTGCTATCTGAAAATAGAACATTCCTGTTAGGTAGGATATTTTTATATCTGGGAATGCTTTTACCATTAACTTATATGGAACTTATTTTTTTTTATTTCTAGTCCCTCAAATGACCTACCAAACAGAAACTCTGTTTCAGATAGCAGGAGAAATCTGTGTTTATCACCAGAAATGTGCATACTTATTTTTCTGTCAGGCCATTACTGTGGGCTTTTTGATCAATAGTTGAACTTGGTTTGTATTTTGTTATTGCTGGTTGATGTCACCAAGCCATATAGTCCAAATTTTTTTCATTAGCTCCTGTCACCTGTAACCCATGTGGGATTGGAATACTGGAACATTTTCTTTTAACTATTCATTTTCTCTCAGCTTTCAGCCAGCATTCATACCTGTAGAAGTCTTGAGGGAACTTTCTTAGTAATCTTGCTCTCCTCTCAGTGGTAATTGCTGTTGTCTTACAAAAGCTTTGGTCAAGTTTTTGGTGGGAGAGGAGAAAGAATTTGGTTATTCTCTTGTAGGCTCAATAGTAGATTTTACACCTGAGTGTCAGAGTGGATATTATCAATGTTCTTCCCTTTCCCTCCTATTCCTGCAGCCTTTTATCAACAGAAGAAGCAAGTGTCCTACTTCTTTTTGTACAACAGCAGACCTTGGCTTCCTATCATCATGAGATCCTGGGTTTATGCAGGCTTCAGTCTTACTCCATGGTAACAGATAACTAGCTGTCTTTTTAATTCCCTCTTTCAGTGGCAGCTGACCTTTGCCAGTGACCGGAGAGCAGATTTCTGCCCCGTGCCAGCAGCACATGCTTTGTTTTTAGCCCTTTTCATAGTAGCTGTGCTTTTCCTCAGGCAAAAGTATGAGGGTTTCCTTCTTAGATGTGTAAAAATTATCCTTATTATCTTTCTATGTATCATATTTCAGTGTCTTTTTAGAAGATTAGTCCCTGATAAACAGAGGCTGAATCTTAGATTTTCAGAGAAGGGTAACTACTATTTGGTTATTATTATAATATGCCATTATGTTTGTTCTTTTCCAGCCTAGGCTTGATTTCCGACTCTTTTCACATGTTTTTCGATAGCACTGCCATTTTGGCTGGATTGGCAGCGTCTGTTATTTCAAAATGGAGAGATAATGATGCTTTCTCTTATGGGTAAGATTTTTTAAAAACCTTTTTATTGATGTGTAAGAAATAAGAAAAATACACAAATCTCAAGTTCAAAGAATTTTCACAAAATTGAACACCCTGTGTAATTCATGTAACCCTTGAAACCTCCTTAGTGCTTCCTAATTCATTCCTACTCCTCTACTCACAGGGTTAATCATTTTCCTATTTCTTTGCATTGGTATTGCCTATTTTTGAACAGTGTGTAATTGGAATCTACTCTATGCACTTTTTTCTTTTTCTTTTTCATACGTTCTTTTGCTTAGAAGTAGGGTATCTCGATTTTAACCAAAGTATTTGAGATTGTTACTAGATAGAGGAATTCTTCAGCTCCTAACCTATTATTTTTTAATTAAAAGAAGAAAAAGAAAGTTTTAGTTTTTGAAAATGGCCTTATTTCCTTTTTTTTGGAGCTATATTTTACTGTTAATTTCTTTAAATCATTTTCTGATATGATTTTATTTTATCCTCTTCAGCTTTGCTTTTATGTAAGATATTTCTCATATTCTCGGTAAATATTCTAGGATAATTAATGAAATATTCGAAGAGTGATTTTATGCTAAAGGGACTATATTGGAACGTCTTGTTTCACTTCTGAGTCTAATACCCCTAAGAGTAAAGTTTTTTGCCACCTTTTCTTGGAGAAGCAATGCATTTTCCATTTTTTGATTTATTCTGCCTGACTATTCTTTTCTTCTGAGCTCATAGAATATGTTGTAGTATAATGAAATTTATGTTTGAGAGGGACCCAAGAGATGGTCTCTTTCTCCTTACCTTCTTCTCTTTCCTGTCCTCTTTCTTACTCCTGCTTACTTGTTAATCTTGCCCTCTGTATTTCCTCCTAATCTTTTCCCTCTTTGTTGTGAGTATTCTCTGGTTCTTTCTTTTAGTCATCTGTCTTTATTTTTTCTCCATCTCTTATTCTTGTTACCATCCTCATACTCATCTCTCCTAAACTCCCTGTTCCCTGCACTTGTTCTTTCTTTCTTGTTACTTGGACCTGTACTCATGATCTTTCTCTTCAGCACCTGTGGCCCCGCTGTATCTCCACCCCCCACATACATCTTGACTCTTATTCTTTCTTTTCCCTTGCTCTTTTCCCTCTACTCCTTACTACTGTATCTCCCAGGCTCTTTCTTATTCTCCCTCTCCTCTAACTTAATCTCTTCAAAAGTTACCTTTTTTTTTTCTTTGCATTTCTGGTCTCTCTTTCCCTCTTCCACTGATTCTTCTTCCCTGAGCTTTCCCTTTTCAAGCAGTCTCTCTGTGAGGCCTCTTCCATTCACTTATGCTTCTTATGCCCATTGTTCTCTTATTTTACTCTTGTGCCCTCACTACTTCCTCTTTCTCTCCAGCTTTGTTTTTAGCAAGCACACTGTTGCTTGTACATGCTCTTATTCTCTTCAGGTATTTATTGAGAGACTACTATGTGTTCAATATTATATTTCTAATGATGTTCAAGATTAATAAAATAGACCTTCTGCCTTGGAGGAATTTGTGGTCTGATGAGGAAACAGTTCTGTAAAAAGAATAATAATATATATTGTGGCAAGTACTAAAAGAGAGTTAAATGAAATTATCTGCTGGTTTTAGGTAAAACCAAAGTGGCATGGTTATTTTTAAAATTATGAAAAGTAAATCGAGAAACGCTAGTTATACTATTTTTATAGTATAAAGCACGAGATCCTGTATGTTTATAAATGCATGCAACTGAAAAGTCAGAATACTTTCCATGATAATATATGAACAAATGGTTTTTTATATATCTTTTGAATTATGAATGTATGTAAAGTATTCATTTTATGTTCCAAAATTCATTTGTAAAAAGCATGTCCAAAATTTCGTTAGTAAATTGCATTCAATTTTGATGGATAAACAATAGCTGACTGTAAAAATTATACTGTTTCTAATTCTTAGAGTAGCCTCTGTTTTTTATCTAGATTGTGTAGTTTCTTGCTGTAAGATGATTTTTAGGAATAGTGTTGTTTCCTCCAGTATCATACTAGTACCATTTTACTATTTAACTTTAACTAGTTTATGTAATAGAGTAGTATTCTTGCTACTTTTTTTTCTTATCCTGTCTTCTCCTTATTTGCTTTTGTTTTCTTTTGAAAAGGGAAAATTAGGAATTAAAACCTGATGCAATATTTAAAATAATTGGTAGTTGCTCTAGTAGTAAGTAGGAGTAAACTACAGGTGCCAGTACATTTAGTGACACTGAATAGGTGAAGTCTGGGTATAAACCCCCCAAAACTCCAATTCAACTTATCACAGTAGGAGACTGCATCCAGTAGAAAAAGCAGTAGGGGGAATCTAAGAGGCAGCAAAGACTTTTCAGTATTTCTTTGTAAAAGAATCATCTTTGTGTCTTGCCATACTCCTGCTTTTGAAATAGCAAAGTCAGCATAAAAGTAATATATTCAATAAGTATATCTATCTATATCTATCTATCTATATATATATACTTGTTTATATATATTTGTACATATATTTGTGGGGTTTTTAAAAATTTTTTATTTTTTGCCCTGGTTAAAAAATCCAGGTACTATCAAACATTTAATTAGGTTTAGTATATTTAGTGAACTTGGTTACAGAGTTAAAATTTAAAAACTTGTGAAAACTATAGATGAACTTGCCTTTGCAAATGAGGCATATTTCATATGCAGGCAACAGCACACTTATGAATTATATGTTTTAATTCAAAGACTCACTGTTTAAACAGTCATTTTCAAAGACAAGTTCATCTGTAGTTTTCACAAGTTTTTAAATTTTAGTCCTGTAGCCAAGCTTATCAAATATACTAAAACTGATTAAATCTCTTCAGCTCATTAGTTTATCAGAATTATTTATGGAGTACCAGCTAAACTAAGCATTAGGGACAAAAAACTGGCTGAAAACATTCATGCCTTTGATCTTGCAATCTAATGGAAATCAAAAGCAAAATATTTTCATGTAAGCATTAGCTATGGACCTAGAAGGATGGACTAAAAGAAAGTACTTTTTATTTTAGGGGAAGTAACCCTGCTGACAGATAACAGGTATATGCTTTGACGAATAATATATTAATTCATTGTTATGTTTTATAAGGTAGAAATATGCATTATTTCTGAGTACAGAAATATATGCAATGTTGCAATGTACTTAATAGGGAAAATTCCAACATAACTGGATGAAGTACATTTTGAAGAGTTTGTTCTCTTTAATAATCTCTTACAGTAAAAATTGTATTATTTGGAAGGTAACATAGAAAGTTAGTAAAGGCAGTACTTTTGATGCTTCTATTTTACTGTTTAAAGATCAGAGTGATTAACTGCCATCAGCACCCTTTGAACAATGTTTGAACATGTAAAACTGCCAAGTTAAAGTTATTTCTAATGACTTTAACTAAACTAAGTGTATGGAAAAATAAAATCTTTCCCCAATGCTTCACACAGGTAGGAAGCAGAAAGCTTCAGAAGTCCTTGGAGAAAAAGACAGGTATTTTAAAAATAGTTTCAATAGAATTATGTGAAGCTAGAATTAATTCTAAAAGTAGGTAATTGAAAAGGTTTTGCTAAATTTATTAATCTTAGAAAAAGAGTAATAGAAATATAAATCTCAAGTTGTTTCTGGGATAATTCAGAAATAATTTTATTTTCCATCAAATCAAAGCTCCACTTTCCCAAAGATTTGAAAGCTGAAAGGTTCAGAGCAGAAAGCATAAGGAGTTCTTAGAAAAGGATTAATAAGTTATATAACGCTTTCAAGCCCTTTTCTTCTACTTATGTTTAGATTCTCCTTTCTTTGCCCATTTGTCTGGTCCTATTCTTCCTTCTCCAGTGGCAACTTGAAATTTACATTTCCGTGAAAGGTCTTTCTAAAACAACTTACTCTAAGAAGGTCTTTTGATTGGCTTATAGAAATCTGCTATTTTATGGCATGTTAAACCTAGTTTTTAATAATTAAATTCATTTTCTCATTGCTATGATAAATATAAAACAGCTATACTATAAAAACTAGCTTTTTTTTTTGCCACTTATAGCCATATAGTATGGTTTAGAATCTTTGAACATATGTGTATTTATAATTTGATTTTTTAAGAAATAATAATTCAGTTGTTTGCTCTTCTCTTAGGTATGTTAGAGCGGAAGTTCTGGCTGGCTTTGTCAATGGCCTATTTTTGATCTTCACTGCTTTTTTTATTTTCTCAGAAGGAATTGAGGTATAGTAGATAACCAGAATCAGTAATACATTTTTATGATGAAAATGTTTATTAGCTAATAATATATGTGATAGGACTGTTTTCCACATTATCATTAAAAATTTATTGAGTACAGTCTTGGATTAGATAAAACACTGTATACAGGAGGAGCTTACAAAAGATTTGAAAAATTAAATATATGTGAAACTACCTGAAATTTAAAGCAATTAAATAACAGTGGTTTATGAGTTATGACTGAAGTGTTGACACTATGAATCCCTTGGAAAGAGTCCTTAAAATAGAATCTGAGGCCACCTGGTGAAACAAGTAAAACTCAGAGCCTGGGTGAGTTTGAGACCTGTGACCTGGAGGGGAACAACCAAAATAAATAAATGAATAAAAGTGCTTCCTCCTGCTGTGCCTTGAGGGAGTAGTTCTTTGAGTTCTGCAACCTCCAGCTGAGTATAGTCCACATACATCCCAAAGAACTGGGTTTGGTCCTGGGTTGGGTCTGGGGGTGGGGGTTGGGTGTGACAGGGATAAGGCAACCAATATAAACAACTAAATAAAATAAAAATGCTTCCTCCTTTCTCTTCCTGCCTGCCTGCCCACTCACTTTCATTCTTGCCTGTATTTTATTTTCCTTAAAAAACAAAACAAAACAAAACAAAAAAATGAAAAAATGCTTCCTCCTCCTTCATTCCTCTCTACTTAGAGTTTTGCCAGTGAATCTTTAATATTTGTTAAATTGGAAAAAAAAAGAGAAAACTTAAAAGTTGAAATTAATGACAGTATTTTAAGATACCAAAGAAGGATGGGCTGTAGACTACCTTTTATTTTAAAAACAGTAATTGTTACTTATCTGAGTTCTACTTTGGTTTCTAGAAAATTTTGGTAGATTATTTTTGGAATGCTTTTAATTCTGAAAATTAGTAAATTTTTTAAAATTGCCTTTTGTTTTTGCCAGTTGATCTAGCAGAAATTATATCAATACTATTTGTTTGTATTATGTGTTTTCTAGAGAGCATTGGCTCCTCCAGATGTACACCATGAGAGACTGCTTCTTGTTTCAGTTCTTGGGTTTGTGGTAAACCTAATAGGAATATTTGTTTTCAAGCATGGAGGTCATGGACATTCTCATGGCTCTGGTATGATGGTTAGAACACTTTGTTTTTTCCATAAAGTGTTTATGTTTGAAAATTTATACTTAAAAAAGTTAAACCCTATATTGATTTTGATTGTAAAAGTAATATGTTCATAGACCCTTACTGATGTCTTCCTGAATCATCTCTCCCACTTCTCCATGCCCTTCCCTCAGCGCCTTCTCAGAGTTACACATGTGATCAATTTGATGTGGGTCATCCCAGACCTCTGTGGTTCATCTCTTTAATATGGTACCATTTATGAAAAACAAATAAACAGCAAAGGACATACAAAAAATCTAATATTAAAAATGTATAGTGTATATGGGTATGACATTTACTTTACAGTCAGTCTGAGATCATTCCTTTTGGCATACCTCAGTCTACCTGCTCTTGTTAATAAACTCATGATATGGAATACTCTGATTTATTTAATCAGCCTTCTATGGATAGACTGCAAATAATTTCCAGTTTTTCACAATTCCACATGAAACATGCCTTTTGAACATAGGCAAGTGTTTTTCAAGAGCTGTGCTGTCCTGTGTGGTAGCTACTAATAATCATGTGACTGGTTAAATTTCAAGTATGCTTACGTTTAATAAAATTAAAAATTTAATTCCTTATACTAGTGACATTTCAAGTGCTCTGTAGCAGCACAGTAGACATATTGTCCATATTGGGCAGCAACTACAGAACATTTCCATCACCACAGAAAGTTTTTTGATTTGCACTTTGCAGAAATAGGAATAGCATTACTGGAGCAATTCTGTTGTTTCAATAGACATTTACAAATTGCCCTCCAAAATAATTACGATTTACATTTATCCCATCAATAGATGCAGTACTAATTTCCTTCCACCCACCTCAAAACTAAATATGGAATTAAGAAACATTTTGTGAATACTTCAGTAACAATGATATTTTATTTTGTTATTTCTCTGATTAGTAGTAAGACCGAAATTCTAAGTTTTTAGGCCATTCAAGATTTTCTCTTTTGGAACTGTGTGTGTGTGTGAGAGAGAGATGATATTTACAAATATATGTGTATATATATATATATATGAGATATTTCTAAATATATGTGAAATACATATAATGTTCCTGTTTTTCTATTGTATTACACTGTTCATTTATAATCATTTTTATATATTTTGCATAGTAATCCTTTGTTTTATGTGTTCCAAATATCTTTTCCCTTATCTTTAAGCTTTTATATAGACTTTTTAAATTTGGATATAGTCTAGTCTGTTTTTTTGCATCTTACATTTTTTTCCTCCTATGTTTTATGCTTTATTTAAGAAGTTTTTTTTTTTTTTTTATCTCTGGGTCTTGTTTAAGCATATTCTCTTACATTTTAGTACAGGTTCCCCCCAATACCTGAAAGTAGAATGATGCTATTTGGTATAATTTTTTAGGTTATTTTGGGGGTCTGAGAATGCTATTACCATTAATTTATATGGAAAGTTTTTTAATATTCCCAGGCCCCCAAAATAACCTACCAAATCATACCAAATAGGAATGTTCTACTTTCAAGTAGCTGAGGAAACCCATAATGTTAAAATTTGGTTTGACTTTTTTTCCTCTGTTCTTTGTATCCTTTAGATACGTAATTTTATTTTTGTAATGAGGTTACCACATTTTTTTCCTTGGTGTGGTTAAGCACTTTCCCAAGCACTCTTTATTAGTCTTCCCTTTTCCCCATTGATGTAAAATCATTCTTTTAACCCTATATTAAATTGCTTTATATACCAGGTCTTGCCTGTTTATCTTTGGCTATTTCACAACTGCATTGGAATGAACTCTTTTAGTACCTGGTAGGCTAAGTCCTCTCTGTTTTTGTTTGTTTGTTTGTTTTTCAAAGTGGTTTACACCTATCTTGCTTGTTCAGGTGTTTTTTCATAAGCTTGTCAAGTTTCATGGAAAATGTTTTTGGTGTTTGGATTGGGATTGCATTTTCTTTATATTTGATTATAGTGAATTGACACATTATTCATAGTAAATTTCATGTCCTTTATTAAATTGTTTTAGATATTTTAATAAAAACCTTTATTTTTTTGCTTCATTTTTAGGTAGTTGAAAGGTTTTTATTACTATTAAGAAAAACTTAGTTTTATCTTATCACTAGCACAATGTTGATTAGATGCTTTCAGTTTATATTCTTGTTGCAACCTTGGTAGTCATCTGAGTAACTTAAAAAAGCACTGATGCCCAGGTTTAACCCCAGAATATTTCCATCAGAATCTCTGGGGAGATACAACTATCAGCATGTTTTAAAGCTCT
Organism: Solenodon paradoxus; assembly: GCA_004363575.1. NCBI lineage: Eukaryota > Metazoa > Chordata > Mammalia > Eulipotyphla > Solenodontidae > Solenodon > Solenodon paradoxus. The sequence continues at coordinate 417,876 of RJWH01000051.1, forward strand.
TCATTTAACTTTGACATGCAGTCAAGATTGAGAATCATTAATTTAGTGAAGAATGCTGCTAAAGTTTTTATCATTTGGGCTGATGTTTTTGCTCTGCTTCTGATAAAACTATCTCAAATTAAATTATCCCTGTTTATCCCTTGATCTATTGAAGCAATCATGTTTCTTCTTTTAGTTAATTTCTAATTAGTAATTACACTTAATAGACTTTAAAATTTAAGGAACCATCCTTAAATTTTGGTGTTAAAATGTATTCAAATCAGATCATTTAACTCTCTAGTGATACTTTTTGTGTCAATTTTTGTAAATGGTGTGAGGTGTGGGTCCACTGTCATTCTCTTATATATAAATATGTAGTTGTCTCAGCACACTATTGGTTAAAAAGTTTATTTTTCCCCATTGAGTTGTCTTGGCACTCTTATCAACAATCGGTTGACCATAAATCTGAAAGTTTATTTTCAAACTCTCAATTCTATTTTGTGATCTATATATGTCTCTTGTTTCTTATGCCAGTATCACACTGTCTTGATTAATATAGCTTTAAAATTAAAGCAGGTAAGTTGTTCAACTTTATTCTTCTTAAGATTGTTTTGATGCTTCAGGATCCTTTCTTGCATTTTCATATACACTTTAGAATCAGCTCTTCCATCTGGAATTTTTGGTAGAAATTGTATTGTATCTACAGATCAATTTGGGAGGCATTGTCATTTTAATAATGACAGTCTTATGATCTGTGAAGCCTTTAATTTCTTTCAAGTGTTTTATAGTTATTAGTGTATGTCTCATACTTCCCTTGTTAACTGCACCTGTTGGATCCTCGTGTACCCCCACACCCCATTATGTTCTTAATTTTGTTTTTGGATTGCTCATTGCTAGTGTATGCGGATATAGTATGTGTATATCTTGTGTCTTGCTACAGTACTGAAATTGTTTATTTTTCTAATAGTCTTTTAGTCATTTCTTTAGAATTTTCTGTTTATAATATTATGTCATCTGCAAATAGAGATAGTTTTACTTGTGTCCTTCCAATCTATATGTCCTTTTATTCCTTGGTTAACCTGGTCAGATCTTCCGGTACAATGTTAAATAGAAGTGGTAAGAATTGGCATTCTTGTTTATTTCCCGATTTTAGAATGAAAGCATTCAGTCTTTATTAAATTTGATCCTAGCAGTATACCTGTGGGCTTTTCAGAAATGTCCTTTATCACATGGAAGACGTTCTTTCTGTTCCTGGTTTACTGGTTGTTTTTATCATGAAAGAATAATGCACTTTTAGAATAAATCCTACTTGTCCATGATTTATAATCCCATTGCTGGATTTGGTTTGCTAGTATTTTGTTGAAGACTTTTTTGTCTGTATTCTTAAGGGATCCTAGTCTGTAGTTTTCTTTTGATGTCTTTGCTGCCTGACATTGATATCAGTGTAATCTATTTTCTGTGTAATGAATTGGGAAATATTTCCTTCTCTTGTACTGTTTTTTTTTATTTTTGACCTGAGAGGGAGTTTATGGAGTACTAGTATTCTTTAGATGTTTGGCGACTCTATTAGTAAAGCACTTTGAACCTAGGCTTTTCTTTGGTGGAAGTTTTAAAATTAGGAATTCAGGTTTTGTTTTGTTTTGGTGTTACTGGTCTATTCAGATTTCTTTCTTTTTGAATCAGTTACAGTCTTTTTTCGGCATTTGTCCATCTTGTATCAGTTAGAGAATTTCTTGACTTGTTTCTAGTATGCCTTTTTTAAATTTCTGTTTGTTAAACAGTAATGTCCTCTCTGATTGCAGTAATTTATAGCTTCTCTCATTTTTTTTCTTGGTGAGTCTGATTAAAGGACATTCTTGATTTTTTTCAAAAGAATTTACTTTTGGTTGTAATGCTATTTCTGTATTCTTTTTCTCTATTTCATCTCTACTATTCAATATGCCCTCCTTGTTTTGGGTTTAGTTTAGTTTTTTTTCTGTTTTCTTAAGGTAAAATATTAGGTTATTGATTTATTATCTTTATTTGTTAGTGTAGGTTTATATAGCTATAATTTTTTTCTAATCATTGCCATAATAAACCTGAAAGTGTTGGTATATTCTGTTTTCATTTTTCTTCATCTCAAAGTATTTTAAAAGTTCCCATGTGATTTCTTCTTTGATCCATTAATTATTTAGGAGTTGAGCTTTTCAATTTTCTCATTTTGAAATTTTTTTTCAGTGGTTGATTTCTAATTTAATTTCCTTGTGATAAGGCAACATACATTTTATTATTTCATTTTTTTTCAGTGTGCTGAGTCTTGTTTTATGACCTAGCATTTTATGTATCCCAGGGAATGTTCTGTGTGCACTTGAGAAGAATATGTACTCCACTATTGTTGGACTGAATTTCATTAGATTTCTGTTAGGTTTAATTTGATCATAGTTTTGCCTAGCTGTCTATCTACTATTAAAAGTAGCATATCGAGGTCTACAACTATTACTGTTGACTTTTATTTTTTTCAGTCAATTAAAAATAATTCTTTTGGTTTTCACTTTATATATTTTGGAACTATGTTTTTTTCATTGCACATGTGTTTATAGTTGGTGTCTTCCTCCTAATGGATTGAACCTTATCATGAGGTATTCTTTTTTTCTCACAATAAGTTGTATCTTACAATGTTTTTGTCAGATATTATGATAGTCATTTTAACTCTCTTGTTTTTTACTGCTTGCATAATAATAGTTTTCTTTCTGCAATTTTACCTTAAGCTTATTTGTGTCTTTGAATATAAAGTGTACTTTTTGTAAACAGAATCTTGCTGGATCATATTTGGGTCCATTTTGACAGTCTCAACCTTTTCTTGGGGGTGCTTAAACAATTTATATTTCATATGATTGATATTAAGGTAAAATTTACATTTGCCATTTTAATATTTCTGTTAAACATATTCTGCCCTTTTGTTATTCTGTTTTTTTTTTATTCTTGTCTTTTAATTAGATATTTTCTGGTGTGCTTTTTGAATTCTTTTGTTGTTTCTTTTATCATATAATTTTGAGTTATTTCCTTCATTGTTACCCTGGAGATGACAAGTGTCTGTTTAAAATAATACAGTTTAGGTTAATAGTAACTCATATGCAAGCACTTTGCTCTCATATACCTCTGTTCCCACCTCCTTCTGTTGTTCTATCGTCAGACAAATTATGTATTTTTGTTATAAGTACCACAGCAATGTTTTGTAATTACTGCTTAATGCAGTTACCTTTTAAAGCATATAGAAGAAAGGAGTTACAAATAAAAAAAATCTGCTTGTCCTCTCATAATTGCTTTTACCAGTGTTCCTTATTTATGTGAATTTGGGTTACTGCTTAGTGTTCTTTCCATTTCATTTGTAGAGAATGTTTTTGTTTATGTGGAAATGTCTTAATTTTCTTTTTATTTCAAAAAGTGAGTTTATTTGAATTTGGAATTCTTGGTTAAATTTTCTAACATTACCATTTTGTCATCCCACAGTCTTTTTGGCCTTCATGACTTCTCAGAAGTCAGCAGTCACTCTTATTCAGGTTCCCATGTGTATGATAATGATAAGCCATTTTTATCTTGCTATACAGCTTTCAAGATTTCTCTTTGACAGTGTCTCTAGTTATGGCTTTGTTTATGTTTATCTTACTTGGAGTTTCCTAAGCTTTCTAAATCTCTAGATTCATACATTTCATCCAATTTGGGGTGTTTCCAGTTTTTTCAGATCTTTTTTCTGTCCCCTTTCTTCTCTTTTTGAGACTTCTGTTGTGCTTAATTTGGTGTATTTATTTTTATAAGTCTCTATGACTGTTCATTTTTCTTAATTTTCTTTTTTTCCTGCTCCTCAGAGTGGAAATCTCTATGAATTATTCTTCGAGTTTTTGCTATTACAGGTCAGAACTATTGGTGAGCCTTTTTAATGGGTATTTTATTTTGGTAATTATATACGTTAACTCCTGAATTTCTCTTTGGTTCCTTTTTAAGTAATTTTATCTCTATATTGATATTCTCTATTTGGTGAGTCTTTTTAGTTTCGTTCTTTAGACATGGTCTCCTTGAATAGATATTTTCATGGTTTTGTGACACTGGTTTATTTCCAGAGTTCTAAAATGGTTCATCTTTAGTTGTGTTCCCTAGATTTTTGGTGTTTTAGAAGGAAAGAGAGCTAGTTTTCCAACATCCCTTACATAACATTTTGGAAGTTGATCTTCCCATTCATCCTTTTTTTTTTTTTTTTTAATATAATACAATACTAGATTTGATTTACAGGTATTCAGAATTTTTGTGAAAATAGTTATTATTTTTGAATTAGTAATATGCATTCTTTTTCTGTGCTTTTATATTTGTTGTTTCTTTAATGACTTAGTAAATTTTTAGATCTGCTATGGATAGAGGAGACTGCATTATATTGTTTTTGTCTCTTCAAAGAATTATACCTACTTTAATGTAATTTTATTGATTATACCAAATGTAGGAGCTCTCTGCCATATCATGTTTTATCTTTGTTACTATGTGTATTAGTTCTTTGCAGAGTTTTGGCCAAGAGTTTGCCTATTGCCTTGTCTCTAACATCTAGAATGGTGTCAGTAGCATAGTGTGTTCCCAAATAACTATTTAAGTTAATGAATAACATTATTTCATCTCTTAAATATTTGTGTTCTCATTTATTATAATCTCGTGAAGTCTACCACTTGTGCTCTCTCATTTTCCTTCTTGTACACCATAGTAGGAACTCAGTATTGTCTTAATGAATCTGTAACACTTTTTGTAAGTAAATATTTATTGAATTGAATCTGATTTAGAGCTATTTCTTTTCACTAATATCAAGAGTATTATAACCATTTATATATTTTTATATGCATTTTGTTCTAATACTTTTTGTTTTTTTAGGCCATGGACATAGCCATTCTCTCTTCAATGGTGCTCTGGATCAGGCACATGGCCATGGAGATCATTGCCATAGTCAAGAATTGAAACATGGTGCTACACATAGCCATGATCATGCTCATGGACATGGACAATTTCATTCACATGGCAAGTACAGCTTTAAGACTATTAAAGGGACAGTCTTCCAAATAAAAATAAATAAATACAAAATTAAAAATTAAAAAAAAATCATAATTTTTAAAAGTATAATGAAGCCTTTTGTGACATATGAGGCTATAAAATATGATACGGTTTCATTTCTTCATATTTTCCTTGTAATTTTTGATGAATATCATCTGATATTTGCCTGCATGTTCTCTTTGAAATCTGTTAGTTTATATAACATTTAGTTATATAGTGAAGGTATAAGGTATTTTATCAATTTAATTTTTTATTTAAAACTATATTTTAAATAGTTTATTCATTTAATTTTAGAGTATACATTAATTGAAATTGCTTAGATGATATGATTTTATTAATGCATATATAATTTATTTGCTTAAATGTTATTTGTACTTGCTGTATAGAATCCTAAGGCTTTAGCTTGAAGAATATGTAAGAGACCTTGAGATTAAGTATTTAGCTTCTAAGTTTTCAGTCTCTAAAATTTGCTCTTATTTTTGTAACTATTACTTTGGTATGCCTTAATGCCTTGCTTGTCTAAGTATTTTTTCCTCACATGTACCCCCAGCTAATTTTGAATACATTGTGCCCTCACACTGAAGTTTTTGAGATGATATTTAAAAATTTTTCATTTGTTTCAATAATTGCAAAATGTTAAATTCTGATATATTGTAAATAATATTTTAGAATGAAAATTTTGTATTATTCTATTAATGTATTCAGTGGATTTTGAATATCTTAGTGATTTGAGACCCACTATTACAAATTAAAAGGCATGTAAACATACATTTTCTAGCATCCTATTTTTCCTTGCCTTTTATATTCCATTCCGTTTCATTTTCAGAATTTTACAACAGTGGGGTATATTTGTATTCTGTCTTTGATTGATCATCTGTTATACTTTTTGGCAATGAAAATGTATGTAAATTAATATTTCTAATTCCTAGGATTGTGAGACTTTGCATTTAAATATTTTGTATAGTTATTATAATTTTTACTAGTACAAAGTTAATCAAAATAATTATATTTTCAGCTTTTGATACTTGCATAAATATAAAAAAGCAACATTTTAAATGAAATTTATAGCTTAGTGAGATGATTGGCACTCCTTTTTTTCCCCTTAATTTATGGAGAAATATCAATATAAAACAGGTTTTGGCATCAATTCTGTTTTTTATCACTGTAATGTAAGTATTAGAAGCAAATAAAATTTTGTTACACTAGTGTCAGTCATCTTTGATTACCTTCAGATTGGTATTCTGAAAATTACATAGTGATCTATCATCAAGTTATTGTTAATGATACATCAATTGATTATCTAATTTCTACGTTTTATTTAAAGCAAAGAACTGGAAACCGTGTTACTTATAAAATTATTTTCTGAAACTACCACTGGAATTTGCAATTGATTCCTTATTTGTTGTCCTAGAATTTTTCTAATACCCTGGGCAGTGCACTTTAGTAAGATTGTAGAGGGGTGAAAGGTAGTCCATTTTTGGCTAAGGGGGAAATGGGTGGAGGGAAAGTGGAATTGGTCTGACATTGAAAAACAAAGAGTAACTAGTAAATAGAAATTTGGGGCTTCAAATATGGGAAATCTGCTCTTGGCTATTATTCTGCCTTCAGTATTATAAAAGCCAATCTAGATACAGAATTAATAGGGTTATCATTCCATTTCCCCATAAGAGACATTATGGTCTCATTGTGAAATACTGTGAGCTTCATATTTATTGGAATGATGCACTGTGAATAAAGCTAGTTGTTTGTTTTGATAACTCATGACTCAGTGACTTAAGGTTTATATCTTGCTATTGGGTGGATAGGATAAAGGACTGAGAACTTTGTTCCTCATGGCAATTCATGGATCTGTGCTCCTTCCATCAATGGGATTTTTAACCCTTGGAATCCACTTGTGGATTCTCTGTATCTGATTGTGTACATAGAAGGTCACTTGGGCCTGGAAGTGGTTACATCTTATATTTCTTTATTTACAGTTTAGTTACATACACCACCTAATCAAGGGAGCCTGGGAAATACAGTTTGTTTTTTTATCAAACAGGATGCGAAAATGTGTTTGGTAAGCCAATCTCTGCTACAGATAACACATTTTATATCCAGAAGGGCTTTCAACTTTCACATAACTGGTAGTTTTAATGTTGTCTTATATAGTTATTATATTAATTTAGCAGAATATACTTTTCAAAATAGTAATGTTAGTAATGACTGTCTTTATCTGGACCTACTACCTCTAAATAGAAATCTGGTGTTTTGTTCAGGAGCTGGATTTTTAGAACAGTGACACTTTTGACTATTAGTGGGATTTTCTAGCTAGCTACATCTTTCTATCCATACAGCAGTGTTGCACCCAAAGAGAAATTATTGCTTATCTTTATGTTTTTATACATTTTAGAATTGCTGTAGGACTCCATCTTATCTCCTGTCTTTATTTCCTGGACTTATTATAACTGCAAGCAGTAGATTTTCTTTTGTATTTTCCAGTTATAAAATTACCATAGCAAGCTATATAAGGTATATTATGAGTATTAGAAAATGTTTACAGTTTTCTGATTTACTGTTTTTTTTCTTTTACCAGATTGTTTACTGTATAATAATTTCATAAATACTGTGAACTGTGGATGCATTTGAAATTAGCCATGTCTATCTCCACTAAATTGCTGTTAAATTTAAAAAATATTTTTGTAGCTTGGATGTGGCTGTATAAATCATGCAGTCTTCATGATATATTTGATTGAAAATACTCTGAATTAAATACAAAAATTGAATCAGGGATTTATGACATGTTTTAAAATAATTTAACTTAATTTTCTACAGATGGTCCCTCCTTTAAAGAAACAACAGGACCCAGCAGACAGATTTTGCAAGGTATGAAAAGCAGTTTTGTATTTCTCAGTTACATAATACTGATATCATAGTTGGAATCTATTTGAAGGTTTCCTTTAAGAAAATTATAATAATATTTATATTTAAAATGTTACCCTTCTTAAGTGATTTTTTTTTTAGAAAGTACTATTAATGTATTAGTAGACATTCTTTTAGTTGTCACTTGACTGTTTTCACAGATTTAGTAACATTAAAATACTACTAAACTATATTGCTTAAATATAAATGGCACCATAGCCCATAACTGTAGTGATGCCATAGTCGTGTATTTGCCTTCCTAGGATTATTAAATGATTGTTTCACGAGTAGTATTTAATATATATTTATGTTGCAGAAAAATTTAGATCTTAAAGTGTTGCATCCAGATTCAAAATTATACACCAAAAGTGAACCCTGATGTATGAACTTCAGGTGGCAATAATGTGTCAATATTGTTTGATCAGTGTCAACACATATACCACTCCTGTGGGGAGGTTGACAGTGAGACAAGCTATGCCTCAGTGGGGACAGGGTATCCTCTAAAAAATCTCTGTACCTTCTGTCCAGTTTTGCTATGAACTTAAAACTGCTCTGAAAAATCAAGTATTATATTTAAAAAAACCTGTGATGCAAAGTGAGGCCTTGGTCCTATTCATAGGCTTCAAAAGCTGATGCCTAAACAGGAGCTTACGTGTCTTACCAAATGATCTATTACGGCATTTTATAAACCAAAGAAGAGCAATCTTGTTTATGAACTATGATAGTTTCTTGTTTATGTGAACCAATCTTTTCGCTCTTAATTTCCATATGGTCTTTACTGTCAGTTTCCTAATTCTCAGCTCCCTATCCTCCTGCCTTCATTGACTATTGACTTCAATTTGAATTTCAATAGCTTGTGATCCAATCTCTACTGCACTTGTTTTCGCCACTGTTTCTTGATATAACTTTTGCTTTTTTATTTTTTTTCTGTGAATATGCCCTTCCATATTAAGTTTATGTCAGGAGTCTTAAATGAGTCGTCCAGTCACTAGTTTCCATTTGCAAATATATAGGATTGTTTTAGAATGACATTTACTGATGTAGTTTGTAGTCATGGATATGTAATACATCTATATCCATTGCTATGTGTTAGCCTTGATAATGAGAGGTTTTTTTAGTTTGAGGAATTATCAGAAGTTTAGGGAAGAGTAGTTAGTTTTTCCTTCATAAATTCTTTTATACAAGCTGTTGGGAAAATTAGTGTATGTTTTTTGAGTAGTCATCAAGTTATAGTGGTTCAAGCAGTCCCGTAGAGATCTGAAAGACAGGGAGAATGATCTGATATTAAAACTTGTCCACATAGATATTGACACATGACAAACTGAATTAACTAAACTTTGCAGTTATTTGGTGTATTTTTGGTAAGACCCCTGGCTTTCCAGGTTCTTGGACAGTTAAAATATTAGTTTTATCAAGTGTTTTAAAGTTTTCAACTTTTATGTAAGTGGGACATGTTTGCTTAAATTTTATTATTATTATTATTTTTTTTAGTAATTATTCTTCTTGAAGTAGTTACTAGAGAGTAGAAAGAGCCTAAATAGTTAATGACACTTGTTTAAAAAATCAGTTTTTAGATCAGCAAATAAGATGTATTCAGGGATTTTCCAGTCAAAACAAAATCAAGAATAAATGCTTCTTTTTTCTTTCATTGTTCAGAGCTATTTACATTTCCGATCATACACAAAACACCAATTAAAGAATATAAAGGTTGAAAATCATTGATCACTTGAGAGCCCCTCAGTCCCTTTTAATGTGCATTTTTTTCTAATTTTATTTTTAAAATTTAAAGTGGTCACGACACTCATTAACCTAATTCTTTTTATTTGAAGTACCCTAGAAAAAAACAATGGAAGTAAGTAGACTTCTGACATATTTTTGTTATAGAATAAAGAACTACTAGCTTTTTGAAGAATTGTTATAAAGGTCAACAGTCTTACAATGGAAATTTATATTAGGTATTGAGGGATGACTTACATTTGGAATAATACTTAATATAAAATTCCAGAGTAGTAGATGAATTGAGGCATATTTTTCTAGAGTGTATTCAGACTTGATTGGACTAAAAAATGAACTAATAGTTCATTTTTAAATTATTAGAAAGTATTTTCAAGTTTAAATAAATCTGTTTTATATCTAAAAATAATTTACCTTTAATTGCTCAGTGAATAATAAAAAAGAAAAATATTTCTAAATTAGACACGTGTTCTTTACAAATTAATTATTTCTTTTTCAGGTAGAGCTTTTAAAGATCTAAAATGTTGAATGATTTATTATTTTAGTTAACTCCTCTAAAAAATGTTTATCGAACTTCATGACATTTTAAATGATTTTATAGCCAAGTGTCAATTATAAACAATAATAATGTAGAGTATCAGATATGTATGAATTTAGTATTTATTAAACTTTTATAATGTATTTACATATCCATTTTTAAATATTCAAATCCTTGCTTTCATATGAAATTAGAGTTTTATGGAAATTTGGGTATTTTAACCTTCAGGATAATTAATAACTATATATCAGGTAGGGTCCATAGTAGGTAGGTCCATAGAAAATTATGGTCTCTAATGGTAGTTGTTTTAATTACCAGTAGAGGGCTCTGTGTGTACATCTATTTGTAGTTGTGAACAGTATTTTCTGGAGTCTTTCAGTGTACTGCAGTTTTCTTCTTGCAAATTACTAATTTCTGGACTCTTTTAACCAGAGATAAATATGCATAAACAGTTTTTAAAATCAATTTGTTTCTCTATTTTTTAATCTATATGAAGCATTAAAGATTGCTAAGAGCAGCTGTAATTTACAAAACATATTTAACCCCTGCTGATTTAAAAAAGCAAAGATTACTTCAATTTTCAAAGGTATTATTACTTACTTCATTTTACTAATTTTCAAATTTGTATTTTGTCTTTCATATATAAAATCAAGAATATAGTTTTAAGGATATTTGTGTTTTTAGTTGGTCAAAGGATATTATTTTGATTCCAATTATGCTTTATTTCTAGGTGTATTTTTACACATTCTAGCAGATACACTTGGAAGTATTGGTGTAATTGCTTCTGCCATCATGATGCAAAATTTTGGTTTGATGATAGCAGATCCTATTTGTTCAATTCTAATTGCCATACTCATAGTTGTAAGGTAAGTGTTAGTATGTTACTTTCAGGTATTAAAGTGAAAAGTGATAAATATGCTACTTAAATTACAGATCTAAATTATAATTGTTAGTGTTTCTTTGATCTTTAATAAATTCTTATGAATAGTAATACTCTTGTCCTCTGTAGTTCAGGCCGCAAAGACTTAGGCACAGGCTGTGATAGCCAAGGATGCAGGTTCAAGACGCAAGGCTATGAAAAAAAATTCTTATAAAGATTATTTCACTTTTTCTCTTCCTTTTTTTTTTTCCCTCTGCCTAGGCTCTGGTGTTTTTTTTCTGGCATTTAGAAATTAATCTTTTTGGTGTGAATTTGAATCAATAGTGAGCCAGCATTACATATGTAGATTTGTACATTGGAAATAGAGCATGTGTAGTTTAGAATCTTAGTCCTTTGACATCGAGATATTGCACTATCAGATGCAAAAGCACATAGGAAAGATCCAAGTAGACATTCAGGCAGGAAGAGAGAAGAGGAAGAAGCATTTTACATTATTTTTATTAGGTTATTCACATTGGTTGTTCCCCAGCGATCGTTTTTGGGATGTACATGAACTGCAGTTTTTGGAGGTGGCTGACCTGACTGCTATTCCACCAGGTTGCACGGCAAAAGAATATTAACATCTCTTCTTCTAGAACCGTTTTTAATTTACAAAGTTACATTGTCATTGTGGAAGTTTGTCTACAAACTTCTTATGTCTGTCTCCCTATCTAGACTAGAAAATCTTGAGGGAGGGATATGTCTCTTAATTTTTTTTAGCTTAGTTTGACTAGCATAAAGCCAACATATATGTAAAAGTGTGTGTGTGTGTGTGTGTGCGTGTGTGTGATATGTATGTATTTATGTGTGAGTTCTCAATAAATATTTGAACTAACAATACAATCTAGTATAGTTATTATCTTTTAAAGTTATCTCACTCTGAGATGCACTTTATTATTGTTTCAATTTTTTTCAGAATTGTGAAATATTAGGCACCTTTATTTTACAGTTTTTAATTATGTAGTTATGTTTTTATTTACCTCTGTGATTGGTAAGACTTTTTTGCAGTGATGATAAGGACTTACTAGAGGGCAGAGTATGATGATTTTTAAAGTTGGTACTTGAATGGAATTTAACAAATTACAATGGAATTATAATCTTGCAATTATCAATTCATTTTAAATACAAACTTTGTTTTGCTTGGAAAATGGGATATATGCTTTAAACATGAAATTATTTAAAAAATTTCTTTAAAGTTTAATTTCTTTAAATTATTTGTACTAGGAAGCAACTCTGCTATGTAAAAGTTATAAAATTTAGAATGGCTTTTCTTCATTGTTAGAAATCTTACACGTTCTTGAAAATACTGCTTAGATGTCACATGCTCTGTGAAATTAATTCCTGATTGATTTGGTAACTTGTTTATGTACCTCTTTGTTTTCATGTTCAATGTTCATTTTATTTTGTTTTGTGTTGTAATTCTTTGTTGCTCATAAGACTTCTTAGCGTGGGATCTTAATATTCACTTTTCTTTGTTTCCTCTGTAATCCTAATTCTATTCTTGCTTGGAGAAGAGGTCAGCCTCTGTATCTCCTTCTGAATTCTTCTCTACATTGTGGCCAAAATGATCTTTCTTTAATGAAGATTGTGGTACAATGAAATATTATCTTGCTTTAAATTCTTCAGTGGTTATATCTTACTGTCACCATAAAGTTCGAATTTCTCAGTGGGACTTCACGATATTATCCATTTGCTTTTTGAATCTTTCACCCTTTTGAATTAATATTCTGCTCTCTAGCCATAGTAGATTACTTTATTATTGTTATGAGTTCTCTGGATTCTGGGGTCTGTTCATATTTCCTTTAGCCAAAATAAAGCACTCATACTGAGTGCCTTTCTCCCTCCCAACTGACTCCCACTAGTGTGCACATCACAGCTGCTCCTCCTGCCGATTTCAGGTTAAATGGCACTTATTCAGAAAGCAATTCCTGAATCTTCACCTCTTTACTTGGGTTAAATATACCTTAGCATCTTTTGCTGTTCTTGTGACATTTGTTATATTGAACTAGTTCATTTTATTGTCACTCTTAAAGCCCATGCATACAACCTTGTTTCTTCATTGTTGCAAAGTAAGCATGTGACTCTACTTGGTAAACATTTGGTACATTTTAAATTAGAGTAAAAATAAATTTATCTTTTTCAAACTTAGAGAATTGCTTTCTCTAATTCCAAGTAGGGAATTTTAACTTCCTTCTGTTCCCATTCAGTTATTCTACAAATATGAAGCAAGTTGTGTGTGTGTGTATAATTATATTTATATAAGAGAATTTTATTTATATATGAGAGAGAGAGAGAGAGAGAGAGAGAGAGAGAGACTCTTGTCCTGTCCACCCCCACCCTGCTTTTTTTTCTTCCTCAGATGCAACCTGGGTCCTTGGCCTTTACATGGTCACTGAATCACGGGTGCACCAAGAAATCTTTTTACTGAAATATAACACATTAATAAATCGGATAATTAATTTTTAACAAATATTTGTGAAGTAGACCCTCTAGAAGGGTGGTGAAAAGACAAGATACCCACTGTTTTGATCTTATAATAAAAGAGACAGCAAAGTAATAAACTACTCAAATATCAGGTAATTCTTGGTGTTGTACAAAGAATTATTGTAAGAGATAGTGACTGATTTGCTACTCTAGATTGATAAGAGAAGGCTTCTGAAGAGGGAGCATTTAAACTGAGATCTGAATGTCAAAGGAGCCTGTTAAAGGGAGAACATTCTAGGATAAGGAACAGTGAATATAAAAGCTCTGTAGTGAAAACAACCTTGGCATTGAAAGGAAACAAGTATGACTGAAATATAGGGACTCAAGGGGGACATCTGTGAGTTAAATTTTAGGAGATATGTCTGGGGAGGAATAATCAGCCATATCAAGCGTTGCTGGGATTGATGATTGATAACTTAGACAAGACACTCGGAAGAGTGATGAGATGGAAAGTCTGAACATGATCAGAGTAGCTTCAACAAAGATGAGAGGGGAAGAAATGCAAAGAACAACTACAGTCAACTCCTTTTCAAGGCCTTCTGCTGTGCAGGGGCACAGTGTGATGCCTGGCAACACTGAGAGCCCACTCTGAGGTTTGTGGTTATGCATTTAAATTGAAAATAACTACCACATTCTATGTTTTTCTCTAGTCTTGCTCAGCTACTTGGTAAAATATATGGACTAGAACTGAGTTTTTAACAGGTTTAAGGTTTTGTCAGATGAGTACTGATAGAATGGAAAAGGAGCAAGGGAGGGATTATAGTGGTGACAAAGATTTAAAGATAATATCAGATGCTAAAAAAAATGAAAATAATAATTTTAGCATCAGGGAGTTCTAAGAGAAGTGTTAGAATGGAGGGATTAGCAAAGGTGATCCAGAAGATATTTTTTTTATGTTGAAATACTTGAAATTGAGATCTTAAAATCTAAAAGTATCATCACATGGGTATATCAAGGATAAGTTCATCCTGTAGAGGCCAAGTGTTGGATGGATTGTCCTTATGGATATTTAAATTAAGAGTAATGGGAAGGGTAGAGGTGGAAAGATAAAAAGTCCATTGCTAAACTCTTTAGTGACCTAGGGATATATCAAAATTGTAACACTAGTAATCAAAATTGGTGGAGGGTGGAATAATCTGATGGCTAGGCCTTTTGTGGGGAAATAAGTAGGACATGATCAGGAAATAGTAGTGATAAGCAAAGAGGATAATTTACTTCATTATAAGCCCTAATAAGTTTAAGAGAGAAAATAGCATCCTTAATGTTGTATGGAAATAAGTGTTTTCAGGTGATAATCAGTTTTCAGGTAGAACAGTAACATGGCTATTTTGTGAAAAGGCTGAGGGTTTAATGAAATTTGCAAAATTAAAGTAGATTTTTAAAAATTATGGAAATGATTATGTTGACTGAGAAACTTAGTTAAATGTAGAAGAAGATAAGGAAAAAATTGTCATAGTTCCATCAGCCAAGAGAACCCTGTTAACATTTTTGTAGATTTCTCTTGGCCTTTTCCTTTCAATCTGTACCTTTCTTCCCTTCTTCCCTTAACCTTGGGACTCCAGACCTTGGTCCTTGGGCTTTTATGACTTGTACCTTAGCCACTGAGTCACAGGATTGTGCCATCTTTTTTTAAAATATTTTTGTTTTATAATATATATAAAATTCTATTCTGAGTAATTTTTTTTTTTTTTAGCTTTTTTATTGTAAGTAGTCATTGTAGAAAACTTGGAAAGTGATGAAAAGCATAAAGAAGAAATGAAAAGACAGTCAAGGTTACTACACCCAGAAGCCACATTACCACTGTTAATAGTATTTCCTTACAGGCATTTTTAAACATTATTGAGTTCTATTATATATATTAATTCTGAAGCTCAATCGGCATTGGAGCTTTCACAGGTTCTAAATGAAAATTCACTTATTAGGTCAGAAGTTCTTAATTCAGTAACAGTAGATGATAGTGGTATAGGGCAACAGGAAAGAATGATTTATTGTTGTAAAGAGTCCATATCTAAAGTATATATTTCATATTTCTCTTTGCATATACAGAGGAATATATGTAATAAATATACATACATTGCATATATATGTATGTGTATACTTACACACACGTAACACACATATCACACACAGAGACACTGGGTCTTTCTCAATGGTGTATTTTTAAAATTATGCTTCTTTTGTAATTTCTCTAAGCTAAGCGAACAATTCTTTACCTTTAAGAAGCATTTTTTTTTAATGGAGGGCAATAAAAATAAAGTAGATCCAAAGTATAGAATAAAGATATTCTGTTTCAGCTTATTTTCTGTTAAAAAAGCAACCTTAATTTACTAAAATGTTCTTAAGATAATGAAATATTTGCAAGGAAATCACTTTGAGATGTTTTTTTCAAATTGGTTAAGAGCGTGGCTGATTAGCCAAAGCTGATTTTAGGAAATAGATGAAAACTCTTAAGGACTCCACTACAAAATATCAGTATAAAGAAGTAATTTAATTTTCCTTAATATATATATGTGTTTGCAGCAGTAGCAAGGGAAAATATGGCACTTTTTATATATTTTTCTGGATCTCAATGTTCTTCAATTGAGAAGGTGCTATGAAAGTATACATCTATTCTTCTAGGCTGCTCAGTGTTCCATTGTCACCTTCACAGTGAAAGTTATTTCTTAGGAAAAGGTGTGTTTTCTCTCAGCATTTTTAACACCAGCAAGGGTGTTGATATAAATATCTAGTGTTAAAATTGGGTTGTACTGTGATAATGTTTCCCAGTAAAAAACTACAGATTGAATATAATAGTGAAAGTATAATTTTTTTATCATCTGAAAATATACTTCTAAAAAAAGATTTTTAAGTTTTGCTTCTTTTTTCCTATTAATAAATTGAATTGAAATGAATGCCAAAATCCAAATCATAATTTGATTTCAAAGTTATAACATTCATATAGATCAGTAGCTTGATTTTTGATACACATAAAAAAAGGAGTAACTATGCATGATGGGAAAGATATATAAACAGGGTAAGCTTTGTTATTCGTGTGGTATTTCTGATTCTTTGCTGAATTTTTATTTTTTAAATCATTTTTCTGAAACTCCCAAGTTAGCATCTTATGGTACTTTGTACCTTTTTGCCATAATCATTTTTAAACACAAAATCTTTTTAAACAAAAGAGGTTGTCTTTTTATTAGGGCAAAAGGTTTTCAAATAATATTTACTTCTTGTCATAAGAAGAAAAAAGCTCCAACTTTTAAAGACAAACTAAAGTATATGCTTTAAAAATGACAGGAAATGGTCATACATATAGAGTTATGAAATAGATAGAATATATACTAATGAAAAACAGTATAAACTCAAAATTCTAAATCATAAGTGATCATCATTGTTCATGAACACAATATTTGGACCAGGTACTGATTTTAATAAATCTTGTTGATTCAGGCCTATAGAAGGTAAAAAAGTAAGCCTCCATTTCTTAAAAAAAAAAAAAAAAAAAAACCATAAGAAGCTACCTTGTGTCTTTAAATATTCATATATGTGTGAGAAATTATGTAGTCTTCTCTTTGTTTGTTTTTACTTTTTTCAGAAATGGTTTTGGGTGTTGCCTGACAATTTCCTTTGTGGTTTGCGTTTCAAGGGGTTGTAATTTATGAACTCTACTTTTAGGGACTAAGATAATGGCAAACAATTTCCTAAAACTTTAACTTGATGTTTGTATATGTATCCATATTATAAAATTGAACAGGGGAAGACATAGCATAGTAATTGTATTTTTTTACAAAGCAATCATCATCAGAGCATTTATAAAATCTGATTAATCTTAACAGCCTTTCTCAACCAGCATTTTGAGAGAGAATGCCCTAATGTTCTGTTGACTTCTCACCTACACATCTAGAAAAATACTCGTAATGTACTATGCTTGGGGAATTTGAGAAAGAGTCTTGCAGTCATTTTGTGTGTTCAGTGGTTCAGATGAAGAACCCTAGATAAAGAAAGACTGTCAGACAGACTGAGAACTACTAGAAAAAACAGAGCAAGTGCAGTAATGTTGAAAGGAATTTTGATTTTAAGAACTTAATTATGTAAGACTATTATTTGACAAATGTTTTATATGTTTATTGATTACCAAAGCATTTGCTTTGTCTATGACATTTTTTGGATTTTGAGGTTATAATGTCAGATACTAAATCAATTTTCACAAATGAGTAATACCTACAAATATATTTAAAAATTGCTCACTTCCTCACTGTTTTTCTCTTTCATTGCCCTGCCACACATACACATTATTCATAAATATGCCTTAATTATCTCCTCTTTTTAAAATGTTTTTACTATGTCAAATATTTATAAATTTTTATAGTTTTCCATGATAATATTTTGTATTGTGAGATACATACAATGTCCAATGTCTGATGGAAAGTCTTTGTATACTGAGGTATTTTGTTGTTGTTGTTGTTGTTACTGATACTCTCAGAATTGTGGAATGTACTATTTAATGCAATATGTATTCTAGTTTGAAGACTTCTATCCAAAATTTTGTGGTACCGAGTTGCTTGGACTTTTTAGAAGATGTTAGGTTTGTTTATACCTCTGTATCTCTACTCACCAAGTATCGTCTCTCTGGATCTCTCAAATGTCCTTCTTGCTAATGCATATCTTTTAAAAAAATTGTGGTAAAATGCACATTGCAGAAAATTTACCACCTTAACCATTGCCAGTTATACAGCTCAGTAACACTAAGCACACCTGTATAACTGTGATGCCATCACCACCATCCGTCCACAGAACTCTTCACCAGACAAGATTATAGTCCTGTACGCCTTATTACTCCCCATTCTGTTCAATACCTGGCAACCAAAATTCTATTTTCTGTCTTGATGAATTTGCAGTGTGTGTGTGTAGTACCTAATAAGGGGAAAAAGCAGTAGTTGGCCTTTTGTATATGGCTTACATACTTAGATTATCTATACTTAGATAAGTGTCCTCAAGGTTCATCCTTGTGTATAAACATATCTTCAAGTCTCTTCAAATTATTTTGGTTATATAACCAGGAATTTCTGGATCATATGGTAGTTCTATTTTTAATTTTTGAGAAATAGGCACACTGCTCTCCAGAGGAGTTATACCAGTTTATAATTACCACCAATAGTGCTGCACAGAAATTCCAATTTCTCTTCGTGCTTAACAGCTCTCGTTATTTTCTGGATATATTTTTTTGTTTTTTGTTTTTTGTTTTTTACAGGAAGTACAGGCAGGCAGGTGGGAAAAGAGGAGAAAGAAACTTTTTTTTTAAAAATTTTATTTTTGTTCATTTTGGTTGCTCCTCACAGCCCTGGGATGTGAACCCAGGTCCTTGGGATGTGTGTGGATTGACCCAACCAGAGGCAGTGGACTCAGTTGCTACTCTACCAAGGCATGACATAGTAGCCATTCTACATGAATTTATATCTCATTTGTTTTTATTTGCATTTCTGTAATTATTTGTGGTATTGAACATTTTTTCATTTACGTATTAGCGATTTGTATATCTTCTCTGGAGAAATTATTCAAGTCTTTTGCCCATTTTTAAATTAGGTTTTTGGTTTTTGTTGAATTATTGGAGGTTTTTAAAAAATACATATATTCTAGATATTAATCTTTTATCAGATATATCATTTTCACATTTCATTCCATTCCACGCTTGTCTTACTTTTGACAAGTCCCATTTGTTAGTAGATATTGCAGTCCAGTTTCTCTGTTTTTTTCTTGTTGTTGCCTGTGATTTGTGGAAGTCATTGCCAAATCTACTAATTTAGGTCTTATGTGTTTAGGTCTTTGATCAATTTTGAGTTAATTTTTGTATGGTATAAGGTAAGGGTTCAACTTCATTCTTTTGTATGGGAATATCTAGCTTTCTTAACTTATCTGTTGAAAAAGTTTACTTTCCCAATTAAAAGATTTTGATACTCTCTTTAGTAATTTGACCATATATGTGAAATTCATTTCTGAGCTCTCATCTATACTGGTGGTCTTTATGTCTGTTTTTATGCCAGTACCACACTCTTTTGGTTACTGTAGCTTTTGTAGTAAGCTTTGAAATCAGGAATTGTGAGACCTCCAACTTGGTTCTTTTTCAAGATTATTTTGACTATTTAGGGTTTCTTGAGATTTCATATGAATTTTAGGCTGGATTTTTCTCTTTCTAGAGTAAGAATTTAGGATTTCGATAGGGATCTAAGGTCTAACTTTTGAATACTTCTTGTAAAATTCAGCTCAGGGGACAGCTTTGTGAAACCTCTTTTGATACTGCTGCGTAAAATTAACTTTTTTATTTTGTGTCCTAAGCAGTTCTGTTGTATCACATTCCATTTAACTTATTTGTTTAAATGTACCCATCTGTTAAACTGGAGCATTGCCATATGTATTAGTTCCATTAGTGCAAAATGAATGACCATGACCAGCTTAAAACAGATCCCATGATCAAGAGTCTGGTCATTGCTTAGCTGACTGCTCAGGGTCTCACAAGTCTTCATTCAAGGTATTGTCTGGGACCGTGGTCATATCTGAGACTCAGGTTCATCTTCCAAGTTGTTGTGGTTGTTGACAAAATTCCTTTCTTTAAAACTATAGAGCTCATGTAGTTTACTTCTTTAAAGTCAGTGGGAGACCATCTGACCTCAACTCCAATCCCTTCTTTAATAGCTTTCATCAGATTAAATTAGACCTACATATGACAGTCTCCCTTTTGATTAATTAAAATTGATAATAGTATATTCCCTTCACCTTTGCCATATTATTTTGGCCACCTATTCATACATGTGTGTGATACATTGGGGTCATTATAAAACTCAATGAAATAGAAAATCAACGGGTGTTTCCATAACATAATAAACTTGTATGAGAGCATCGTGTATCAAAAGCCAAAATCTCTCTCAATGGGGTAATGCCAGAGGTATTCCAACCAAAATCAGGAGCTAGACAAGTATCCTCTGTTGGACCTGCTATTTAGCAAGGTGCTAATGTTTTTAGTTCATAACATTAGATAAGAGGCAGTATTTGAGGATTGAGAATTGGAAATAAGAGATTTTATGTGAAATATGTAATTGTGTATCTGAACCCATAAGAATTGATGGAAAACTATGATAAACAGGTAATTTTGTCAAGTTATAGATAAGGAATTGTAAAAATAAGCACCATTTATATATAAGACAAACCAAATTAAATGATATAATTTAAAACACTTCTAAAAAGGTCAAGTAGATTTTAACAGATCATTTTTTATCAAACCTGACATTTTTGAAGAATCAACATACACATGTCATTATTCTTAAGTTTACTTGTAAATTTAAAATGAATATTCTGAAATAATGAACAGATTTTTTTTCTGGAGAAGGGATAGTAAAAGTTGATTTTAAAGTTCATAAAGAAAAACAAATAGGAGAAATAAACAAGACCCTGGTAAAGGAGATATAAAACATAAGGACGTTTCTAATTAAAACAGTGAGATACTTATAGGCAAATAGACTAATGGAGCAAATTAGAAAATCCAGAAATATGTGTGCCCTGATGGAGTAGCCATTATGTCAGCCACCTCCAGTGAAATGCAGTCCACATACATCTCAAGGACCCAGGTTCATGTCCTGGTTTTAGGGAAAACACGCAGTATGAACAACTGAAAAAAAGTGCCTCTTTCTCCTCTCTTTCTTCCTGTTCGCCTATTCACCTTCATTACTGCCTACACCTTTCCTTAAAAAAAAAACAAAAACAAAAAAAACTCCAGAGATAAATTTACATGCAAATGTAATTATAGTAGAAATAAAGGCAGCATTTTGAGTCAGTAGGAAATAGATGGGCTTTCTAATAACTAACTGAATAACCTTATCGAGAAAGATAAATTTAGAACTGTATCCATACTATATACCCAGATACATTACAACTGGATTAGAACTCTAAAACAAAAAGCAAAAAGACATGAAACTATGCTAATGTTAGGAGCAGGTCTGAGTTCTCTTAAAGCATGAAAAATATTAGGACAATAACTGTGACTTACAACATAGAATCACTAAGAGAAAAGATCAATGAATTAAGTTACATAAAAAAACTTTGGCATAGGAAAATACAGTAATATAAACACTGTAAGAGAAGTCAAAAGACACAATAACATGGGATAATATTTGCCATTTAGATCATGAGGGATAGTTTCTCTAATATAGATATCTTTTAAAATTTACAGGATCAACATCCTGATGCAAAAATGGACAAAATATAAGTCCATTTCTTTCATAGGGATAGAAATATAAATGACGTTTGAAGATATATAAGTAGTTCTATCTCACTCAAAAAAATGAAAATTAAAACTGCATTCATTCATTTTTCATCCATCAAGTGGATTCCAAAAGTTTTCATAATATTTGACAAAACTGCAGGTGAAGTAGCTGATAGAAATGGTAATGGTGTTATCTCTGTGGAGAGAAATTTAACAATATCTGACATAATTATGCACTTATCTTTAATAATTCTACTTCTGATAAGGTATCCTAAAGGTAAATTGACAAAAATATATAGAATTGATTTACAAGGTCATCCTTTGTGACTATTTGTTATAGCCAAAAATTTGAAAGGAAACAAATGTTCACAAATAAGGGGAGATTTAGCCTTAAATTTTTTTTTAAATAAAGAAGGGTATAAGTGACATTAACAAGATGCGAGAATAAGAAACTGTAGACTTTCTTTCTCCGTAGAGACAGTTTTAATATAACAAATTGTCAGAATACTTCTGTGAGAAACCCAGAAACTAGTTTAAAAGGGTTTTTGCATACCAGAAAAGTGGTAAACCATCTATCTGCATGCTTGGTAAGAAATACATTACATTCTCCATTTTCTCTTATTAAAGTTCTTCTTTCAGCCCCCTCCCCCTCCCACACACATATGCACATACATGATGGAGTATTTGTGAGTAAACTCCTAACTCCTATTTTTTCCCTGGAGAAGGAAAGAAATTGAATGTGTTTAATCTCAAATTAACTTTTGGGACTTCCCTAGAAGTTTTGCTTGTATTCAAGCACTGACAGAACAGGGGTACCAGATTAGATATCTTTGATACCAAAGACATCAGTTGTGCATTAGTCTGTAGTGCCAAAGATAGACTCTAGGTGAAACCCTAGGACCATGATTTACTACAGTCCTAGAAAGCTGCAATATTGCAGACAGAAACCAAGGAGTGCTCCTGAGTAGAGCATAATAAATCTCTTCAAATAGGAGATTATATGCACTGTCTCAGAAAGGATACATGCCGGAAAAGCTTGAGAGGGCTACAAAATCTCTAGCTTGGGTTTTGTGCAGAAAGTCCTCAGTGTATGAAACCAGATCTCAAAATCTAGAAAGTTGGCTGACTTTTCAGACTCTGAAATCCCACAATAAAAAAACAAAACATGCAAAGAAAAAGGTAATAACACATTTAAAGGAACCAGTTTAGTCTCCAGAGTCTAAACTCCTCCAAGAAAGAGACATGTGAATTTCAGTTTAAGAATTTAGAAATAATGTCATAAATATACTCAACCAATTAGAAGAAAGCATAAATTGGCTATTAAATGAAATCAGGGAAGCAATACATTAATAAAAAGAGAATATCAACAAAGAAATAGAAACTATGAACATGAGCCAAACAGAAATTCTAGAATTGAGTAATACAATAATTGAATTGAAAAATTAACTGAAGGGGCTCAACAGCAGAGTTGAACAGCAGAAGAAAGAATCAAGGTCATCATTAATAGGGTAAAACCAGAGGTATTTCTACCCAGATCAAGAAATGAACAAAGGATTTTCTCTGTTGTCTCTCCTATTTAATGTAGTACTGCTGATCTAATAGTACTGCTTGTCTAATAATACTGCTGATCTAATAGTAATGCTTGTTTAATATTATACACGAGGAAGTTTTTGAGGATTAAAAATTTAACCCTTGAAGATAGGACTTCAAGAATTTACTTAAATATTGGACTTTCAAAGTCAAAAAATAATGAAGAAAAGTGAAGAGTCTGGGGAATTTTTAGAGTAAGCAGAACAACATATAGATTATGGGAGTCCTGGAAAGCAGCATTAAAAAGAAGCAGAAACTCTATTCAAAGAAATAATGGCCAAAATTTCCTGAAATCTGAGAAGAGAAATGGATATACAAATTCAAAAAATTTAAAGAATTCCAACTAGGATTAAACTAAAGAGGCCTACACTAAGACACATTGTAATCAGTCAAAAGTCACATAGAAAGTGAGACTCTTGAAAGCAGCAAGAGAAAAATTTGTCTCATGCAATGGTAAGTGCAAAGAAAGCATCTACTGAATATGAGACCGGAAAATGAGACTGGAATAAAAATATGTCACTACAAAAGTATCAGTGAAATGAAGATAGCAAGCGAGGAAAAGAGGGACTAAATTTTAAAAAGAAAAAAAAGCTACAAGACTGAAAACAATGAACAAAATAGTTATAAGTTCTTCCCTATTAGTAGTTGAATTTAAGCAGATTAAGCACAGCAATTAAAAGATAAAAGACTGGCTGGAAGGATTGGGGGGAAAAGTCCCAACTATACTTTACCTACAAAGGATTTATTTTCAATCTAAGGACTCAGACTGAAAATGAAAGAGAAAAAGATAATTCCATGTAAGCAGGAGTTTAACGACAGCAGAGGTTGTGAACATTAGAGGACCCAGGTATATGAGGGCAACATTTACAGAAAGGAAGGGAGAAACAGACAGCAACACAGTAACATTAAGGGACTTCATTACTTGTCTTTAGTTATGGATAGAACAACCATGTAGATGATGAGTAAGGAAAGAGACTTAAACAACTGTATAGACTACTTGGTCTTAACATATATGCACAGAACACTACGCACAATGATAGCAGAATGCACAGTCTTTTTGTGTATACATGGAACATTCTTCCAGAAAGACTACATGTTAGGGCACAAAAGAAGTCATAACAAATTTCAGAAGATTGAAATTATGCAAAACATTTTCTCTGCCTCAATGAAATTAAAGTAGAAATCAATAATAGAATAAAAATAGAAGAATCTAAAATTATGTGGAAATCAAACAAGACACTTCCTCAAGCAGTGGATTAAAGAATAAATCACAAAGGAATTTAGAGACAAGTGAAAATAACACAACATATCCAAACTTAAGGGATTCAGTGAAAGCAGTAGTAAGAGGGAATTTTGTAGCAATAAATGCCTACATTTTTTAAAAAAAACAACAAAGAAAAAGATCTGAAATCAACAGCTTAATCTTGTATCTGAAAGAATGAGATAAAAGACGAAAAACAATTAAAATTCAGTAAAAAGAAGGAAAGATTCGAGTAGAGACAAAGGAAATGAAGAATAGGATAACAATAGAAAAAAATCAACAATGAAAAGTCAATAGTTACTAGACCTTTAACTAAACATAAGAAAAAGAGAGAAGGCTCATATCTAAAATTAAAAATGAAAGAGGAGACATTACAACTGATAAATAAAAAGAACATAAAGGACTATAATGAATTGCTATATTCCAACAAATAAGATAACTTGGAGAAATGGAAGTATTTCTAGAAACATGTAACCTCAAGAGAATGAATCATGAAGAATTAAAATATCTGAACAAATTGATAGCTAGTAAGGATATTGAAGTAATCATCAAAAAAACCTCTCAGCAAAGAAAAACCCAGGATGAAATGGATTCACTGGTGAAATCTTTCAAAAATTTAAAGAATTTAACACCAATCCTTTTCAAATTCTTGAAAAAAATTGAAAAGGAGAAGAAATTCCAAAATCATTCTTTGAGATCAGCATTACCCAGGTATCAAAACCAGACAAAGACTTAACAGGAAAAGAAAATGGTTCCCAAGACTACACAGTAGGGAAAAGGCAGTCTCTGAAGCAAATGGTTTTCAGAAAACTGAATATTCTAATACATAGACTTACCAAATTGTTAGAGTTGAAACTAGATCAAATTGGGAGTGGTGGTGATGGTGTCTTCAGGTTGGCATGGGACAGGTGCAGGGAAAGGAATTCATTGTGAAACCAGGATAATCCCAGGCAAACCAGGTCATATACTAATACTTCTCATACATTTAAGTTGCACCATGTATAAAAATTAAAATGGGTTAAAAATTTAAATGTGTAATCTAAAAATTTCAAACTGAAAACATATGGGGAAAGCTTTAGGACACTGGATTTGACAATGATTTCTTGGATATGATCCCAAGAGCACTGGCAACAAAAAATATAGAAAGTTGGGACTGCATTAGCTTAAAAATTTATGTGCAGCAAAAGAAACAATCTACACAACCCATGTGTAGACAACCCATGAAATGGGAGCAAATAATTACAATCATATATCTGATAAGAGGAAAAGATTGAATGAAAGGAATGCAGTTCATTGGTATCTGCCCTGATAGAAACAACCCTAGTATGAAACAACCAGTTCTTGGCCACTTGGAGAGGTATAGCTTACTACTGCCACTCACTGAGACTGGCCAGACCCCAAGTTAACCTTAGATAAATTCTACCTCTCATTAAAGAGGGCAAAGGGGTCACTACTTTCTTCAGAGGAATATACTCAGCATCTAGAGGCAAAGCTCTATTACTATGTTGTAAGGAAATGATGGGTTTTGAACATCTGAGACTGAATCATTGCAAGACACAGTTTAGCTCAGATTCCTAATAACTTTATTGAAGTGAAAGTTAATCATCACTTTGTTCCCATTTCTCTTGGATTTTTCTGCTGACCTTAATGCCTTTTGTTCTGAGTTGAACTTGTGATCAGTAAAGCTACCTGAATGATATCATCTGATTTTGAGAATCTTAATGTTTCTGGCTGTCTCATCTGGTTTTTCTGAACAAGATCCTGTTTCTTTTTCTTGGAGATTTCCTTAAAGAACTTCTCTGCCTTTGTCCATCTTAAATCAAGCCACTGCTTTCAGCTGGTTACAGACACAGTGGGGAAGTTCCTCCAAGTTGCACTATCTTTTCAATACAAGTATTATTGTATTTCATATGAATAATATGGATTTATTTCTGCTATTCTCTAAGGATTATGTTTATTTTGTGGAGCATTTTGTAGTATTTTCATTTTCTGTTCCCAATTTTCTACCTCTTGATAAGATATTGTGAATTCACATTAATTTTCTTCTTTATCTGCACCTTTGTTCTTGGATTACTAATAGGTCATTAATACTTAAATTGCTAATGTGACTTTAGTTTTTTCTTTATGAAAATGATGGCAAACTTTTATTAAGATAATAAATTACAAATAAAAAATTGGGAATGTTCATTATACCTGCTGGAGAATAATTATTTCTCACCTATTCTTGAATAGAGAATAAATTGCTTTTACTTTGATGTTTTATAGAAGTTTTTTGGAGGGGAGGGTGAGATTGTGACTAAATTCATGGGCTCTTTACTGCTTTGCTATTTAGTTAGTACTTCTAAGGGTTGAAATTCATGTCAAACTGGGCAGTTCTGTATTCTATTAAATAAACTTTCATTAGTGCTTAGTGCTTGAAATTTTAAAATAGATTGCATTTTCAGCAGATATACATCAAATATATACTGTATTATAAGCACTGTGTTGGGCACAGAAACTAAAATGATTGTGATATGATCTCTCACTCTAGAGGACTTAATCATGATGAGACAGTGAAATGTAATGCAATGCAGAGAGCTTTAGCCTTAGAATTATCACACTCAATCTGCCTCAGACCAGTATATAACAAAGAACAAGTTGTCTTAATCTTTCTGAAATGGTTTTCTCTTCTGTAAAATCAGGGAATTGGCCTAAATGTTTTTTTTTTTTTTTTTTTTAAGGAAAGGTGCAGGCAGCATTGAAGGTAATTAGGCAGACAAGCAGGAAGAGAGGAGAAAGAAACCTTTATTTAGTTGTTCATCTTGGTTGTCGCTCCCTATCACTCTAGCCCTGGGTCTCAAACCTGATTCCTTGGGATGTATGTGGACTTCATTAAGTGCCCTTGTCCACTTGGCTACTGGGTTGTGCCCTAAATGATCTGTTAATATCTTGCCTGTATTTGAAATGATGTGATTCTAGAATGGAAGTTTTTTCCTAAGATTACTTAAGCTTTTTGTGAGGATCAAATTAGAAAAAAACTATGAAAGCATTTAAATAAGTGTTGTTTAAGTAAAGGTATTACTGATTATTTACTAATTAGGCATTATTTATTAATGCCTTTGGCCCAAAGACTAGATGTATTGGGTATTATGACTCTTCTAGAAGTTTAGAGAAACTTTTTAGGACTTTGGTTCTAAGTTCTAGGAGTATTTTAAGGTATCTGATTATGATCATTATTGAGTAAAGTAGGTACTGTGTAGCTATCTATATATCTATATATCTATAAATATTGATTTGAACTATAGATTTCAAAAACAATATAACTCTAAGATAAACCACAATTCCTGTGGTTTGGGTTATCTGTTTCATATTAAGCTTTTGTAATTCTGGATTAATAAGTTAATTGCTCATCACTGTGGAATAATTGTATTAATACAGATATGACTGCATATTTATAACTTGCCATAGAACCACAGTGTCAACATGTAGAGTGCATTACAATTTTGGTCGATTTCCTTTGTTTGTTTTTTTGTCCACTAAACATTTTTTAGTATATGACATATCCCAACCCATATATATATATATATATATATTAGTTTCTTAATAAGTAAAGCTATCTTCCTTTATATTTGTAGATTATAAAAACCACTGAAAATATGCAAGAGGGGGCTCTAGCCATAACTTATTCAGAAAGTTGAATCAATTATAATTTATTATTGTTAGATGTTCATTCTCAGATAAATAATAGTTTCAGCTTTCTGAAGTATGAAGTGTTAAGTATTATGCTTATCACTAGTCTGTCTTTAAAAGTTTTCGTAATACGTATTTCTTTCATTTGTTTATAATTACTGCTAGATAATTTCAATTATTGTTGGAATTGTGAAATTCACTAAAAGCTGCTTCTGCAGTAAGATTTGAATGTATTTTTATTGTAGTGTTTCGCTGGCAATAAAAAAGAATAATAGTTATTTAATCTGTTAGCATTTAAACTTTCACTTTAATTTGATGTTTATGATTCTATGGCTATAAATTTGATTTACTTTCAGCTTTTGAAGAATAAAGCCATTACCATGTTTTACTGGTAAACTCATATACCAATGACTCACTCCATTTTACATATACTAGGAAAATGGTGTTTCATTGTTAAAGCTAGAATTGAATTAGTTGACCAGAAGTGAACCTCTAATTGTTTCCAAATGCTTACTTTGGGGGTTTGGAGGCAGCTCTGAGTCTTAGCTCAGTCAGGAATTCGCTAAGCTTGTCCTTTTCCCCATATCCTTTCATTATGGCTAGATAGATCCATGCTGGTCTGCTTTATGATTCCCCATAACTAGTTAATCAGAAAAATATGGACATAAATCCTGAGCTAAACACAATTTGAAAGGCAAAATAAAGTTTCTACAGGTTTCTTCTTTTTTTTTTTTCACATTTTTTAACCTCTGAAATTATTCTAGAAATTGACTTTCATTCTAAATTGCGTATTACCATGTGATTTAGCAAGCATCTTTTCACCTTCAACCTACTTCATGACCTACTTATAGTTCCTACAGCTGAAATGCTTTTCTTTTTTAAAGGTTATTATAGAGAAAATTAATGTGACACATCCATGTGCTTTGGTGAAATGCTTGCTGCTCTTGAATGTAAACATTTCACTAAAATTTTACCTACGCTGGCAAATATTTCAAACTTTATAGTATACCAAAATCAGTAATAACCTCAATTGATTCTTACTTAAATTTTTTTCTTTTTCTATATTATGTTCTTATCTTTTGATATCTTTTATTATTTTAAATTCTAACATTTTTGTGCATATTTTTGACACTAAATACTTTATCACACATTTTTCTGTTATGATTCTTGAGCTAAATTTGTTAAAATAAGTATCTTTAAGTTCCCTATTAATTCTAATAATGTGTTTGTGATCCTGTAACTTCTTCACGAATTCTAGAATCCTCAAACTAAGGGCCACATGTGAAAGTGAATATTAGAGAAAAAGGGAAAAAATCATTTTTTCTTAGCAAAAGTGATGGCAGGAAGTGGCAGGCCTTGGAAGGTAACACCCGTAGATTGTACTTGTAAAAATTTGAACAAAATATTTGGATAAATTTGTTCTTTCCTTTGGTTGGCTTATTAAGAGACTGTACTTATGAACTGTATTTAATGTTTTAAGGTTGATCTCTTCAAGGATTATTATAGATAAGACTCAGTTATCTCTTACTGTGTTTTAGCGCTTTTTGGGAAATATTGGATTAGACCTAGATATTTTAAAAATTGTTTTCAAATACGTATTTCACACTCATTGTTTAATATCACTGTCATTTTATATGCCTTCTGTTGCAGTAGAATCCATTTTCTCTTTTATTCCTTTACTCTTCTGTTTGTTTTAAAGATAATGTTTATAAATAATATACTAATAAAATTTTTTGCCAGAGTTTGTGGGAAATTATGCAGGCATAATCTGTAGTTGTTTTGAATTCAGATGTAACTTCTTCCAAATTGTGGACCCTTCTAAGTACTTTTTTCCTAATTTGCATTAAACTCTGTATAGGCTTTTTCAATAGTTCTGGTTCCGTTTGTTCGCATGTGTGTGTGTGTACTACTCTTCACATTAAATGAAGGAAATAACAATATCTTTTCACTGTAAAAACCTTTGACTCCACTTAAAGTTGTTTCATTTGTTTATTTCTACTAACTTGACCATCTATGTCATGGATATTTTTTATGGAAACAAAAATAGAACATTTCATAGAATTTGTAAGGTACTTTGTGATTAGGATATAGACCCTAAAATGGGTGACACTTGAGATTTTAAAGGAGCACAAGCCAGACTGAAGAGTAATTTAGGGACATCTCAGCAGAGGTGACAGAATGAGCCAAAGCTCGAAAGGGAGTAATAGCAGAGGGTAAATAGAACTATGTTTATGTTTAAAGTTTAAAATGTGAAGAAAGAATCGCTAGGAAGTGAAGCTAGAAGGGACCAGATCTAAAAATATTCTATGTTGAAGAGCTTACACTTAATCCTATAGGTAGTAGGGAGCTTTTAACAAAAAAAATACAGTGGAGAAGGGATAGTATCAGATACTGATTTTATATAGTTTAGTCTAATAACTTAATAAAGAATGGTTATATTTGCTATCTCTGGGTACATAGAAAATTACACAAAAACCAAATAGCTAAAATAACGTATATCTTATAATTTACCTTGTTACAGGAAACTGGGCATGACTGACTAGACTCTG
Organism: Solenodon paradoxus; assembly: GCA_004363575.1. Taxonomy (NCBI): domain Eukaryota; kingdom Metazoa; phylum Chordata; class Mammalia; order Eulipotyphla; family Solenodontidae; genus Solenodon; species Solenodon paradoxus. The sequence continues at coordinate 448,800 of RJWH01000051.1, forward strand.
ACTCAGTCTCTCACAAAGTGACAGTTATCACCCAAGGCTTATAGTCATTCCCAGATTGGAGAATCCACTTCCAATCCCATTGAAGTTGTTGACAGTATTGAGTTTCATTTGGGCTGTTGGAATGAGGATCTGAGGATCTCAGTTCTCCAAAAATATCCCTCAATTCCTGACCACTTGTCCCTCTCCACAGGATAGCTTCCAACATGGCAACTATGAGTCATCAAGTGAAAGAGCAAGGAAGGAGGGAGAACAAGATGGAAGTCAGAGTCTTTTTAACTGAAATTTAGTAATATCGCATCACTTTTGCCATTCACAGCAAGTCACTAGATCCAGCCTACACTTGAGAGGGAATTACACAAGAGCATGAATAGTAGGGAAGCAGGGGTCATTAAGGGCTATCTCTGAAGTTGAACTAGAAGCAAAGAGACCTCCTACTAGAATTATTAGATTAATCCCAGTGAAGATACAGAGATTATGTAGACATGTAGTAGAATGAAGGAGAGGAGATGGAGTGAAGAAATATATATAATATTTAATCATGAGAATTTGGAGATTTTTACAGCATGGGAGTTTTTAAAGGAGAAGGAATTAGGTGTGACACCTAACTATGCTTGACTCGTAAATTACTGACTAAAGAATATTTTCACTGGGGTGTGACTTAAGCTCCTATCTACATTGAGCTTTTCGTCTTCATTACTGCCATTTTCTTCACACTTTTAGTCATGTAGACTTGTCCTTGGTATTGCTTCACTGCTTGCTTTATCCGTTTGGGCACCAATTATTTTTCTGAATATTTGTTTAGTTTTCCTAGCTGTCTCTTAACCAAGGTCTTATCACTGTACACTTAAAGTATAAATACAGGTCCCTAATTTCTTCCCTGTGGTTTTTTCATGCCTCTAATCCAGAAAACTTCTAATATGTAAATATCTTTTATTATTTATTTAACCGGCAAGTGTATATTGTGAACCCACTTTGTGACCAGCACTTTTCTTTGGAAATGTGTAGTAGTGAGCAAGATACACATTGTCTGTGTCCCTTTGAGTCTTTGTCAGTATCTTCTCTTTCTCTTCCCATCTGTCTGAATTGCTAGTAATCCCTTAAGGATTACTTCAGCTTCTCTTTTCCTGTGAGACTTTCCTTGAAAGATACATATCTAGATGCAGCCATTATAGAAGACCATATGGAAATTCCTCAAAAAATTAAAAATAGAAATGCTATATGATCTACTTATCCCATTTCTGGGTATTTACCCAAAGAATATAAAAACAATAATTTGAAGAGATAGATGCACTGCCACATTCACTGCAGCATTATTTATAATAGCCAGGGCTTGGCAACAACCTGAATGACATTGATAAAATATTGGTTGCATATATATACAATGGGATTCTACTTAGCTGTTTTAAAAAAAGATGAAGTCCTGCCTTTGGCAACAACATGGATGGACCTAGAGGGTATTATGCTAGTGAAATAAGTCAGATGGAGAAAGACAAGCACCATATGTATGCATAAAGGAACTCATATGGTGTATCAAGAAACAAAACAAATGAACTAAATAAAACAAAAATAAACTTTTAAACTATGGGACCAAACTAGTGGTTTCTATATGGAAAAGTCATCAAGGAATACTAAATCAGGTAAAATCAGTCAAATGTATGATGAATAATAGAATTGGACTTTTAGTGAATTTAATATATACAAATGTTGATTTATAATGACACACACATGCAATGTTACTTCATTAAGAACATTTTTTTAAAAGATAAATATTTCTTTTGTATTTTTCCTGCAACTATAACCAGTGATTTTACTTTGTGTTTATACTCTTCACATTTAAAAGAGCACGCTGGCTTAAGATATTAAGTATGATGAAGCTCTGGCCTCACATCTTAGTCTACTTCAGGCAGTAGAGTAATGCCTTATCACCCTGACTCACTTGCCATTTGACTCAGGTGTGCAGAGCTTTATAAAAACAGGTGCCTGGACCTTCCCTCAAAATATTTGATTCAGGTGCAGCTCGAGTGTTGTCTGCAAATGAAATGGAGTGGTCCACATAAAGTCTAGGGATCCAGGTTCATGACCAAGGGCCAGGAACAATAAAAATACAACAATAACAACAACAACAACTAAACAATAAATGAAAAAAGTCCCTCTTTTTCCTCTTTCTTACTCTTTCTGCCTCCCTAATTGTCTTCATTCGTCCCTGCTTCCTTTCTCTCAAAAAAAAATGTATTTTGATTCAGTGTTTCAGAAAGGAAAACAACTAAGACTGATGTGAATTTGATGTGTTGGCTGTTTAGAAAACTATTGCATTAAAATCACTTTGACCATTATGTTACTGTTTTGTGTACATTTAATCATCCAAAACCTTAAAACATAATTTCTAAATACTAGTTGAAGAATAGCTACATCTAAAGCCAAAAGCTGTAAACTTTTGGGCCATATCCATAGAGGCACTGATTCACTAGATCTGTGCTTGTATCCAGACCTCTATGTTTTTAAATAATAAGACAAATATATCGGTTGGAAAAGTATTAGATTAGTGGACTAATGTACCAGTTAATTTAAAAAATTTTTCCTTAATAGTACTTTGCAGATAAATGGATCTACATATTTGGTAAATGTTAGGAACCAGTCAACCATGATAGCCTTTAAAAATTACCTTGGAAGTTTCTAGCCATTTGAAGTCATATTTTGAATCAGTAGTACAGCTTCTGTATTTAGATTTTCAGATGTTCCAATACTATTTAGTATTGCAAGTTCAGTCTTTCTTACATTGATATATTATATCTAACTCTTTTATTATAGATAATAACTTACTGTGATTATGTGAAAATTTTGAAAACACTGCCTATATTCTTTTTCCTCATATTTTGATAAATCTTGCTATATTCTGCTCTGGGGGGTGGTAGGTATATCATTTCTTTTTCAGGGTAGGATTGTTGGAATGTGACTTTAATAAATTGGTTGTCTTTCTTTTTCTTTAGTGTTATTCCTCTTTTAAGAGAGTCTGTTGGAATATTAATGCAGAGAACTCCACCCTTGTTGGAGAATAACCTGCCTCAGTGCTATCAGAGGGTAAGTTTTTAAGCTTCCAGACATTGAGTTTCACATTCTTCCAACTTTCACAAATGTGGTTGCATGTGTGTGTAATTTAGTATTCTAAGGTTGAGTATTGACCATTATTATTATTTATATAAACTAGAATAAAATCACTAGAAAATATTGAACTATACTAAAGAACTTGCATATGTGGTAGAAATTGTCATCTTCTAGAAATTGAGCAGTTCTTTTAAAATGTAGATGTGAGTAGCATATGATATAAGCCAGACAGTTTTTTAAGGTACTGGGGATATAATGTGAACAAGGAAGATAGTGTCTGTTCTCAGTGAACATAGTCTAGTGGGGAATCACAGGCAGTAGACTACAGTATTAAATAAGGAAATATCAGTGATATATACTGTAATTGAAAATAAAACAAGGTGACATGATGGTTGCATTAGATTCATTGAGGAAGTCATATTCAAGGAAGTTGAAACCTTGGTGGCAAGTAGAAGCCAGGCATGTGAAAATTCTGGAGATGAGTGCTCTAGGCAAGGGAAAATGCTAATGCAAAAGTTCTGTGACTGAAACTGATTTAGTGTGTTTGAGAAGGGCTGGGAAAAGCTGTATGGCTAAAGCATAATGAGTAAAGGGAAGAGTGGCTAGAAAGGGAGGAAAGAATGGCAGGTACCATGTCATATTGAGGTTTTGGTCTTACCAAGAGGTTTAGTTTAATTCTGAGTCAATGGGAAACATTAGAAAGCTTTAAGGCAGGGAGAATTTCATATAACTTAAAAAAAAAAAAATCATTCTTACTCTTAAAACTGAATACCTAAGAATGAAAGTAGTAAAAGTAAAAACAAAGAAAACCAATTATGAGACCTTTGTCATTCAAGTGGTGTAGGGAAGGAAAAATAAGTTTTCTTTCACCTTTTGGATTTTTGGCTGACAGATGCACAAGAGAAGAGCAAACAGAAGTTTAATAGGTTTACCCCTGTATACATGAAAGAGACCCAGAAAAACTGAGTTACTTTCTGAGATGACCTAAGCCCCTTCCTTAAATAATATCTTCTGCTAAAGTTAAAGGATATTGTGGAATAAGGGGAAGGTCAGTTTTGGGTGATTACCAGAAAGACACAGTAAATGAGGGTGCGTTGCTTTGCACATTTCAGTTGCTGCCTTCTCCATGGGTAAGAGATAAAAAGATACGGTGGTTTCCCTCTTCTGGGTATAGAAGATCTTATCATATAGAGGTTTTCCTTTATACATACAAATGTCTCTTATAGAAAGGGAATTTCTGCTCGGTTATTAGAGCTTTTCTTGTATCTGCTGTTTCTTAAAAATAGCCAGCCTAAAAATTAATTCTTTTGCCAAAGAGACATAGTTTGAGGTGACAATTTTTGTTGCTCTACAGTGGAAAAAGGAAAGTAGAAATAATGCCTAAGATAACTCTTTCAGGAAAAATTGTTAAGCAAACAAAATGCATTGATAACCTGGGTATGAATTTAGTATCAAGAGAGGTGTTCATTTGTTTTTAAGAGGATATTATAGAACAACATTATCCCATAGGATGTTCCCCAATAGTGGAAATATTCTGTAATCAGAACTATTCAACATGGTAACCTCAAGCAGCATGTGGCTATGGAGCTCTTGAAGTGTGGTTACACAACTGATTTTTAAATCTCATTTCATTTTCCTTTTTTTAAATAACCGCTTGTGTCTAGTGGACTTCTCTGTTGTGCAGTGCAGTTTTGGAACATGTTTATGTAGGGACAAATAGGAATTTCCTTCTACCCCTCTGGGTTCTTTCCAGGCTGGTCCAGCAAACCAAGGAACAGCAGACAGATCAGTAGGAGACACAAGCAGATTTAATTACATATGTTTAGAGAATCTGTATAGATGTCGATTCTAAAGCTAAGGAGGCAAAATGAGGAGGGCCTATATCCTGAGATATGGTCTAGGACTTCAAAGAGGATTACTCCTGTGACAAAGGCCAGATACTTTATTAGGTGTTTCTCCTGTCATATTGAAAGGTTATTTCTCTTAATTATAATTATGGATAATACTCCCAAGATTTATCCTTCTAGGTAGTTAAGGGAGTGGCAGAAATTTCTGATAAGTGTATAGGACCTTAATTAATGTCATCTCAAAATAATCTACATGCTAAATGACATTTTGGGGGAGGCCTATTCTTCATTTGATATTGATGGAAATAATCCAACCTAGAAGAAATTAATGCTGTGGTAGTGAAGGAGGGATATTGAAGGAATGAAGTTCTTGAGAAGGTAGAAAAATTCATTGTGGTTAGGAGCCAGGGATACTATATATACCCTGACGGGAATTCAAAGCGTGTTAAGGCAGATTGGAGTCTACAGGTGGATTGGGGTAAAGGATTTTCTGATGCTTCTATATTCTCTGTGATTCACAAGGCAGTGTAATCTTGCAGAGAGAATAAGGCCAAAGAGAAACGGAGAAAACATGTATGAAATAGTCTTTTTTTAAGATAAGGAAAGTGAAGTATTGCCCATTTGATAATTGTGGTTATGATCTTATGGTAGGACTAGTTAACATTGTTGTGGAAGAGAAAAGGAAAATTTATTGAATGCTTGCTGTAAGTTGGTTCCTATACATGTAATATTTCTGTTCTTGACAAGAAGTCCACCATACCGGGTAAGTTTCATCATCCTCTCCCTAGGTAAAATGGAGGCTTAGGGAATTTAAGTAACTCATGCAAGGTCACATATGCTAATGGCCGAATCAGGATTCTAATCCATCTCACTCTGACTCTGAAGATCCGGTTCTAGCTCTTGTACTGTGTATTGTACTGTGCAGTCAGAGAAAGAAAAGCAACACAGACTTCCATCTTTAACTACACTTTCTCCACATTTTTAAATTTGAGGAGCATTACAGCCAGTCTTTATAGGAATCATTTATTGTTTTTATGCATTAGGATAACCATAAGAATTACTTATTCTGCTATTTCTATGTAGGTAGAAAAAATCTATTCAGTCAGATGATGGTTTCACTATCAGTAGACCATTTCATGGAGATGCCATTTAGAACTATGTGGAGGGATATCAGACTTGGACCACTATGTCACCAGAGTCCTTCAAACAGGAAGAAAGTCTACTTGCCCCCTTCTCCCAGAAAAAGTAATTTTTAAAGAAGGCACAGCAGATATTGTCTCAAATTTCTCACCAACTATCTTGAAATTTATAGAAATAATGCTGCATTCAGAAAATTCTGATTAAAAGAGATATTTTAGATACATACAAGTTCAGCTTTTTAATTGACACTATAAATAGATTACTTAAAAAAATCAGGAAATCTCAGAATGGAAAAGGATCTTATTATTAATCTTGTCACCCAGTTTCTTGATCATTCCCAGGAATCAGTAATTGACCCCTTCACCAAATAACTTCTCTTTTTAAATTGCTATAAATTGTTATGAAGATCTTCTTTACATTAAGTTTTGCTTTTAATGTCTGGGTATTGCTCAAAGTGTAACTCTTCCAGATCTGTGCTGAGATACAGAATGATAGCTGTGATTTGCACATCTTTGTCTTTTTGGTAGATAATTTTCATCATGTTAAGGAAGTAGCCTTCTAATCTTCTTTTTCCCCCTGATCATAAATAGGAGTTAAATTTTATTAACTAATTATAATGCTTTTATTGAAATGACTTATTTTCCTCCTTTGCTTCATTATGTAAAAATAACACTAATAAATTTCTGATTTTATTCTTTGCCTCTTGGGCCAAACTCAGCTTAATCATGGTATGTTATTTTTTAATACACTTGGATTTAGCTTATTTAAATCATAAGACATGTGCCTGACTTTTTAAAGAATGTGAGGCTGATGCTGCTGCGGAAGAGGGAACAAGGGGAGGAGGAGAAGATGAAGTGAATAAGGCCACTTGACATGGTCCATGTCAATCATTGTGAAAGTGTTTGTTTTTACTTAGACTTAGATGGGAAGACATGGAGAATTTTGATGAATGGCAGCACCTGACCTAAAGTAAAAAGATCTCACTCAGTGATAAGAATAGATAGAAGAAGTACAAGGCTAGAAATAGAGAATCAGTTCATTAAAGCTATGCGAATAGACTAGATATAACGCTAGCTTCCACAAGGTTGATAGCAGTAGAGATGGCAAAGATGTGTCTGGATTCCACTTAGTTGTAATGTTTTGTGTAATTTCCATTTTGATACATTCATATAGTAGTCATGGTGTTCCCTTTTATGATTTTTAAAATCTGCGATTTGTAGCTATTTCCCTTTTCATTTTGTATTTTGTGTATTTGTACTTTCTAAATTGTACTGTATTTAACTATTTTTAACATCCATCAGAGAATTGTCTTGTCAGTTGTTCTCAGCTTGAACTGGTGAATCCTTAAGGAGTCATTGGAAAAACTTATAGCCATCCCTTCCTTTTTTTGTTGTCACATGATAGGGAAGAAGGTGTAAATTGGCATTCTGTTCTCTGGGACCTGGGGATGCATCGGTCATGTGGTTTCTGACAGTTATAAACAGTGAAGAACTGTCAGGGCCAAGATACGCCCTAGGAAACACTGATTGCTTTAGCTTAGTAATCTTAGCAAAGAGCAAGTTTTGCGATGTTGTCAATTCTATCATTTTCTAAATCTCTATGTCATAGATGTCTATCCTTTATTTCCTTCCTTTTTTCTTTGAGTTTCTTTTGTTGTTCTGCTTTTTGTTGTTCTTAGCTTATTTGTATTCACATTTGCGCTCTGAAAAATGTATTTGAAAATGCAGATGTCCTTCTAGGTACTCGCTCAGCTGTGACCTGCACATTTTGATAGATGGTTTTTCTTCCCAAGCAACTGTCCTGGCACCTGACACATAATGACTACTCAATAGGTTTTTGTTAATTCAATATTCCCCTCCACTTTTTAAAATTGGGCAATAGAATCAATGTTTGCAGCTATGCTGTACAATAATTTAAGTGCAAGGGGAATTAATACTTGATGATTATGTTAATATCAACCCTTTATATTTTAGGTGCAGCAGTTACAAGGAGTTTATAATTTACAAGAACAGCACTTTTGGACCTTATGTTCTGATGTTTATGTTGGGACCTTGAAATTAGTAGTAGCTCCTGATGCTGATGCCAGATGGATTTTAAGCCAAACACATAATATTTTTACTCAGGTATAACGTTTTACTAACTTCTTTTAAGGGTGTTACAATTTATATTATCTACTAGCATTAAAATATTTACTATTAATATATTAAATGTATATGTGCTAGGAGGACGTACATGTGGGAGATTCTTATTTTAGTACTTTTAAGAAAGATAGTCCTTATTTACTCATTGTACTGATGAAGAAAAATACATTCGTCTTTACTGTGCATTCCTTTGAAGACATGCTGGATGCCATTTGGAGACAATAATTCTAAAATAGCATTTGGAATAAGAATAGTGAACTGTCAGTAATTTAGTCAAATGCAGACTAAGTTAACATTTTTGTGTGATAAAAAGTGAGTTACTTCTGAATGATTTAGTAATTTGCTATTTAGTTTTTCTTAATAGTATATTTGCAGTTACCAATTAGTCAGTGCAAGCCTATAACCAAATTGTTTCAGTTAATGCCTGTGCCATTATGAATGACATTGTTGTGTGATTGATAGAGTCAGAGAGATCACTCTGTTAATCTCTCTTTATTGCGAGAATAAGAACATCATGCCAGTAACAGCAAAGGAGACAACACACATTCTCTTTTAGTCTAGTTTACTGGAAATATTTGATTGAAAAAAAATCTAGATGTTAACACATAGATCTAATGAGGGAATAGATGCCATGATTAAAAATAGATGCATAAAATCTTGCATGTGCCTCCTACTGAGATACACCAGAAAGTACACAACATGACCTGTGTGGTGCTCTTGCCAGAAATGGTTTATGTGGACCCAGTCATTAGTAAGCAGCTAGACAAATCGAGCTTGTAGAAACTTCTACAAGATTGTTATCCTAGCTTGTTGAAAAGCATCAGTATCACAATAGGGAGAAGAAACAGAAACAAAAAAAAGAGAGAGAATGATTATTTCAGATTAGAGGAGTTTTCCCAGTTTACCGCAATGTGTGATCCTTAGTTTGATCTGGGATTAGGAAAAGGCAGCTTAACCAAAGAAGTGTGACTGACTGAATGACAGTTCATGTAATCTTGGAGGTGTTTAATTTCTTGGGTGTGATAAGGGCATTGTGTTTATAGAAGAATGTTTATATTCTTAGGAGACACATGCTGAAGGATTTAGTGGTAAAAATCAGGATGTTTAATTTTCAAATTTTTCAATGAAAATACAAAGATTACAAATAAATATTCATGTAGAAAAATAAAGCAAATGCGGCAAAATATTAGAAATTGGGGAATATAGGTGGTAGGCAGATAGGTATTTATTATACTATTCTTTTGACTTTAGTATTTTTTGAGATAAAAAGTTAAAAAATAAAACCATTAATGACTCCTCATTGCCGCTAGACTAAAACCCAAATTTTCTTGTGTGACCCATTTAGTGTTTCAAGGCTCTGTCCTGCTGTTCATTGACATGTAATGTTTACTCTAACCTCACCCAACTGTTTGCATTTTGTATGGGACAAAATCTTACTCTAATGTAAAGATCCAATTCAAATGTTACTTTCTAAAGCCTCAAAGATCATTCTAAGCAGCATTACTTTATCTTATGATATACACATTACATTATATCTGTTTGACTGCAGGTTACTAACAAATATCTTACATTTTGCATTGCTAATGTTTAGAATATATGTGCATAATAAATGTGTTTACTAAATTCTTAAAACTGTATTTGACCAAAACTATCTTTTTATATGCTAAATTTGAAAAAATATTGCTGGGTTCCCATTGGTCTTTTTAATCATAAGCACAAAAGATGGCTTTATATACATACATACATACATACACATACATACATGTATATATATATTTATATGAAGAGAGGAAAATCACTTTCTTCATATGTGGACAATAGCACATAATAGGCATTTTGATTAAATTCAGGACTTTAACATAAACAGTCTCATATATATAATAAAAATGTATGATTAGATTCCTTTTGGGAATAATTAATGAAATAATCCTATATGTAGGCAACAAGATTTACTCTACTACAAAACAATATGCTGGTGCTTTTTATTCACCCCACATTTTAAGAACTAGTCTCTTTCTTAGCAAATGCTATAAATTTGTATCACGACTTTCATAATGAAACTTGCAAGACCTTCACATTTATCTGAATCCTCTTGTCTCTCTGTTTTAGAAACAGAAGGAGAGGGTGGCTAGCAATGTGACCTTTCTTTTTCCTAGATCACTGTATCTCTCCTTCAGTTTTTTTCCTGGTTATACTATGTCTTTCCATCTTCAAAGTGTGAGCGTCTCTTGACCTCTAGGACACCCCCATAGTCTCCTAAGATTTTAGCACTTAGTCATAGTTTTCCCTCTGAGAAGGAATAGTTTCTAGGTTTAGCAGCTGGTCTGTGCTTAGGAATTGCTGAAGTTGTAATTCAAGTAGGTGGAGGGAGGTCCTTCTGGTAACCCTAGAAATCTTGGCTTTTAAAATGGCTGAAGTTGAAAGTTTATTCAGCTGCATCTCTGGTTTTGGTGACTGTATTTGGGTTTTGAAAATTTTAAACTCTGAAAAATATTTTAAGCCTTTTTATCAGCTGAGGTCAAGTCAACTTCAATTCATTCAAATCAGATACTTGGAGGTTTGCAGTCAAGCTGATTATCAAATTTTTCCCAGAGGGAGGGGTAATGACCCTACAAGTGACTTTCATTCTGTATATTTAATGATTTTAAAATTGTTTTGTGATCAGTTTTAGTTTTAACATATGCAAAATTGAAATATTTTATTATTTTCCTTTTCTGTATGTCCTAGTAATGTATATCCTTATGATATATATATGTGTGTGTGTGTATATATATATATATATATATATATATGTGTATATATATATACATATATATGTGTGTTTATGTATATTCACCCAGGGCTTGCCAATAACACTTATTTCATGACATGAAATTTCAAAACTTTAAATTATTATTATTTTAAATTACATCTTACTCATAGATTTTATTTAGTAAAAATAATAGAACAGAACTTTCTATTTTTGAGAAAAAATGTCACACTGATACTTTAGGTTTATTTCTTGTAGAAAGACTTGAAGCACTGGGAGATTTTTTTCTAAACAAGCAAAACAAAAACTTCTCAGTAGTGATACACACTTCTTGATTTTATGACATTTTTAGTGTCTTTCTTATAGCTGATCATAATTCAAAATTCAAGTAATAGTTTTTCTTAATGTTCTTATTAAAACATGTGAGAATAATTTAAAACTAAAAAGACCAACATCAGAATTTTGAAAATTATAACTTTCTGTTTCATGTATAAAATTATAATCTTCTTGACTCTTTTAGAAATCTGTAGTAGGTTATCAGTTAATCTGTAATGACAAACAGTTGGCTACTGTGCACAAATACGGAGTAATATAACTGATGGAAATCTCTTCAATACTTGAATTCTTTTGGTTTTATTTAAGTACTAATCCCAGTTTTAAACTATAAGGTTTTATGTTGGCATAGAAAAGTCATCTCTTATTTTCTCCCCTTATACTAACTTAAAAATGAATTATTAAAAAACGAGTTATTATTTGGAAATTGATGAAATAGCTTATTTTTATGTTTAGCATATAAACATGAAGAAAAAGTGGGATCAATTGGGATAGCAATTTAATAGTTTTTGGTTCCTTGTTTTAAACTGATTGATATCTTTACATATTTTGATAATATACTTCACAATTATAACTATCAACCTAAATTTTTTAATGTACTTTTCATTAGAAATAATGCTTGAAGAAAAATCTAGAATATGCATGGGGTTTATTACCCTATTCAGTTCCACAAAGTACAAAAGACAGTAAATCCTAATATATACTTTCTCCCTCAAAGAACTTCTACCTTGATTTCGTCCATCTTTTCTACTCATCTACCTATTTTTGTCACACTTATTTAAGTCCTAAAGCCCCAGCTTCCTGCTTCAGTTTTGTGAGCTCTGTTTTCTAGCCTTAAAATAGAATTTAACACCAACACCCAGGAAGGAACCAAAAAGCCTCTTCATAAGCCCAGATGGGAGTTCCCCTAATTGCAATAATCTGTATCTTCACAGCTCTCCTATATACACAATCCCTTCCTGTCTGATCACTGGCCTCACCCAGCCTTGCGTCTGAGTTGAGAGTGGGAAAAGATATCTGCCCCTTCCCAGGTAGCTAATCCCTCCCCATTTCATTTTTCTCTCTTGTAAGGGGGCTTTAATCTTTTTTAAGTATTCATTTTTCTTACCAGCTCTGCACTTTTTTCTTATATATCTTCCCATTTTCTTTACCAGGTATACTAAATATCCATCAGAACCCATCTTCCTGAGGAAGTTGGGTGAACATAGAATGTGGGACTAACAAATCTTTAGGTTTGTTGTTTTCAATTAACCCACTGGTTAAGTGTTCATGGGTTGGTTTATAGTGGGGGAATAATAACAGAAGTAGCAGAAGGAGTCATTTTTGTTGAGAGCTCATCATGTGCCAAGCACTGTGGTAGGTACCTAACATAGATATTGATACCACAAGATAAGTAGCATCATGCCCAATTCATAGAAAATGGAAACTAGACTCAAGTTATTGTTTTAAAATTTTATTATACTCATATGTTACCGATGTGGATGAATGGACCTCAGTTCTTGTCTTTGCGAGTAAAAGGAATCAGAAATGCCAGGCAGAAAAGTAAAAAGTCAAGTAAGAATTTAATAGGCAACAAGAAAGTACATTGAGGAGGGATCCAAATGGGCTACTTCAATTGCTGCAAGAGGTGCAGAAAAAGAATGCTTTGGGGCAGGTTTATATCCTTTCTTATCTCAGGAGCCAATCTGATGAACTATTTCAAGACAGCCCTGCTTCTCTGATATTTTGCCTAACTGCCAGAAGTCTCCCTTCTCAAAGTTCGTCTTCCATTTTCCTTGGCTCCGGTTGTTTCTTTCTGCTTCTTGCCCACATAGTTCTTTTGTGCCTTAGCCATTTTGTCAGCTACTCATACATGTCCACTGTCTGCCTTAGCTCATGTCTACCTGTCCTAACAACTATAGCCAACCCTTGAGCCACAGAGGGTTAGTCAGGGATGCCGATCCCTGTGCAATTAAAAACTCCTCATATAGCTTATAGTCCATTACTGTATATACTGCCCTCTGTTCTGCATCTAAGGATTCAGCCACCACTATTGCTGTTTAAGATTAGTTGAAGCCATGAATGTGAAAGGGGAATAGAAAAGAAATCTCTTTACAGGTGAACCTAAGTAATTTAAACCCATGTTCAAAGGTCAACTTCATTTTACTAATTCTGAGATTATTTAGTTTTAACCTGGAAGAATAAGATAATTTTTCAGGACTCATTTAAGAAGAATAAAGATTAGTGTATGTTCAGTTCATTACTGAAGTAGAAAATTTCTGTAGTTTTTGTGAATCGGTCACCATACAAATAAACCAGTGACCTCCTATGGTCATATTCCTGTTTATTTTTCTAAATCTTTGACTTCTGATTTGTTTTCCTTTCCATGACAATGAATATTTATTGATGAGATACTCTTAAGTCAATGGCACCAAGCTGACATTTATTTTTTTAGGAGTGTGGGGGTCAAAGGAAAAGTTGATGTTCTTCACAGGCTGGTCAGGCTGGATGACTGAACAAATTAACATTGCAATTAGTAAGAGAAAAATCTTAAATTTAATAGACAAATGGAGACAAATTCTGAGGTAGCTGGGGAAGACCCATAATTTATATTCTGAGCTGTGGCATGGAGAGGTAATCTGAGGGTCTCAGGGTGAGAGGGGTCACCAAATGGCAAGGAGGAATGAGTCATCCTTATTCTGAAAGTAAAGATAAATACTCTTCACATTCTTCTAGATAGTGGGGACAAAAGACCATTTCTGGATTAGGAGAAGGGTGGAGGCCCAGGGAGCAGTAAGATAGGTTTTTAATTAAGGGAAGTGTTAAAGGTTTAAAAGCATGGGAGCTTCTCCTTTGCTTGTGGGGCTGTCCTCTGCTGTCCTTGGTTCTTCCATGTTCTTGTGGGGCATGTATTGGAGACCGGTGCCAAGAGACTTAGGGTGTTCTGTTTTATTCCCCTCAGGAGCATACGTATTAAAAATAACTAACAGTCTTTTTAATTTTAAGAAGTGTTGACAGAACTATGATGTTTACATTTATCTCTGGATATAAGGTGCAATTAGTATTATGTGCTATGTACATTTTAAGGACAGTTCCTCAACCAGCTGTGATTCCTGGGGTCATATTCCTGTGGTAGAATATTTGATGAAACCAGGTACTGTTTTGGTCATGTCTTTGTGGTGTGAATGAACTATATAGAAAATTTAGTTTATAATCAGGGAGAAAATGACTTAGCAATGCGTTCTTTGGAAATTGAGCTTTTCTAAAAGAAATTGAGACAGGAACATGGGAAATAAGAAAAACATGTGGTCCCCATTAGGACAGATGGATGAAGCAAAACGACTTTTTCTGCTGTTAGACTGAGCTTTTGTGTTAAGCTAAAGCCCCTCAGGGGAAAGATATCAGCTTGAGTAATTAACTCATGATTATGCAAAGATCAATTTACCTAGTCTCTTTGTTTTTTCTCTTTCTTTCTATTGCCTTGGGCTACCTCATTTCTTATCATTTTTACTGTGTTAGGGGTAAAGAAATTGGCTGAGAAAATGCCCAGTTTATTTTCCCTTTTACTTTCATTAACAATTTTGTTAAGAGAAAAGAAGTTAAGATGATTTATTTAGACAATAGTTGGTCAGGTCACAAGAACTTTGCAGTGGACTTGCTAAGTATGGTTATTTCAGGGGGCATCTGGGTTGAGTAAATAAAATATAATTGCAATCAATTATAATAATAGCATATAAAATCCTTTCTCATACATGATCCTTACAGTGGTGCCTGGTATGTATCAAGGATTTATTAAAGTTGTCAAATATTAGATGAATATATAATAATTCTGTGAGATAAATAGGGCTGGTATTGTCAGTAGTTTTAAATGAGAAAAATTGAAATCAGGTTTGAATTTTTAGCTCAAAATCCTATAAATATTAAGTTCTGTCTTTCTGCTATAAGCCTCTTTAAAAAGAATACTATTAGGTTTATGTATCATAAATTTAAATAACCAAGAGCTTTAAATGTGCCAGAGCAAAGATTTTATTTCTTTAGTGAGAAAAAAAAAGAAAGAAAACACTAAAATGTTTTCTGTCATGTCTGTCCAGCTTTTTTTTCTGTTAGTTTGACTCCTCTTCAGCATTCATTAGTGTTGTGCCCTCCTACCTGAATCCTAGGGGGGAAAAGGCCATGCTACAAATAACCACAAGAAGGTAGTGTTAATATTGTATACCACACTCTGATTTTTTGCTTTCTATTAAATATTTGAATTTACCTTTCATTCTATGGTACTGTGGTGGGGCTCAGGGAAAATTCCTGTATCTCTCTGTGTGGTTCTTTCTGGCTGGTTGAGCAAACAAATTAGCATCAGACAGATTAGTAAGAGGAAAAGACCACATTTGATTACATATACACACACATATATATATATACACATATACATATGTATATACATATATGCACATATATAGATATATGTGTATGTATATATGTATGTGTATGGAGAATTTACATAGCTTTAAATTCTAGACTAAAGGGGACAAACTGAAGAGTAATGTCCTAAGCAAAGGAATAAAAGAGATAGGATGTCAACCTGGGATGTCTAGGAGACCGGAGTCGGGGTCCCACAAGATGAGAGAATGACTTCATATAATAAAACCCTATCTCTAGAGGTTTGCTTTGCCTGTTTATTTCTAGAGATGACCCTAAATCTGGTTATCTCCATTCTTTAAGGTAATGGTAACAGTTTCTCTTACGACCTGCAGGGTTTTGGCTGGCCTTAGTTCCACATGCCAGGGTGACACGTCTTGGAAAATGCCTGCTCTAGACATCTTGGAAAAGGCATAGCTGAACATTTTGAGGAGGCCTATCCTATAGTACTGGCATGCACTAATTGTAACTGCTGCTTTCATTTTTAAAAATCATTTTATTTAAAAGAAGGAATTTAAGTAGCTTCCAATTTATCCAACAAATATTTATTGATCACTTATGCTAAGTACTATGTTAAGTTCTGAGAGTCAGTAGTGAAAAAAATGACATTCCTTTATCTTGGAGAGATTACATTATAATGAGAGAATGACAGTAAGCACAACACAGCAAATAACTAAGTCCACCTGTGTTTTCCCCACTGCATATATAAATTATCATTATCATATATTATGTACGTATACTTACTTATCATCCCTCTCCTTGCTCCCTCCACCTCCTCAGTTCCCAATAGCATATAAATTCCATAAGGACAAGGATATTTTTAATTTATTTTGTATTCCCAGGGTATATAACAGTGCTAGGAATACAGTAGATGATTTTTTTTTGATGAATGAATTGAATCCATTTTATTTATATGGAGTGGATCAGTGTAGGCCTCACTGACATCTGAGTAGAAATATAACAAGAGAAAGAATGTCATATGACTGTCTTGAGGAAAACTTGTTCCGGGCAGAAAGTCAGAGTGGTTGAAGCAGAGTGAACTGTGGGAGAGGAGTAAGAGATGAGAGCACAGAGGTAGTCAGAGGCCAGTATTGTCAGGACTTTATAGGCCTTTGTAAGGATTTAGGCTTATAAGGATTAAGTAAAATATAAACTATTAGTGGGGTTGAGTGAAGAGGGACATCACTCTAGTTACTCTGCTGGATATATAGACCAAAGGAGGATAAGGGTAAGAAAACCAGATCACAGGCTTTTGTAAATCTAGACAAGAGATGATAGCTGTTGGGCCAGGGTCATAGCAATGGGGGAGGGGGGTGATAAGAAATGATCAGATCCTGGGACTGCATTATTTTGAAGATGAGGCAAACAGGTTTTACCAATGGGTTAGGTGTTAAGAGAAAGAAAAGTCTTTTATGTTGCAACATTAAACATGAAAGTGAACTGTAGAAAACATAGGATCGAGGGGAGGAATAGTGTACAATTTGCGTTGTGATGCTTGTTAGTCATCCAAGTAGAACTGTCAAATGTAAATGCACAATAGGGTCCAGTCTGGAAATACCGGCATGAGATGTGTGAGCATACAGGTGTACTGAAAGTCTGGTTACTACATGAGATCATCTAGGAAGCGCAGAAAAAGAAGAGATCTGAGATTTGAGCTTTTGTGTAGTTTAGTGTTCATTGTTGAAAGATGGGTGGAAGAACCAGCAAAGGAGATTGAGAGAGATTGGTAAGTGAGGTAAAAGGGCAACCAGTGAGTATTTTCTGGAAGCCCAAAGGAAAAAGTGATCAGTAGGAGGGAGTGATAAATTAAGTATTAAAATGAGGACACATAATTGAGCACTGGTCTGAGCAACCTGGAGATGATCTTGACTTTGGGAAAGTGGTGGATGGCAAAATTTGGTTGAAATGGGTTCAAGAGAGAAGAAAGAAAATAATTATAGCTAGAAAATACAGAAAAATTAATAATACAGGAGAGATGTGCGGGTGAGGGTGATTTTAACTGCAGTGTTTTTGAGTAGTGAGCTCATATCCAAAATTTAAGTGGAGCGTAAGTAATTAACCAGCACATGATTATAGTTAAAGTGTTTACTAATCATTTATCACAGGAGGATTTATACTGGATTGATTTATGATTTTAGTAATCAAGGTAGGTGGGTGACCTAATAAGTGGGGAATCATTTTTGCAATTTTTGAATATTGTTTCTTAAATAAAATTTCTGGTGTTATTTATGATAAAATGTGGCAATTTATTTCCACGTTAGAAAAATAATTTGTTTTAAAAAATGGAATGTTTTTCCTACTACTTTCCTGAAATGTGTAGTCTGTTTGGTTTATCTGAATTTCTAATTTTTCTTTTTTAAACTTTTCAGGCCGGAGTAAGACAACTTTATGTACAGATTGACTTTGCAGCCATGTAACTAATGAGAAGAAATTTCACTTTTTTGGGGGGACTGAATTTTTCTGGTACTGTACAATTCGGAACAGTTGTACCCAGATTTTTGTAAATAGAGAAATCATCACTACAACTCCCCAGCACCAAGTAGACCAGGTAGAGTGAGCCACGTGTGCTCTGCCAGGAGTTTACAGCTAAGGGATCAGAATCAAGAGGATCTCTACTGAACTTTTGGTCTTATCTTTTGTGCTCTTCCCTTCAAGCCATTTTGATTTCTGAAGTTTCTCGTTTTGTTCTAGGGTATTATTTTTTTATTTGTTTCTTTCATTTTTTTTTTTTTTCATTTCAAATGCCCTCACTCCCACCCTTCATAGCGAGCCAGTAAGAAATTCAGATTGTGGGCCTCCAGTCATATGGAAAGTCTTCATTGAAGCTACTGGAAACCACTGCTTTCATTCTCACAAAAACCAGTGTTATATTAAAAAAAAAAAGAAAAAGAAATGGAAATCTGTTTTATATGTAATGTCATAATTGTTGACGTTCTTCAGTATAATCATATGTTTGTAAAATTGTTTGTACCTTGCAAACTATGAACCAAACCATATTGGGTTTTCAAAGTGCCTTTGTATCAGAAAATGTACTTGCCAGCATAGAAGTTACTATCAAAGTTCATATCTTTTTTTTTTTAATGGATACTCTGTGATCTGTACAAAATAAGACCCTTGTTGGTAGACATTGTCTTTTTGTACACTTTCAGCATAGGTTTAGGAATATGAAATTTTCCTTTTATCTCATCAAAAAATAAAAGGTGTTATTTTGCTTTTTAAATCAAATTCAATTATCCCATGAAGTGACTCTGTGGACTGTGTTTTCAAAGTTTTGCAAATGCATCTGTTATTGTTGTTTTAACTTAAAATACCTACTTAATTCCAAATTTCTATAAAATGACTGTGTCTATGAAAAACTTTCCTATATCTCTACTTGCCATTTTTATGGATCTTATTAATGAAAGAAAAAGGCTATGTAGACTGAAGGCAGAAGTAGCTATAACAATGTTAGTTTTCATTCTTCAAGTACTATGTCATACCGTTTGTTTTCCTGTGCAAGCACTGCATAAATACAATTGCTTTTGGAAATCTGCAAGTAGCCTTTTATCAAGTTTGAACTATTGAAGGTACAGAATAAATGTGGATAAAACTTTTCTTACTACAGGTATATCAGAAATCAGTAAGTAAATGATTTCTAGGTTCTTATGCATTTAAAAAATAAAACTGTAATTATAGAGATGATAAGTGAACACTAAATATTCTCTTATATTTTTATGAAGAAATATCGATCTGGATAAACATTCCCATTGCATTTCATTTTATTCACAGTGTATAACAACTTTTTAAAACCTTTTAACTGAAAATATTGAAATTGTTGGGGATAATCCCTATGGGATGAAAATATTATTTAGGACACAGATCAATAATAAGCACTTTTTCACTGATGTGCCAGAAATCGTAATTTTGTCCAAGTTTTAGCATATCCTTTTCCCTATTTCTGATTTATAATTGATGAACTGTACCATATTAGGAAAACTGGGTCACTTTCTTTATGCTTTTCTAAGCTGCTGCAGATTGCCATGAAATGTTAATGGTGTCCTTTTCACAGATTTAGTATTTTCAAAACATTTTTACTTACTGCCAGGCAGTAAGATAAGAATTCCTGCAGTAAAATGTATTTAACTGAAACAATTATTGAGCTGTTTTAGGAGAGAAAGTACAAAAGGAAATAAAAGCCTGATAATGGTACTGCTTTTTCATGTTAAGTGTTAGTAGTCATTTGGGAGTTTGCAGCCACTACCAAGGCTGATGGAACCCTGGAATATATTGTGGGGTTTGGCATATTATGGAGAATGACAGCTGTAGGAGGCAGGGATTTTGGATGCTTGCCTTTAAGAATGAATTACTTGTAATTGTACTGATATTTCACATATGGAAATATTTGCACTGGCCTATAAAATATACCAATGCAATTTAAAAATCCAATTCTGCCTTTCACTGAGCCCTCCATTCCAAGTGAAGTTTTTATCAGAAAATGCATCACTTTATTTAACTATACCTTCAATATACAAGTGCATGAGTATATCTTGCTTTCTTTGATTAAAACATAGAATATTAGACTAATATAAAACTCAAAATATGCACCTGTTACAAGAAATTGCCAGTTCACATAATTTATTACATCGTCATTAACTTTTATGCTTTAAATATCCTTATACCTGTGTGTGCAGCAGTAAAATTTAGTGTGAGACAAAAGCAAGTTTTTTATTAGGAAATACTCTTTTATCAGTGCTTTTGGCACAGATGTATTGATAAAGTAGATAATTTCAATGAGAAATACTACTGCTATGAAGTGAATTTCAAATGTTCCTGTTGTTGGACTAAATTTTACACAAACAAATCTGAGTATAACTTTGTTAATATTTTTTAAAAAAGTATTCTCTGAAAACAAATTTGTATTGCTTAGGGAAACTTTAAGTTCCCCAAGCAGAAATATACTTACTGGTTTTGTGTTTTAAAATCTAGATTATATTAATCGAATTGAAGGGCTTAACATATGTACAACTTCCTTATTTTGCTGACTCCCGGTGCACCTTTGTGAAGGACGGTATCTGGTTTATCTACAGCTCAGTGTTTCTCCTGCCGCCATCCCCTTGCTATCTTCTGCAGACTTACAAGGAAGTGGTAACAGATGTTATTGCATTGTGATTTTCTTCGTATCCGAATGCTTCAGCATTTTTCAAAGCTTACACATATATACCGGTTACCAAGATACCGTGACTTTTTGTGCACCTTTGTAAAGCAGCCAAATTATTGACTCTAAATACAATTAGAGTTCTTTTTTATCTACTATGGAATAATTCATTTTATAGAGATTATTAACATGGAAGCACCCTGTTAATAATGGAGTTTAAGAACAAAAAGATTCATTGTTTAAGACGGAATTTAACACCAAAGGGGACTGTTAGAAGCAGTCTCATTCTACCTCTCATTTTAAAACCGATGAGAAAACTGAAGTCCAGGAAAGCTGCCATTTACTAAAGGTCACAGAGTATCCTTAGTGGCACAGCCAAGAAAGACTAGAATCCAGATCTTCTGACTCCAAGTCGAGAGTTCTACTCTACTGTGCTGCCCCTTCAGTGTAATGTGTCTTTCGGGAAATGTGACAAAAAGCATTTGTAAATAAAAGACATCTGACCTCCATTTTTGTTATATTAAGGCACTTTATAAAAGGAGTTTTGTCTCACTTTTCATATCTAATTATGAGGTTTAGGATATTACTTCCATAGTATTCTTTTTATTGTGATATAATTTTTACTTTTTTATGGTTTTATATGCTTGTGAAACCATTCCTGACATTTGTAAAATACCTGCATTGGATACTTTTAAGTTTTGAGTGAATATTTTTGTTAATTGCCCAAGGCTTAATCCTAGTTAATAATTGCTTAGTTTCTTTAATTTGGTTAAATTCTGTAAAATGGTACTTTTTAGAAACCAGGATAATTCACGGGTCATATCATTTCAGCTTAGTCACTAGAGAGCTTTTGCATTTTTAAGATTATCAGAACCACAAAATGGACATTAAATGTTGTACACAAACAAGCAAATATTTTAATTCAGTAGGGTAAAGTGCTGAAATCTTACCAGAATCCCAAATGCTAAACTGCTACTTCAACTCTTTTTAAAAGCATTACCTGGACAAAGTTAGTTAAACTTATTCTCTTGCTGTCACCATCTTTGAAAATTGTTTTGCAATTCCCAAGAACTTTGCCAAAAAGGAAATTATTATTTTATTCTTTGAAGAGCATTCATGGAAAGTTTTATCAATGGAGAGTACTTCAAGACCGGACCCTTCAGAAGCCTTCGTGATCAAAATATCTACCAAAGAATCAAGATCGATCTGCACACAGTGAAAAAATACCTATCAAAAAGGTATTTACAAAGTAGGGTTCTATTTAAAGACCAGTTAATGTTAGTCTTTTTGATGAGGGCATCTTTGGTTTAAGTTCAATCATTTAGTAACTGCAAACTATACAGAAGGGGTGGGGTTTAAGGTTTATTAAGTATGTATGTGCCGGGATCTTTGCGTGACCTTTTTCATGTATCACATTTAAAATATATTTCTATAAAGAAATTTGTTACATTTTATGATTGACAGAGCATTTTTAAATATATATTCTGATTCTAATATCCTTGGGAGGAGAGAATTCTTAATCCCATTTTCAGACTTTAGGAGAGAATTTCAGTGAATTGCATGGGGGATAGCTGGTGGTGGATCAGACTCCAATCTAGTGGTTTTTCTGATGACCGCTGTTTGTATAGGCCATTCTACAATGATTTAAAGCTCTAAGAAGTTGTAGCAGATGTAAACACTTTCCTAAAAAATCAGTGAACAATCATCATGATAAAAATCTGATGAAGAACAGCTGTTATATATGCGGAGTTTAAGACTATTTCAGTGTTCTCTATGCTTCTTGCCTACCTTATCCATTGAATTTAAGCTGTATAGGCTAAAAAGGAACAATCAGAACTCCATTAAGCATTTTTGGGACTTTTAAAAAGTTTTATTGGCGTTCACTGAGTAAGCTGCTTAACAGGGACTGACACAAAAGATGGAGAAATTGAATTCCTGGCCAAGAGAGGTTAACTTAGTTTATTGGGGAATTGTCTCCCAAGAAGAACAAGTAATTTTTCACTGTATGAGAGATACATAGGATTCTATTTGCAACATATTTTATAGACAATTTTTTCAATGGGAAATTATATTTAAAAATAAATTTGACGTTGAACTTTTCCCACAACTGAAAATTTAGTATTTGTAATCTTAACCATGATGTTGGAAGGTCTTTAAAAATGATTCTCTTACAACCTATTAACCCCAAACTTAGCATAAATTTACATTTACATGCTCACTAAATGTTTGGTTAACTAGTGAGTAAATATTGTATGTATATACTAATGGATACAAAAAAAATTGATAACCGTTCAGATCAGTAATTTGCTGTTCATTACAAAAACATCTGTTTTTTGGGGCATTTTTGCACTGTACGTGACTTTATTATATTCATGTTGGTCATTTTATTTTTCAAGTAGTACTGTAGCTGTTCATTTTAATACAGAAACTGTGGGAGTACAGAGATGCTCTTTTGCTTGTTGTTGGACAGGAATTTGACAGAGCTCAGACTTGGAAACTGGGTCACTTGAATTTGTTTGTTTCATATAGCCAAATGAGAATCCGTATTGTCTCATTTTTATGAAAAATTGTCATATTCATATTACTTTTAAGACCTGTGTATGTCTCCTTTTACATTGATCCCTGGTTTTATTATCATACGAAACTCTGAGGTATATCTTGAAGGTGCTTCTATAAAAACACTATGCGTTTTCATTAAGTGGCTTAAATATTCCTAGGAGTTTTTTATGTTCTTTTTCCTCAAATAGGAAATTTTAATAGAGCTTCTATATTTCCTCACTTTTAAACCTCTCATTGTTGCTGCCACTATAAAACTTTCCCCCTTTACTAGTGAAAAAGCTTTATTTGAATTTTATGTCACATAACATGCATTAATTCACTTCAGTGAAAATTCTATTTTTAACTAGGCATATCCTGTTGAGAATTACTGCTTCCTCTTACAGCAGTAAATTTAGTCATTTTTCTGCCCAAGTGATACCTTGTCCCATTATTTGTGTTTGATCAATAAAGTCTTTTATATCAGAAATACTGTGAATGAAAACTTCCTAAATCTCTTCTTAGAGTATTAATACCCCTGCAATACTACCTCCCTGTCTTTAATGGTTTCTAAGCATACGTCCAAGTTGAAATTGGGTTTGATTCTTTTGCTAAGGATTATAACATCAAGACATTTCTAAAATGTTTGAGTACAAGGCTAGATTGGAATATTAAATTTTCAAAGACTATTTTTTACTTTGAATGTGCTCAAGAGAGCAATTATGATTTGCCTAAATAAAGTGCAACAAATTCATACTGCCTTTTTCACTTTTTCTACTGGAAGACATTCATGTATGTTTTGTTTAATCTCAGATGTATTTAAAGTGAAAGATAAATTGTCAAAATTCTTCCAATAAAATTTCTGTTTAAAGATTTTTACCTGAATTGTGTCTATCAGTTTGATGGTCTGAAAAGAACACAGTGACCTAGTAGCTATTGGAATAGACTCTGGAGGACTTAATGAAAGGTTAAGGAAAATGATATTCAAAGCCAGGAAACAGTAAAACTTACCAAGAGAGAGAAGCTAGGAGACTGGAAATGCCTGAACATATTATGAAGCTGCTTACTGTTGTCTCTTATGCAGTGTTTTACCTCATACACCGGCCTCAAGGAATTTATTTGTAGATATTTCCACTAATCTCAAATTGTCCTCACCTCATTCCTTGTGATTTCCACTTATAGAAAATGAAAACTGAAAGCCTCTGACATAAGCATTATCTTTCCAAAATGTTTCCCTCTCATCAAGCAGCAAGCAAGTCTTCATAAAACTATCTTCTCCACAAAACTCCAGATCCCACTCTCCTACCATCTCAAACATTCTTACCAAGCAGCTTCTTGACTGTCAAACTCTACCATACAGTAAAGGCTTTATCCTCAGTGTATCTGTTGTTAAATATCTTAGATGTGGTCTGCATGTGCTGCTTACCCCCTTTCAAAACCACCACAGCTCCAAGGAATATGGCTTTTCTCCTCTATTTTGTAGAAATTAATCCAAGACCATCAGTAACTTGTCACATCCATGGCAGAATAACCAGCATTTCAAATACAACAGGAAAAAAAAAAAAATGTGTGTGTGTGTGTCTTTCCTACAAAAATCTCTTCCCAATTAACAATTTCTGTTGAATTCCTTTACAGGATTCTTAGAAATCTAAATTTTGCCTTTACCACCTCTCATTTCTGATTCCCCTCAAAAGTCCTTCCCTGATTTCTCTGAAATCCTTTAAATTTACCTTTTCTATTCCCACTGCCCTATTCTGGGACTTCATTGATGACAGTATGTGGCATCACTCTGAGGAATGTCTAGCTTCCCATCTAGCCTATGCCTGACGCCCACTTCTAACCATCACCACAAAATCAATTCTGGACTTAGGCAGAAGTACAAAGAATTTCTGCTCAGACTTCTGCCAAGGCCTTTAAAAAATATTTCCCCTACTCTGGCTTTCTGACTCCGTTGGCCCCACTCTGCATACTGGACTTTGACGTACTAGATCTAGAACATCAGTCAGGGACTCCCAGCCTTTCCTGTGTTCCCTAGAGTTAGCCTCAGGCCTGACTGAAGTCTCCAGCAGCCTATCATCACCAACCCCAAGTCCTCAAGAACAGTCTTTTCTGTTTACGCACAGCTTTACAAACAATACACACAGTACTTCCTACCCAATCTTTTCTTTAGTTTCTTCCTTCCTCAATTTTATTATCCATAATATGGCAATAAGCAATTTTTTGTTACTATAGACCAGAGAGCCAGCAAAAACAGGGAGAAGCAAGCAGGTCCAATAGATGTACGAAAAATGGTAACAATTTAGTATTTTTCATTTCTGTATTAAAAAAAAAAGAAAACGGCACTCAAATGGGATTCTAGCTCATTCATGATCTGTCTGCTCTAGCTCTATTTCCAAGCTAAATACAAGTCTGCCATGAATTCAGAATTAGCATGTTATCAAGAGTCATAAGTACAATTCAACTCCATCTGCTAAATTCCTATAACCAAGAGGAATAATAATGGTAACAGTAAGGTAATGTATGAAATAATAATAATAATATAACAGTAAGGTAATGTATGAAGTAATACTGAAATGTATTGAGCCTGGAAGTTTGGACAATCAAAGTTTACTAAAAAATTGATGAATCATTTTTAATGTGAAATTTAGGTCCTCTCTGAAAATGGTTCTATATGAATTGTTAAGCTGCAATACTTTTTGTATGTGCAAAAATGTCCACACCAGTCATACTGCTTTACACATAACTTCAAAACAAGACTGGTAACTACATTTGAAGTTATATTTATTCGAGCAAAGATGGCTTATCTTTCCCTTAGGGGAATTTTTTTTTTCTAGCAGAGCTATGGTTTCAAAAGAGTAGAGCAAACCTTCATGGCTTATTTTCTGTCTCCTCCCACAGGGATCAGGATGTAGGCCCAATCACAAATGTAACATACCAGAGTAACTAGAACTTCCAAGTTTCTAGCTAGAGGACCAAAGGGAGCCTAAGGGAAATAGAAATTAGTGGTGAGATCAAGGAAAGGGGAGAGCTCTGGAAAGAACCTCATAAAGATGTTAATGAACCTCAAAGATCAGCCTCAAATCATTAACGCTTGAAGTTGATCCTACTTAGCACAGCAAAAGACCTTCAGAACTAAATTACACAATCCACTCGTTCCCAGACTGTCTGGTTCCCATAATAAGTAGCACAAACCTGAAATCGATCCAAAGAGAACTGCAGTCCTTGAAAAATGAACTAACAGTGGAAGCATAACTTAGAAAGTGAACTGGTAATTGCATCCTGAACCTATTCAGGCTGTCAATTAGAATAAAAGGATTGCGATCC
The DNA here is from genome assembly GCA_004363575.1 of Solenodon paradoxus. Taxonomy (NCBI): domain Eukaryota; kingdom Metazoa; phylum Chordata; class Mammalia; order Eulipotyphla; family Solenodontidae; genus Solenodon; species Solenodon paradoxus. Next base: position 475,497 of record RJWH01000051.1, read on the forward strand.
TAATAGAGTAGAATCTAAACAAGATTCAGAATTTCAGACTACTCAAAATGTCCAAGGCATAATTCAAAATTACTTGACAAGTGCTGAAAAAATTTCAACTTGCAGAAGAAAAACAACAGATGCCAAGGTTGAGATGACATCAATCTGGAATTCTCTGACAGACTTTAAAGCAGCTAATATAAAAATGCTTGAACAAGAAATTACAAGTGATCTTGCACCTACTGTTAAAACAGAAATACAAAATAGAACCAAATGGAAATTTTAGAACAGTAACCAAATAAAAAATATACAAAATGGATCCAATAATATAGTGGAAAATATTATAGTGGAAATAATATAATGGAAAAATAATATATTCAATAATATAGTCAATGAATTTGATGATGGATCAGCACAAATTATCCATTCAAAATAACAGAAAAAGACTGGAAAAAACATGAATGGAGCTCTGGGATTTATGAGATAACAAGAAATGCCCTAATATTTATGCTATTAGATTGCCAGAGAGAGAACTCTGCATACAGTGCCAAAGCCTACAGGTGCTGAAAAAAAAATTTTTTTTTGAAGGCTGAAACCTTCCCCTTTATGTGGATTTGGCAACATAAATTTACAAACTCAAAAAACTGAGTAAATCCCCAAAAGGACAAAGCCTAAAATGTCCATACCTAGACATATCATAAATAACTGCAATCAAAATCCTGCAAACTTTATTACAGATATCAACAAGATTATTTTAACATTTAATGAAAGGATAAAAGAACCAGAAAACAATTCTGAAAAATGAAGAACCACATTAGAGGTATCACACTAACTTTTTAAAGATTTACCATGACACTAAAGTAATTAAGACAGTGTATTCTCACAGATAAAGTGAAACATGTATCAAGAGAACAGTAAAATAGAGTCCAAAAATAAATCTACACAAATATGTTCAACTGGTTTTTGACAACAGTGCAGAAACAATTCAATGGACAAAATCTTTTCACAAATAGAATTGGATCAATTGAACTCTATGCAAAAAAATTGAAACTTTTCCTAAACTTCACACTTCATACAAAAATAACTCAAAAATATAAAAATGTACAAAACAAAACCATACCAATGAAAATACAACCCATACAAGAAAAATTGATAAACTAAATTTTATCAAAATGAAAAACTTTTGCTCTGCCAAAAAACACAGTTAAAAGAATGAAAGGATGAAGTACAGATTGGGAAAAAATACATTTGCAAATCACGTATCTCGCAATGAACTTGTATGCACAGCATATAGCAAATACTAAACCTTAATCATAGAAACAAATAACTTAAGTGGAGGCAAAAGACATGAACAGACGCTTCATTTAATAGACTATAACATGGTTTTAAAAAAAGCAGGAAGTGAAAAGATGTTCAACATCATTAGCTTTTGGGGAAATACAATTAAAACCACGTGGTACCACAACAGACCTTTCAGAACAGCTAAAACAAAAACACTGCCACCATGAAGTGCAGGTAGAGAGAACAATGGGTGGAAATGCAAAATGATACAGCCACGAAAAATCATTCTGGAAGTTTCTTCCAAAATTAGATGTGTATTTATCATATGAGCCAAGAAGTCACTTCTAGTGTCTACCGTAGGGAAAAAAATGTTACATTCACACAAAAACCATATGTAACTGTTTTAGTAACTCTATACATCATTGTTAAGGGACAGACGTCCCTCAATACATCTTAAGATTCTGGGTAAATATTTGGAGGTTTTCTAAATCTATTAGTGATCTTTAATGTCACTGTGTTCAAAGGTCAAGCATAAGGCTCACTTTGGCAACTGTTTCATATGATACTTTTTGAAAATAATGTCTATTCAACCACTGTTTGGTATAGTATTCTATCAATATCGATTTGACCAAATGGCTGGTCTTGTTCCAATCTTCGATATTTTTACTGATGTTTTGTCAGCTGCTACGAGAAAGTTGTTAAAATCCCCAGCTTTGTGGATTCATCTTTATCTCCTTTTAGGTTTGCCAATTTTTGCCTGATATACTTTGAAGATGGTATTTAGTGAATACACATTTAGAATTATTATGTCTTCCTGATAAACTTGCCCTTTCTTCTGAAAAATCCTGTCTCCAGTACATGTCTTTTGAAATCTATTTTGTTTTAAATTATATAGCTATTTGTTTTCTTATACTTATTATTTATATGATCTACTTTCTCCTCCTGTCCTCAATTCTTTTACTTTCATTGTGTCGCTGTAGTTAAAGCTTAATTTTTATAGACAACATAGTTGGGTGTTAAATGAAATCTATTCCTTTTAAGTGGAATGTTTACATAATTCATTTTTAGGTCGACCATTTTGCTCTTTGTTTTCTATATTTTAGCTATCTATTCATTATATTCTGTCCAGAGTCTATAATTAGGAGGGTTTGTACAGTACAAGCTATTCCACCATTACCCAAACCAGAAGTTCTTCATTTTATAATCCCTGAGTGTTTGGTTTAACATCTGAAGAAAACAATACAGAACTGGTACTTAAACACCCTTGGTCGTCTCTTTTATGTCCAATAGATTGAAAATGAAATGTTTCACATTTTTAAAAATATGTTGTATCACAAAGGAAATAAAAGAAGTCAAAATAATCTTTTGCTAATTGATGCTTATAGGAAGTAGGGAAGTATTTGTTCTATTTGCCACAAATTTACTGAGCAAAGAGGTCAGATAAGTTGATTAAGCCATGGAACTACTCAGACCAATTTAAATGGGCTACAGCAATGTTACATCTGTGATGAACAAACAGTATAAAGCTCCTTGTTCATGAACTATAATATGAAATACAACATCTTGAAATAAAATAAATGGCATGTTTTTGCAACCAGTAAGAAAAATGTGACTACCTGAATATAATGGCACATTAACTAAATTAAGTGATAGGAAGAATCTTGGCTAAATCATTATCTTAAAACTTAATTTTTTAAAATTTTATATTGTAGTTGGTGAGTTTCCTATTTGTCAGCTTGAATGTGAAAGATGCTATTTAAAACCAAATAGCAACTGTACAGGGCTGGCTGAACACTTATAATTCAATGGTTATATCACCTCCAAAATATAGCAGAACATGAGACACATAATTAGGATGTTAGCTGAACAATACAAAGCAATATAGAAGGGTGTGATTTTGTCGCATGTGCTCTGTCAAGCTTTCAGTAAGGACTGTTGTATCCTCTGTTTATATGCATGAATATCAGTTGCTATTAGGAAAACTCACCTTACATCAGGACAGCTGACTTTTTAAGAAAGAAAGTCCCACCTTATGTAAACTGGTTTCATAAGTAGAAACTGTCTCTAAATGACTCTGTCTCAATTTTTCCACCTTGATCTGTTCTGCCAAAATAGCATCAAGAACTGATACCACAGGGAAAAAATTCATTGCTACAGTAGACCAAGCATTGTTGAGTCAACATCTTTCTTCTGGGTACTGATTTTATACTTTTTAGGTAAACCAAAACACTTGTTTCCTATGCTATAATAATGTGTGTATACATGTATATGACTGGTAGTAAAATCTGGCAAATAGAAAATGTCTAGTTTCAGAGTCTATCAATGGTTTGGGATTCTGTGCTCTTCTCTGTTATGGAAAACAGACTTAGCATCTCCATTTCCATTGGATGCATGCTGCCTCCTGTGATAATCAAGGAATGTAATGGTCCTCCCAAGTCCACAGTACACATCTGCTGCAAAGTGCCTGCTGCGATTTTCTGGTCTTCAGCCCCAACCCTGGCTAAGCCAACACAGAGTGTCTCCTTCGTGACTGCTATTAAAAAAAAAAAAAAAAAAAAAAAAAAAAAAAAAAAAAAAAAAAAAAAAAAAAAAAAAAAAAAAAAAAAAAAAAAAAAAAAAAAGATACTGTCAATTCTGCAAGTGCATTATCCTATCCAACATTCAAGCTAATATATTACATTTAAAGAAGCCCCAAATATCTGAAATCTCCTTAGTCACTCATTATAAACTATCTATTGCCTCTAAGACTTTTCTAAATTATTTGCACTATCGGACATATAATTTCCAACTGTACGCTTTCAGAATTCCAAAGGCTTACCTAAGTTTAAATTTTCAAGATTTTGATAAACACCTACCTGTATCCATATGCTTTATGATTATATAGCATGTCTGTAAATAGATTCTGAGAATAATATTTACTATATTTATATTTTTAACAAATTGCTTGAGATACAGTCACATTGACTAAGATATATTGGAAAAAAACAAATCAATACAACCATGGGATTCATGAATTTGAGCTTCTGCCTGGCCACCTAATAATGTGACATTTTTTAAAAATGAAGGAGGCATGCAAGGAACTCTTTTATATGGTAGTTTGTAAGGGCTAAGATAATAGATAGGAAAGTATTTAGTAAACTACAGAGTCCTTACAAATAATGAAGACTATGATATTACTTATGCTTTTGAGTTCAAAATAATCAACCTTAATGAACTTTAGTATTAGCTGCTCTGGTACAACAGTGTGTGGTCTTACTGTCTCTCTAACCAAGTTGTCCTGACTAAACAATGATCAAATGGGGCAAAGATTTAAACAAGGACAAGCAGGCACACAAGGAACTCTGTACAAAGCTAAGGCTACAGAACACCCTTGAAGATGAACTGTTTCATGATTTTAACAAGACTTACTAAAGAGAATAAAGTAAGCAATGGTCACTCAACAATCTCTTCATGTATCCTTTCTATCAAGAGATAAGACCTAAAAGGCAGTCAGTATCTTAAAACACAGTATATTTATGAGTTCATTTAAAAACCTCTTAATAAAGATTTACAGATAATAAACATTATTTTATATACCACACACTTGCCTAGATATTAGGAATATAAGGATGAATTCTCTTGTGTTTATCCTGAAGAAAGCTACCCTTGGTCTCAGTGTTGAGGATGAGAAAAAGCAGAATAAACATATTTTTGTATATATTTGAATTTTTGTTTCTTCCCAAAATATTTATGTATTGACATATTTAGATTTATGGTATTAATGGAATAGTTTACTCATAAAGAACACCATTATTTTTCCTTCAACCCAACTTTCAGCCTATGAGATTAAATTAAAATTTGAAAAAATTGACCAAAAAAGTATAAGGCAAATGCACTATCTCTGTGTGTGTGTCTGTATCCGATGTTATATACACATCTCAATACATACACGGGGCAATATGAGAGCCCTTTTAGAATTGTGAGTACCTGGTTCTTCTCCTCGTAGTCTTTGATTCTGAACAACCTCCACAAGTTGCTGGGCTGCTTGGTTTACACTCATATATTGAGGAGGCTCATAGATCTTCCTTCCCCTATAAGTATAAAACTAGATGCCATTGTTCTTAGTCATAAAGTCACATCATAATGCAATTACTCCCCCAGGTATACCCAAGTACCAGAATCTATATTTTATTTGAAGCTTTCACCTGATAACCACTTTAAGTATATACTAACACATGAATACAGTGATTATTTCCAAGTTTCTCAAGCTTTTTCATTGTTCTACTTCAACTGTGCTCGGATCTCACTGAACCGTTGGCAGAAATAAATGTACCACAATTTAAAAATAAATTTCGAAATCAAAATTGCTATTATTCAAAGTGATACATTAGGTTAAAATAAATCAAAATAAGTAGGAATCTTTTCCATATCCCAGCTTAATCTGGTTCTATACTGTTAACTTATTATCATGTTTAAATCACAGATTCTTCTTTTTACTTCTCCCTCTTGGAAAAGTAAACTACAGCAGTAAATATTGGAAAATCTTGGAAAGATGTTTACTTCTGTAAGCCTCGAAATCCTATACAATTGCCCAAAGTACAGCTTTACAACTTACAGTTTATATAAATTATTTTACTATCTCTCATAGTAATTTTCGAAGTCAGCACTGTCAAACAGATATACAATGCAAGTCATGAACATAATTTAAAATTTTCAGTAATCAAATTAACAAAAGAAAAAAGTGGCAAGTTAATTTTAATAAATTTTATTTAACTCAATATATTGAAAATATTATATTTTAAATTTACTCCTATAAAATATTGAGATTATTTTTGTGCTAATCTTTGAAATCTGTTATGTATTTTACATGTATAGCACATAATTCAAATGTTAAATTTTGATTAGAATACTTGATCTACATTGTTTTTCCTTCCTCTGGCCCCAGTCTCAAACCAGTACTTTGAACTTTAGTTGGCCTACATCTGAGCAGCTGAGACATAGGGGTGTGTCTTGATCTGTATTTAAACTTTCCAAAATTTATGGCTGTATAAATAGATTTAAATAGCGAAGTTCTTCTAAGTTTACTTAAAAGTCTTCCAATAACTAAATAAATTTAAATTAAATTATAGATTCAGTTCTTCTTGCATTAACCTTTATTTTAAGAGTTCATTAGTCACGTGGGTAGTAGCTAATGTACTAACGGTGCCTGTTTTAGCAAATAATGATTTTATTGTCATTATACATGAGGAAAATAATGCTCAGAAATGGAAGTAAGTTGCCCAAGAGCATATATAGAGAGACAGATTTAGTATTAAAACCCATACCTCCTGACTCTTATTCATTAATTCATTTCAAAAATATTTGTTGAGTGCCTATTTGGTACCAATGACTGTTCTTGATATTGAATCTATGAAATCTATTGCTATTTATTCTCCATTGTACTGGTACCATTTCATCAGCTTAAAAGTATGAGATGAGAATGAAGGTGGATTTTCAACAATTTTTAGAACTCAAGTCATTTGAGTGAATTTATTGAATTTTTCAAGGAATTAAATCAAAGAAAGCATTCTCAGAATAAAGAACTTACTTGATTAGATTTTCCAAAGACTGCTCCTTTACTTTGATGTCTATAGGAAGCAAAAAGAGATCTCTTTTAACTTATCTGTCATCCAAAACCCAGGGAAAAACTTCAGTTGACTCACACCTAAATTTAGGGAGAACTTTCTTCTTAAACCTCCAAAATGTTCATTTGACAATATTCCTTCACACATGTAGCTACCCCCTTCTTAATGGAAATACAGAGAACAGAAGTTTGTGGTTACGTAGAAGCTGTAAATTAGAAAACAAACATGAGATTGACCCCGAGGCCATTTTGAAAGGATCTAATTTCCTCTTGGAAAAGAACACATAGGAAAGTTAGATAAATATTGGCATATCAAAATTGTGTGATCATATCTACTAGTGGTAACTGCACAGATCCAACTGAAGTCTTGACATGTTCCTCGCTTACCTGTTTTTCAGGCAATAGAAGATACTCAATGCATATAACACATATAAAAGAAAATTCTTTCCACATTCTGCAAAGAGGTTTTTGCTATGACATGCCCTAATGACTTATGAATAAGCAATGAAATACCAAATATTCAGGCTTTTAATAGGACTTTCCCAAGCACTGACTGCCAGGTACCGGGCAACCTCATAGGCCAGAATGCACAAAATTTCTGCTCTTGTGAAGCCTGACAGCTATTTGATTCTTTACACTTTAATCACTGATGCTCAGATGAACTATTTGGTAAAAGGTAAAAAAAAAAAGCAAAATCACTCTACATCCTCACAGGAACTCAGTAAACAACAGCAAAAGCAACAGCTGCTTCCTGTTCTATGTGATGAAACAAATGGTTCAGCCAAAGTTTGTTTTAACAAAAGTAAATATAGTGCAACTGAAGGGTCTTTTTGATAGATTTCTACAGATTTCCTAAGTGATTATGAAATTTTTTCTTATAAAGTACACCAAAAATGTACTTAGAAAATATAGCAAGAAATATGCTAAATATGCTTGGAAACCAAGAGTATTATTTAGGTTTAAAATACTATTTCATATTTTCACTTGTCTGGCACACAGAGGAAAAATACATATCTCTTACTGAAAATGTGGCTTCCAATACAATTAATAGTATGAATCAACTGATATTCCCTTTAAATGATACGTGTAAGATTTTTTAAAGTTTAGCACATTGTCAGCTACCTTAAGCTAATCAAATGTTATTTGATAGTATGACTTTTAATATTCTTAACTTTTTAAATGATATGCTCTACTGAACCTGATTTGAAAAAGGCTAAAGGGTTGTGGTTGGTATTTTTAGAAGCAAATGCATTTTAATTGAGCATAAGATTGCATTAGTGAATAAAATGTCTAGCCAGACCAGTCTTAATATTTTTACCTCTTCTTCATACAGGTCATAAATATTCCTTTCTACTTCTACTTGCTATGATGTATTTATCTTATAATGTAATTATCTCTTATCTCTTTGTACCAGGACCTGATGATGCAAAGTATCCAGTAGGCACTCCATAAATGTCTATTGAATACATTTATTTACATAGTTGTCTTTCAACTCACCTGTTAGCCCATCTTAAACTATCTGCCCCTTAAGTAAATCCCAACTCCTTCAGAAAGCCCTGTTGACTTGCCCTCGAATGCTTTTTTCTCTGAAATGACTATACAGTAAATGATAAATTTTATTAAGCTCTAATTATATCGTATATCTCTCTCTTGACTTTGCAAGTACATTTTAAATTCTCTGTGGTTTCCTATCACATCTATGTAGTAGGTATTCAATAATGTACAACTAGATAAAATTAATAAAAAATGCTTTTTTTCTTCTCTCTTCCTACCTGTTTGCCCACTCACCTTGATTTCTGCCTTTATAAATAAATTAATGAGTGAATAAATAATAAATAAATACTAATTTAAATGATGAGCATTCCAGATGATTAAATGATGAGATCTATGCTTTGAGGATTTGGACTCATGATATCTTATACTTCACACCTTGTTCCTGCTTTTGTTAAAGAAGCAAGGAAGATATATTGTTTAACCTTGTTTGTCTTTGCCCAGGAAAGCTAAGAAAAGAGGCAGCTCTTAGTAAGAGGGCTCAAGAGCCAAAATTCTGGTTTGTCCTTCCTGCCTCTCCATACAATAGAACTTAATTGCTTTTTAAGCTTTCATATACAAAGCCTGATAGTTACAAACTAGATTTCAAAACCCTGAGGGCAGGACTCATGTCTTATACTTCCATAGTATTCCAAAAGAGCCTCACTCCACATTAAGCAAAGTAAGCACTCAATTAAACACATGTAAATTGATTTTCTAATTGTTACAAAGCTTCCCAGAAGATAAATGCTACTTCCACCTTGACCCCATTTTCTATGACTACCTGGGAAAGTTACCAGGTAGCCTGAACCTTAAACTTCTTTCTCTATTTTAAAACCTCTAAGTTTCAGGGTGAATTTATTGTACTATATTCAGATGTTGATTTATCTTACATCTTTAAACCTATATGTTATGATGCAATGTTCCTTCAACACTTTTAGAGAATAAAATAAAATCTCTAAATTCTGCTGTAATACACATACACACACACACACACACACACACACACACACACACACACACACACACACACACCCTAGTATCTGAGCTCCAATGAGTCTCTATTTTTTAATCCTTCAACTGCATACACTTCTATTTTTACCTTTAATAAGAGTACCTTTAAACAACAGCCTTCTTTACCCACTATTCTACTTTGATCTCTATACTCTGCTGGCCCTACCTGAATTCTAAGTTTGGAATCAACAAGTTAATAAAATAATTTAAATGGGTGGCAAGACTGAGAAGAAGGCATGCCTCTGTGGCTCGGTTATTTAAAGCAGCTAAGGGGCAGATCAGGTAAAGCCTATGGTTCCAGTCCCAGTTTTGTGACCTGGGGTCAGGGGTATTTAAAAAATAAATACTGAGAAGAAATAATACAAAATAAGAAGAAATAGAATTACTGAGAGGATACAAGGTATATCACATGAACTTAGGTAAATTTCACTTTAGATCAAGAGTCAGCAAATTTCCATACAGGGACAGATAACAATTATTTTATGTTCTGAGATCCTTAACGGTCCCTGTCAAAACTGCTATTGCTGCCGTTGTAGCATGAAATCAGTCATGATATACATAAATGACGTAGCATGGTCATGTTTCAAGTCAACTTTATTTACAAAACTGGCAGTCAGCTGGATTTGATCCATGGTCATTAGTTTGCTAATTCCTGCTTTAGATATTATTTCATAATTTCTACTTCATAAGCAATATCAACCAGTGGTAAAGCTTTTACATAATCTTTTCTATGTAGAGAGACATAGTGATTGGGGTTCTTATAATGCACAAATTATATTAACTGAATAATATATATTATACAAAAACCTAAAAGCTTTTGGCAAATGGGAATCTTCTCTAATGCTCTGAATATCTATACTTACTATAGAGGTCAAAATCATGGGTTCATTCTCTGCTCTGATCCTATGCTATGCAGTAGATATTCTACTGGATGACTTCACATACAGTATCAACAAAATAATGAATGCAAAGCAGTGTATGACGCAAGGACTTAAGTCAGTTTGTGAGTATTCTGTTACCAGCAAATAATGAACTAACTACAGGAGTGAAAATCAGTGTTTATAAACATTTCTAGCAATTTGATAAAGACACAAAAGAGGAAATTAAAACAAAACAAAACAAATATATATATGCATGTATGTATGTATTTGTCCCTACACTCAAATAGTTTGAGAAGTACTGCTCTTCACATAAACTCCATGAAGCAAGAAGGAACTCTCCCTATCTGATAAAAAAATTAATAAAAAAGGAACATTCACAATATTCTCTAGCTAGTTAAGTAGTGAGACTGGGATTTTGTCTTCTGATTTTAAATGTAAGTTATCATTTCAAAGTTACTAAAGATCCAACAGGGGTTTCTTGAGTCACAGATTCTGATAGCAGCATATAACGATGCTAGAACAGGAACTGTGGTGAACATGAATCAGTACAATTCCAGTGACGATGATAAAAACACAGTGCATGCCTTTCCGAAGCTCCATCAGTACTCCCACCATGGCATAAAAGACAGTGATCCCATTCTTTTAAAACTGAGTAGGAAATAATATTTGGGGGCCGCATGAAACCGTGAGAAAAGAACTATGATAACAGGGCACATGGATTCTACCAATTCTGCCACCAGTAAGTTAGAGTCAGTATCTCTGGGCCTCACCTTCACCTGTAATGGAGTTGTAACAGGTTTTAATATGACGATCTGCAGTGCTGCCTTCAGATCTATAGTTCTAAGATTCTGACAGCATCATATTACAGTATTCAAAGAACATCGCTAGAAAGACACAGGAAGGTCTCAGTAAGGATAAATTCTCAGTGTGAGTCTCTTAAACAGCAATAAACTGACAAAAACAGCATCTTGATGGACAAATGCATAACATATTAAACGCTGCAGAGGATAATAGGGTGAGAGCTTGAACTGCAGCGTATATTCAGGAATAAACATATGGTATTTGGAGCAGAAAACACACATCTCCCTGAGTGTATGGGGAAGAGCTGGCATGCAGAGAGTGCTACATTGTGCCTTCTTAGCTCTAGGTAGTTGCCAACAGTACAGTTTTTCACCTGAACACTAATAATCCAGGTGAGAATGCTGTGACCACTCCATATTGTGACTTAAGGAAACTTCAAAGACTTACCTAGTAAGCATAACGTATGCAAGCCGTTTTGTCTGTTCTTCTTTACTTTGTCAAAGAAACTTTCTGGTCTCCAAGTGTCTGTCCAAAAGACAATAGAAACTATCTCTCCAAACTTGTACAACTAGAGAAAACAAAAACACTAATCAATGATGGAAACATTCACCACTATTTCTTAAGAAAATACTAAAATAAAAAGTGACAATTATACTTGACATCGTTTGGGGATCAAATCTGTGACAACAAAGGCAAATAAAAGTTATCTGGTGGTGCATCCCAGTGGGGCAGCAGTTAGGTCAACTGCCTCTGAAGGACACAGGCCACACACCCCTGGGTTCAAATCCCGGGCCTGGAGGGAAACAAGTGTGAACGACTAAATAAAAATAAAATAAAATGCATCTTCCTTCTCTCTCTTCCTGCCCACTTGCCTACTATTGCTTTCATTTCTGCCTGTAATTTATTAAAAAAAAAAAAAATTCTCTGCTGACTTTCTGATGCCCTGAAAGATTCTAGTATTTCTATATTCCACATAGGAATATATGTTCATTTGTTAGTTATACAGCTGGCCAAAACACTGAAATATAAAGAACCCTGAAGGGAATCTCCCCAAAAAAAGACACAAAAGAAGATATCTAAACAGTCAGAACAGGGTTTACAAAGTTAGTATTATTATTCTTACTTTTACAGATGAGACCTCTAAGATGTAGAAAGACCAAGTGACCTACCTAAGGTCACACAGCTAATGAGTAATGCAAAGAAACTGAAGTTATAGCCTCAAGGAAGTACTGCTTCCACCCAGCCATCTTAGTAAAATTCACACATTGTATACTCACTCCAGCAATTTCTCAAAACCTGTCCCCCACTTTACCCTTATTTGTTCTCTTACTATAGAGTTCAATGATGAGGGACTTTTCCCAAACCTCCTCCTTTCCTTTCCAAGTGGCCCACCCCTTCCACTTGACCACCTCACAACTGAGAAACTTGCTTTGTTCCAGGTTGCCCAGAGTTTATAGAAGTGAGTTCGACTCCAAATCTTATGCTGAGGAAAACCTAAATTCTGTAACTTGTTAGCTGTGACATTATCCTTTCTTAATCTTTACCTCTAAAGTGGAATAATGATAAAATACTATCCTTGCTACCCATAGTATGGTGAAGATCAAATAACATATAAAAAGTCAAGGTCTGCTCTGGTGGAATAGCAGTTAGGTCAACTGCCTCTGAAAGATTGTAGGCCACATACATATTTAGAGTCCTGGGCACGTGGGGCAGGGAAAACTGTGTGAACAAGTAAATTAAAAACAAATAAAACAAAATGCTTCTTCTTCCTCTTTCTTCTTGCCTGCCTGTCTGCCTACTCACCTTCATCTCTGCTTGCATCTTTCCTTTAAAAAAAAAAGCCAAACTGAAGTCATGTACTAATATCAGTTCTTATCTAGGCACTGTGCAAAGAACATTTATTTTCAGACTTAATGTATATTAAAAAAGAATACTGTGGTTATGATGTAAAGTTAAAATTATTCAATTTAAAGAGTGCTTGAAAGAATTTATAATAGAACTGGAAAGCACTAGAGACTGGAAATCACACCTAATCCTCTGCCATAAATTGTGTTATTGAAATAGCTCTGAGGCTTCAGGAAATCACCTAACTTTTCTAAGTCTAAAGTTCTTCATTTGAAAAATGAAGAAATTAGTATGAAGAAGGTATTCATTCTAAGGTTTTCAGAAGTCTCTGTAGAGCGCTAAGCAGGAAGAAGGAAAGGTGAAATAAAAAGTGGGGCATTTTAGGCTCTTCGTAAGCTCTTCCCTAGAGATATTCAACTTTTTTGGTTTTTATATATTTAGGTCCTAAAAACTTAAACTATAATGGTGACTTTGAGTTCCCAAGAGAAGGTTCGTCATGTTTCTAATAGGACCATAACTTCAACTTACCTACCAATGTAATTTATTCCCAAAATCCATTTGACAACTGACTAAAAAGGTTATTTCCCTGTAGAAGACATGCTACCAGAGGCAGTCAAATTCACAGATCAATGTACGAAGATCTATGTAACTCAACAATTCAGAAACACAAATCTGATGCATCTAAAAAGGTTTTTCTGTGAAAAAGCGCATTTAGAACTGCAAATGTAAATTTTCTGGAATATACTCATCTGAGCTACAAGGAATCATCTTGACCCTGCTGAGGAGTTCTGTTATTGTTTCATGATGACTGCTCTGTTACTGTTCTATGAGACGGAAACCTATCTAAAAAATAATTATTACAGATCATCTACTATGTTATACACAAATATAAAGGGAGAAGCAAAACAGAATTCTGGTCCTCATGGAGGATGCAGTCTCACTTATACCTCACATAGCAGGCAAACACTTTGGAGTCATGCCTTGGTTCTGGTTCTTACTAGCTGGGTGATCACAGACAAGACAAGTAGCCTTCTTGACTTATAGGAAGAACTTGCCTGCAAAGTAAGTATAGTAACTATAAACCTATTAATGTGTTTAAGAATTAAAAAACATAAAGAATGTAGAGTGTCTAGTGTCTTATTCAAAGTAAAGACTCAATGAATATTAGGGATTTGATGATATAATAATGATGTCTAAAATGATGAAATAAAGATGTTCTAAATGCTGAGTCCTGTGCTATAATCCAACCACTTTCTTTAATGGACTGAGCTCAAAAATATTTCCAAATATTTGAAACAATGCCTATGACTTAATTCTGACACTTTCAACAGTTTACATTCTAAAGAGGATTTTTGGCATTTCTGGTGGAATACTGAAATGTTATTTTTAGCCCATAAAAAACATTAGGGAAACTATTAAAGTTAAATAAGATTCAATATACAATGAAATATAAATACTTTAAATTAGTCTTCAAATTTTAAGAATCATAGAAATACAGTCATGAAAGTAAATAACTAAGATCCTTACTCAAAAAGAAAGGGATAGAGCATTTAAGAGAGAATTGAGATGCTGGTCACATATATAAACACTAGCTGAAGCTTTCAGTGTAAGAGTCTTTGAATGGTCTAATTTGGGGGATTAAAGAAAACCTCACATAAGCACTGCTTTCTGGTACCCTGATTTATAAACTGTAACCATTTCCATGGCTGTGGTGAAAACTTCTTCAATGAATTCTGGAACATTATGCAAACAGTTTCACCATTTAGATGTCAGTACTTCAAAGAACAGAAGGACCAGTCCTTTGTGTTTCACAATCCAAGGACTTACCAGTAAACTATAAAAAGAAACTGGAGCAAAACCATACAGTGACCAGAACTGAGGTTGCAGAAGCCTAAGCACTGATTGTCTCAAATGAAAGCCTCTGCTGTGATCATTTCTTTTCCCCCAAAACAACTGATGCAAATGTAAAGAATACAAAAAAAGCTGTTTTCTAAGGAGCAGTAGGTAAACAGGTCCTTTTTTCTTTTCTTTTTTTGGTCTTAACCTGGAGTAACTTACAGAGACAGCAGTTTACCTAACTTGATACTGGATCATGTTTTATCTGCTGAAGAGAATAAAAATTCAATTCAAAATAATTTATTTAATGATAGACAAGACACTATCTAGATCCAGTTAGAGGGAGAAGATACATAAGAAAGGCAAATAGTACTAGGTAGTAAAAATAATTATAAAAAATGACAGAGAGACTACAAGTATTATAATAGTGCAGCATTCCCCCCACTTAAGAGGGCACCTGAAGGTGACTTCTGAAGAGACAGGATATAAGCTTAAAGAATGAATAAGACTTAGCCAAGAGAAGTTAAGTTAAACATGGGGGGAAGGATGACATAGTATGATAAAAGGAACAGGTGAGAAGTCTTGGGCAATATTTAGAACGGCATTAAGCAAATTCTGGAAATATCTATTGCCTAACTCACCTCTAACGACTATCTCTAAATGTACCAATTACTTTCAATTCCACCTCTAAAATTCATCTAGATATATTCATTTCTTTTCCCATACCTTAGTTTGAGCGCTCAGTACCACTTGTCTGACTGACCTTAATACACTTCTAAGTCATCTCATTGTCACCAATGTTTCTTTCCTTTCAGAAGTGCATATGCTCTGTACATTTCATTTTATAATTAGGCTTTAGTCCTTTTGCTATGTTATATTAAAATACACAAACTTTGTGATTTTTAAGTTAAAAAACTATGCATTTGGAAAAAATTGCTAAGAAATCTATTAATCTCCAAATGTCTTTTATATATGTATATCCCAAGTCACATCAGTTAAACCCATAAGGTAAAAGAGGGCTGAGCAGGCAAAGTTGTCTAAAAACGTACAAAACCACATTATCAAGAGTTACAAGTTTTCTAAATCTAGAGTCATATTTTTAATCTTCAAATGCATTTTGCTCAACTTTGCTATAATACTGATTTTTTTGATGACACTGAGATTATGAAAATGGTTACATACTAGATACATAAAACTGAATGGCTATACAGACAGAAAAACGGTATCATTCATTTTCTCACTTACAAATGAGACTCCACATATGAATTAAATGAAAGAGTTACAATTTAAAGCATGTAATTTCAAAGACAAAATTTAACAGGGGACAGAAGGAGTGATAAATAAATAAGCAATTCAACTCAACAAATATTTGTTATATAATGATAATATGCAAGGTATTGCCATAAGTGCATTGGAAGATGCATTGGTGACAATGAAACCAATTTAATGCCCACTAACAGAACTACTACAAGGAACAACAATGATTTTCACGTGTTTTGGCACAAAAAAAAAGGAAGGAAATGAGTTGTTACTTTTTGAAAGTACTATATCTTTTTTTCAAAGTAGAAATGTATTATGTAAACACAGGGCATATGGAAATAACCAAGGTCATTCATGCAACAGTCAGAGAAAGTGGAAGCATTTCATAATGTGAGAAAATTATACAACCTTTTCCCTGAAACCAGCCGTAACTGATCATGAAGTTTCTGTGCAGAAATTGCTGCCTGCTTTCATAGAACTGTCTCATGTATCTGGCCCTTTAAAATGTCCCATTTGGGGGACCAAATTTTTACAAAAGAATGAATATATTCTATCACACAAAATAATGCACGATGACAGCAATAAATGACAGAGACCACCCAAAGCAAGTATTTCAGTATTGGTAATTGTTCTTCTGCTTGGCTTATCACATTCAAGAGAATAGATACATAAGAGCTAAACAAAAAGACTGAGGGAAAATATATCCAAATGGGAGCACCCTTGTGGCTTAGGAGGCTGAAGCAGTTAAGGTGCAGACATCACGCAAAGCCTGACAGTCTCATTTTGAGACTCAGGGCTGGGGGTGAAAATAAATAAATAAATAAATAAATAAATAAATAAATAAATAAATAAATAAATAATAAAACATACCCAAATGGTAATTATGGTTACCTCTTGGTGGTGGGACTATGATACATTTATTTTCTTTATACTTAATATATTTTCCTAATCTTCCCTAAGAGTATCATTTATTACCAAGGAAAAAAAACATTACTTTAAAAAATGCTCTTCTAAAACAGAAACGACAGTAAACGAAAGCAATTCTGATTCTGTAGAAATGTTAAACTAATAATTCAAGAAAAGTAGGACTTTGACTTTTGTGTATTGAGAGAAATTCCTGATTTTTCATAATCAAGAATATTTAAATACAAACAACCTGCCTGGCTCTAGACAAATAAATGAATTTTTCTTTAATTAGAAAAATTCTCAAAACACAAATAATACAAATATTAGAAATATCTACTACTTAAAAATTCTAAGTAGTATGATTTAAAGTATATGTTTATAACTGATTTTTAATTATAAAAAATCCTAAAATTTACTCAGTGAAAATTTATGTAATTTATCTTGGTCAAGGTAGTAACCTTTAACTAAAAATCAAGTCAGTCCTCTAGCTTCTAAATCTATAGGCTATTTGAGCTTATTTAGTTTAGTATTCCTGCTATTTTTAGTGCAAAATCTTTTCCAAATGAATTCTTAAAAAGAACATCAACAGTAAAAAAAAAAAAAAAAAGACTGGGCTTCTTGGGATTTAAATCTTCGTTGTTTAGTATCAATTACTTCATTATACACAGAAACTCTGAAGCATCTTCATAAATTTTGGTGCAGTTTGTCCAAAATTCCTCCCTATTCCTATCTCCTCCCTTTAGTTAAGAAACATACGATCCAGAAAAATTAGATGACTCATTTATTACTGCTTGAACAGAAAATAAAACTAAGGTCTATTAAATTATAGTTAAACTCTAAATCCTTTCCATTACATTTTTCCTTTGCCAAGTCTTCCCAACATACAGTTGTTTTTTACCCAAAAGCTTGTGATAATTCCTATATAGTTAAAATTTCTGTGGAATATATGTAGTCATTTTTGTAATGTCTTGCAGATTCTTCGAAGTGCTTAAGTGGTACATTTCTCTCTACTGGAAATGTCTTTTGTTCTCTTATCCATCTAGTTAAGTTCTTCTAATTCATTTTTAAAATCACCTTATTGATGTCTATTTTACATACTATAAAACTTACTCACTTCAAGTATATATAAAGGGATTTTTAATAAATTTATGAAACTTTGTAACATTATTACATCAATTTTCAAAACATTTTTATCATTCCAATCAGATCCCTTATGTCCATTTACGGTTAATCCCTATTTTCATTGCCAGCCCCACCTAAAAACTAATTATTTTCTTTCTATAGATTTACCTTTTCAGGACATTTTACATACATGAAATCAGATATGACATGGTATTCTGTATCCTGCTTCTTTCAAACGACATACATATAGCTAATATTTATGCTAGCGGAATTAATTCTTCACAATACTAGAGAAGAGACTTCAGGGCAGTATCAATGCCTGTAATTGTATGGGAGTAAGATAAACCTAATCATACTCTAATAATTTTAATACAATGATCCTGAAAGCACAGGATATATGACAGAGGGTTTTTAGCAAAATGATACAACTGTTCTAGAAATGACAAACTAATAGATAATACAATGTTGGAGACACAGCCGTGATGGCAGACATGTAAGATACTGAGCTCACCTCCTCTCTACAGATACAACAAAATCTCATCTAAATATAAATTATGACCTTCAAAAAAGAACTGGGGATGGGGTATCAGCATCTCTACAAGGGAAAGTGATAGAAAATATCAGAAAGGTTAGGAAAAACCAAGACACAGTCTTATCATGATCACAACCTATGTACCATGACGCAAGGTTGAGGAACACCAGTGAAATAGAGCCTCTTTGCAGGGACTGAGGGGCTTACTCCCACACTGGTTGCCACAGAACATGGAACTACACTCTACAGGGGAGCATACATATCCTGCTTTGGAAAACAGAGGGGCTTTCCTTTGGAGAACAGAACTCTGGGGAGCAGAGAACATAGGACAGTGAGCAAGGGGGTGTTGACAGATGAAATGAGCACAGCTCCAATAGAAGTATTTTCACTTGTTGACCCAAAACTTCAGCTGGAGAAATGAGAAAGAAGGATAGCCTTCCACTGAACAGAGATGCTGCTGGTTGTCCTCTTACACTCTCTTTTGTCTGGGAAGCTCGGTCATTGACAGATACCATATTGGAGTTAGAATCCGCCCTGGTGGAGGTTATGTGGGAATAGAGTCAGAGGTCAAAATCCCTGCCTCCATCAGTAGATCATGGAACAGTTTGTTCTCCTGGTTATGGTACTTGTGACTACCAGGGCACCAATGCCTAGGATAGCAGCAGGGAGCCAGAACGAGCTACCCCAGCACAAGCAGCTGAGTGCTTTTGTTGCAAAGTTCAGTTTTTGGAGTTTCTAGCTCTGCTGCTGTAGCTCTTTGAGAGAATCACAAGAGAGATTCCAGCAGTCTGAAAAACATCTCTGCCCTGCCCCCCAACACACCATACCACCTCGGACTGCTGTTGACCAGCCTGCTTGCCTGCAGCCTAAAGACCCCAGTCCCTGGCAGCTGGAATCCTGTCTCTGGACTACACTCTATAACCTGAAATCCTAACACAAGACTATTACAAAAAGATAATCTTTTAGCCCAATAGAATAGACATAGGATACCAAAATATAAATAAATAAAACAGACAGATAAATCAAAATATTCTAATGCAGAATTAAGTAAACTATCTGAAGACTGCAAAATAACAGTCTTGATTATCTCACTGAAAATAGGAAAATAATATATGAACAAAATGAGACTTACAACAGAGAGAGAGAAAACATGAGAAAGCTCCAAAAAGAATTCATAGCATTAAAGAGCACAACAGCTGAACTAAAATATAACACAGGAGAAGAAAGGGTAGTAGAAAACACCCAAACAGACAAGCAAAGAGAAAAAAAGAATACAAAGAAAGACAGCATAAGAGACTTAAAAACAGTATCAGGTGGAACAACATTTGCAACACAGGGGTCCCAGAGGGAGAAGAGAGAAAGGAAAGAAATTCGATAGAAGAAATAATAGCTGAGAACTTCCCTAACTCGGAAAATAGACACCCAGATCCAGGAATCTCAAAGAGTTCCAAAGTCCAAACAAATCCAAACCAAGACACATTGTAATTAAAATGACAAAAATTGAAGATAAAGAGAAAATCTTAAAAAGAACTAGGAGAAAAATGAGTCATATACAAAGACACCTACATAAGACAGCCTGCAGATTACCCAGTGGAAACTTTACAGACCAGAAGGGCATGGCATGATAGATTCAAAATCCTGCAAGAAAAGGATTTTCAAGCAAGGAATTCTCTACCCTCTAACCCAGCAGTGTAGAATGGAAGCGATAACGAGTTTTCCATAAAGACAAAAGTTAAAGGAATTTATCACAACTAAACTAGCCTTGCAAGAAATAGTAAAGGAATTTCTACAAAATTAATCAAACCCAATTAGAAGCAGCAAGATTCAAAAAATATAACCTTAGGGAGATCGGGGACTGTTAGAATGAGCTCAGGATTAACTGGCTTTCAATTTAAAATAGGGTATAAGTGAAACAATAAGGTGATACCTTGTATCTTTGAGAATGGTTATTATCCAAAAGACTAGAAACAAGTGTTGGTGAGAATGAGGAGAAAAGAAAATCTCATGTACTTTTGGTGGGAGTGTTAATTGGTGCAACCATTATGAAAAGTAGTATGGAGATTCCTCAAAAAACTGAAAATGCAAATTTCATATGATTCTATATTCCACGATTACTTAGTTGAAAAACACTAATCTGAAGAGATACTGTGTACCTTTATGTTTATTGCAACACTATTTACAATAGCCTAGAGCTGGAAGTCATCTAAGTGTTTCTTGAGACAGAGTGGATAAAGAAGATGGGATATATAAAGAAAATGAAATGCTATACAGCTACTAAAAAAAGATGAAATCCTGCCATTTGGAACAAGAGAGGTGGACCTAAAGGGAATTATGCTTAGTGAGATAAATCAGAAGGGAAAGAGACAGACATCCTAAGATTTCACTCATGTATAGTATATAGAGAAAATAAACAAACAAATGAATCACATCAAACAAAAATACTTTTAGTCTATAGGATCAAATTAGGGCAAGGTGGGTCAAAGGGGTCAAGTTATGATGATGGATAGAAATGGATTGTTGGTGTACATAATATATCATATACAGACATTGATTTGATTTATATTGATGTGCAACTTAAATTTATATAATGCTGTAATGCAATGTTCCTTCAATACACTACTTTATTTTTAAAAAGTAAAACAAGAAATAATTAATACAATCAACTAAAATAAGAAGCCAACTGAGACAAGTCTATGGGGATAAAGACCATAATAACTACGGTAGCGGAAATGGTGAAAAAAGATCCATTAGCAAGGTAGAAATGGCTCTCTACATCTCCCTAAATCTTGGTTCTCTTAGTGGACATTGCTCCTATAAATCCACTTCAATATTCTTTTATACCCTATCCCTTGCCAGCAGTCCAAGTCAACTATCAAGGACTACAATAGTCTCCTAAATGATTTCCTCACTTCTATTATTTGACAATTCAGTCTCCACACACTGAGACATCTTTTACAAATATTTACCACATCAAGTGTTTGCAATGCATAAGCCTTTGAACAGGCAATCATTTAGAATAAAATTTAGACTACGGAGGACGGATTAAAGAACCCAGTGATGCAATCCTAGTCACATAGAGAACCTCAGATCACTCTGGTTCTTTCAACTAGCCAAGCTCATTTCTACCTTAGGGTCTGTGCACAAATTATTTCCTTTGACAGGCATCTTGAATCATAAAATATTATCTCCTTGGTGAAATGTTACCGCCTGGTGAGACATCCACTGC
Organism: Solenodon paradoxus; assembly: GCA_004363575.1. Taxonomy (NCBI): domain Eukaryota; kingdom Metazoa; phylum Chordata; class Mammalia; order Eulipotyphla; family Solenodontidae; genus Solenodon; species Solenodon paradoxus. The sequence goes on from RJWH01000051.1 coordinate 497,312, forward strand.
CGACTACCCCCTCCCCACTGCACCCACACTCAAGTTATCCTACTAACGTAGTCACGCAATATAACATATTCAACTTTTCTTTCTTTTTTTTTTTCTTTTTTTAAAAGGAATAGTGCAGGCTATAGTGAAGGTGAGTAGGTAGGCAGGCAGGCAGAGAGGAGGAAGAAGTGCTTTCATTTTGCTTTATATTTACTTGTTCACACTAGCTGTTTCTCCACTGGACCTGGGACTTGAACCCAGGGGTATGTGGCCTGCGTTCCTTTGAAGGTGACTAACCTACCTTCCACACCTACCAGGGTGCACCACAACTTAAATATACTTAACACCACTAACTTTTTTTTAACTTGTTATTGCATCTCCCTCCTAGTAAAATGTAAGCTCTTTGAGAGAAGGGACCTTGTTGTTTTCTTACTGATACTGACAGATTCTAAGATGCACATTTTTCCTATTATATCCGAAATAGCAATGGATCTTAATAATCAATGAAGACTTAAAGCCACTATAAGCTATGAGCAGTCATAGTTGTCATGGATTACGTATGTATAAAAATCAGAGCACGAATATCAAACGTGGAAAATGAATGTCAGCAACATGGAAGAATATCTTGTAAAAAGTTATAGAGTACTCTCTTAATCCCTCAGGAGCAAGACTGTTGAAAAATAACTTTACACATCAGTAATTGCAAAGCTGGCTTAAAAACTAATGTCAAGGGCATTCACTTCTTCTACAGATTTTTTTTTTCTTTAAACAAAACAAAAAAATGGGGAAAAAATAGAAATAGACTTAATATCTTCCTCTACCACATGATTCTACTCCCCATCCTCTCTCTTCTGGCAACCTCAGTTCTGTTATGCAAACTTTATTCTAATTTTATCCTATTAGCTCATTTGCTTTTAGCTATTTTATAGATTCTTTTAGGAAAAGCTGCATTGTACTGCTCTTGATGGAAAGAACATGGGTCTCACTAACACAGTCACTTGGAAGAATGCAAAAAGGTCTCAGGAACATCAACCTATTTAATTAGGTTGTTTCATTTTTTTTTTTTGTTTGCTTGCACAATTTGGATATAAGATTAAAGTATTTCTCCAGTTAAATTTCAATGGTCTATTCTAATAAGGGGGGGAAAATCTAAGTTATAGAAAAGCTTACTATAAAAATTTAATATTAAGAAATTTAGTATGTACTAGTATAATCCATAACACTAATGTTTTATAATTCATAAAACATAATAAAATTCACTTGCAATTTACAGAAAAATAAATATTTTAGTAAATACTACCAAAAACTTTTGTAGTATTACCTGTAAACCACAGCAGCCTACAGCATTCATTATGGAAGCATTATGAATAACTCGATAAGGAATTCCCAGTTTAGTTGCTCTCAGAATAAGATCGCTGTGTGTTGTAGCCCTGTTGCAAGAAAAGATGAGGCTGGATTAAAGTAAACAAACTGATTTTTTAAGACAATAGGTTAAAATATTTCCTAAATTCAATTCAGGCAAAGGGTCACGTCAAGAGCATTCCTTCTCCTAAATTTTGCTACATGCCTGCAGAAGGCAAGATGCTTGCAGAAGACTTTCATCTGTTTTTTTTGGCAAGAGAAGTATTAAATCTACGCACGCTTTTTACAATGCTGAATTGCATTTGTATCACTCTTAAAAGAGCTTTAGAAGAGATCGGAGAAAAAAATAGAATTTTTACTTGCTCTTTTATTCTGTTAACACATGCAAAAACATATGGAATATAAGCTCAACAACTTTTTAGCTGAATTCTCAAACATTTTGGTTTGGGATCCCTTTTAACTCAAAATCGCTGCTCTAGAGGTTCAAAATTATAGCAAACTAGACTTATGCCTTGATTTCTGCTCTATTTTGAAAGCTTTTGTTTTTATGTTTTAAAATACAAGGTAAAATATACAGAACAATTTCCATTGTCTTAAATCATAGTCTTAAATTAAGAGTTCTATTCAATAAATCCTACTTGGATTTCACATCACTTTATGACTGTTTCCAACCTGGTTACTGTGTATAATTAGTATGTGTGTATATGTATATGTGTGTATATTCTGCCTGTTGCCTTTCTTTTTTGGAGACAAATCAAATGATTTTAATTAGATAGATTCAGGTAGAGAGAAAATATATGTAAATATAAATACAGACTCTGTGGAATGTAACCTCACATCAATTTAAAGATGAATTATTAAAGGCTTTTCCCCACCCTTGATGTAAATTCTAGGCCCTGCTGGGAAAAGCAACATTAGCATGTTTAAGAAATCACATACAAACAAGCAGAACCTGTCAACTGGTCGATGCATACCAAGTAGGAAGATCAAGGGCTCTCATCACATGACACAGTCAGAAACAGATTAACAAATGCCCACCAGGGAAGTCTATTTTTAATCACATCCATAAAGTAAAAACTAGTATTAAAAAAATCATTAATTTGATTGAGAGTAAGCTTTTAAAAATTAATATGATAACAGTTGTAAAGAATTTCTTTTAATATCACCTTCAACAGAATTTTACAACTTAAGGAAAAATATTAGCTGCTTGGTGAACTATTTAAATAGAGAAGAAAGAAAAATTAGTTTAAAATGATATCTTCCTCTATCATAAGCTAATTAAAAATTACCAGATGCGGTTGGTGTATTATGAAGATTTAACGACCTAACCAAGTGATCTGATTTTGTGAAACTGTCATAAACATGATTAAATAAGCCCCCCAGATTTCTGCTATGAAAAACTGTGATAAAATTGGTATTTTATCATCACAATTACCTACATTATATTTATTGCTTTATGAAAGAAAAAAGCAGATATAAAACTCAGGTTTGAACCATTACATTTCAGTCTGTGGTTCATGGCTTCACTTGTGATAAATGGAAAAGTTGCATGTATGTATATTGTATAAGAACAAATTTTCTTCTATTTCGGGGCATGTGGCATAATGTACTTGTTACCTGGGATTGCTATGAGGCAATTTCAAAAAAGTAGATTAAAAAATGTTTTGATCAATGGAATCAATAAAGTAAAATACATAAAGGAGACCAACTTGAATTTGTGTATTTGATATATTTAATTTTTTATAACATTAGTTTGTTGATACAGTACCAACATTTTGACAGAGAAGTGGCCAGTGATCTGAAAATTCACCAATATTTGCAATGGTATGGTGAAACAGATGTAATTATGAACTACTGGAAGCACTGTAAATTGTCACACTACTTTGGATAAGTAATTTGGCAATATATGTTCAAAAATATCCATGTCCAATACTTTTTGATTTTTTAGTATTATGAACCTATTTTGGAAAATGTGCTGTAAGAAGTCGAAAATACAGCTATGGGAAAGGAGGGTAAAGAGAATCATAAATATTAACCCATATATGGCAACTTTATATTGGATTAAAAGAATTGTCTTAATGACAGCAGCGTTGACATTTACTGGATAGTTAGTAGGTACCAAGCACTGTTCAAATGCATAGAATGAAAGCAATCAAACAGCTTCATACATTAGGAAACATAGTGGACAGGTATACATGCATGTGTGTGCATGCAAGTGTGCATGTGTGCATCTGTGGTGTGTGTATGTTATAAAAGAAAACTACACAACATAAGGATAAAAACCTGTTTTTATTTATTATAAAATACATACGTTAAAAGCATATTAAAATAAGAATGTAATGACAAAACAGAACTATCATTAGAAAAAGTTTTTAATGATGCTCTTTATGGGGATAGAAAGCATAGATTATTTCTCACATGACTGATTCAGATCTATTGATGTAGTTTTTTGTTTGTTTTTAAGAGTCATTTACATTATGTGATTAACTTTCACATTCTTTCAATAACCTGGATAAAAGGATAATTATGAGAATTACATCTCCTGACAACTGACTTCCAAATATCCTAAAAAGTTTTAAGATTGTAAGAGGTATGTGTTAGTGATGATTGTACTACAATGTGAATTTAATGCTACTGAACTCTACACTTAAAATGGTAAAGTTTGTTATATACGCTTTATCACAATTTTTAAAATATTAGGAAAAAAGAATCTAAGATCATTTAAACTATTTTCCCTTTTTTCTTTATTTATCTTTTTTTAAAGGACAGGTGCAGGCAGGTAGGCAGGAAGAGAGAGGAGGAGAAGGCACTTTATTTATTTTTTAACTTAGTTGTTCACAAGGGTTGCTGCTCCTGGAACTGGAATGCGAACCCAGGGGCATGTGGCCCGTGTCTTTCAGAGGCGACTGCCCATACTGCGACTCCACCAGGGCATGCCAATTTTACTTTTAAAAGATATTTTATTCAACTAAATATAAAAGGTCTTAGAATTAAGCCAAGGACATTTATTTTTGTTCCTATATAAGAAAGAATTTGTGTCTTGTTGCATTCCACAGTTCTTTTGTTGTTATCCATTTTTTTTGCTCAGATTCTAGTCCTTCAAGGCCCGATTAAAATTTATACATTCCTTACCATCATCTCCCCACCTATTATAGCCCAACAGTAGTCCAAAGGGCAAATGAAAAATAATTACAGTACAGCAAATATTGAATAACTTTGAATACAGGTTATATACATGGTTAGTCACTCCCTGAACAAATCAGTTGTCTAGGGATTGTAAAAAAAGAAACTTACTTGAATAAAACAAGGGAGGACTCATTGAAGAAGTGTTATCTAAGCTGGAGCTTAAAGAATGTACTATTTTACTAAATAGAAACTAGGAAGATCAGTTATGTAAGATGAGGATTGCAAAATACTTATGAAATGGTAAAGGTGAACTTGAGCATAGTCAAGGCAAAAGGAAATAGACTCTTAAAAGATTTAAGACCATGCAACTCATGAGCAGGGACAGGAAGATCATCTAGTTACTTTCGAGGAGTCTCAGTCTTTTTCATTTACATGGATTCTCCCTGCCATCCCCAATCCCAGCCCTTCCTCCAGGCCTATTCCACAATCTCTACCCAGATCCTAAACAAGCAACAACTCCTCCATAAAGCCACCAATAATTAACTCCAATATTGTACCTTAAATTTACACACTTTTCTAACCTCATCTTATATTCAATTTTTCAGTAGTGTATCAAAGTTAACGCTTGTTCTTTTTCCCCTTGGCTCCTGTGACAATGCACTCTCTTGTTTTTTCTCCTGCTATGACTCATGATAAGAACATGAAATGCCAAAGTTTCCTAAATGTTGATCCTAGGATCTCTTCTTTTCCCCTTGTTCTTTCCTAAAGTGATTCCATCCTTTCCTCTAGCATGAAATACAATCTATATGATGACTTCAAAAGCCATATATTAAGAATAACCCCTCCCTTAATCTCCAATATCTTATATTGATTTGCCTAGATACATCTCAAACTTGAAACATTTCCAGAACTAATTCTTATTTCCCCCCAATCCTTTTTCCTACTGGATTTCATCATTTCAAGAAATGGCACCACCATCTACCTCAGTTACAAGTTTCCCTCTCTATCTGATAGCAGAATGTTCCTATTTGGTATGATTAGGTAGCTTGTTTTGGGGGTTTTGGGATGCTCGAAAATGTTTCCATATGAATTATGCTAATAGCATTCCCAGACCCCAAATTTAACCTAACCAATCTTACCAAATAGAAACATTCTACTTCCGAATAGCAGAAAAAGTCTGTACTAAAGCCAAATCCTAGAATTCTTACTTCTTTACTTTTCCTCACCTACCATCTTGGAATTCTTCTGTCTAAATTTTTCCCAGTTTGCCTTCTCTCTTCCACCAGTGCCAACCTTGCCTTCCTAAAATTCATTCACTCATACATTTACAGTGCTCTTGTGAGAATGTAAATCATATTGTGAGCCTTTCCTGCTTAAAATGCTCCAAAGGTTTACCACTGGACTTCAAATAAAATCTTTATTGCCTCCAAGGCCTACACAGCCTGGCTTCTGTTTATCTCTTTAACTCCTTCTCATATCCTTCTACTTACTCATTCACTATGCCCAAGACACTCTGGCCTTACAGACCCTTGAATACATTTTTGCTGTTCCCTCTGCTTACAATGTCCTTTCCTTTTGCTATTCCTCTTGTTTCTCAGATACTTGCTTAAATATCACCTCCACAGAAAAAAATTCCTGTTTTTTTCCTTTTTAGACCTATCAAAATTTGAACTGTTCTTTTTCACTGATTGATGCTAGTTCCTCTACTAAAGTGTACAAACCCCACGTTTTATCATCCAATATATATCTGCTACTTAGGAGTGCCTGTCATGAGATAGGTGTTCAAAAGGTATTTGGTAAATGGATAAATGTCAGTTCAAGATATGCCTGGTTTTCTTTGTTGTGACCTCAGCCAAAATATTCAACAACTCTTTACAATGATGGAACTAATAGGTTCTTATTTCAGATTTTTCAAATTGTATTTTTACAAATATTAATCTAACCTCAGCATAAAGAGCTCAGAGTCTGTGTGGAGACCAACCAAAAACTACAATGTCTTATCAGTAAGAGTTAAGATTAGCTAGAATAGTGGCGCCAGAGTGGAAAGGAATAAAAAACTTGATAAAATAAAAGTCAACTGCAGTGCTTCTCAAATTAACTGTGATGAAAGGCCAATATTGTTTTAAATTCTAAATTGTCATGGAACAATAGTTTTGAAAAATGCAAAAAAGAAAAACAAACTATTAGAAAAATATAAACTAAAATGATACAAAATATAAGCTCCAAATCTTTAATAAGATTAAGCAGATAAAAGTTACTTTTGAAAATTGACATGTTAAGTTTAAAAATGTTTATTTTCAATTGCTGTAGTTATCTTATCATGGATGAGTAATAATTTGCAACTGGCACCGGTCTGCAAACCTCACTTTGAGTAGCACTGATTGACCGGACTTTGTCAGTAACTAAATAATATGCAAGTCAAAAGTGACCCTGAGATTACAAGTCCATATGACAATAAGAATTATGGTACCATCAAGTCAGGAAGTTTGGCGGGCAGAGAAGGTATCCCTAAAGAGTTTTGGATAGGAGTCAGTATGAAAATGAGAAAATTTTATGTGAGTCCCAAGATATTTTACACATAGGATTTTTCATTACCCTTATATATTTTTTTACTATTTTGTGACTTAAAAAAGGAAATGAGTTACTGCTAATTTAGAAGACTTATTTTTACAGAAATCAGTATCAGAGGTTAAATAAACTAAATATTTTAAAATTTATGATTATCCAATATCATTTACAACTAAGTATAATGACATACAATCTCTGGCACCTCATATTGATAGAAATTATTTTCTTTTGATAGACACATGCACATGCAACTCCATTCTTTTGAAAGACATCCTTGGTGGTGGGCTCATAGTGATTTAATTATCCTTATGTTCCTTAAATCTGTAACATAAATCTTAGGTCACCAGCTGGAGACAACGATCTCTTCTGTTTGGCTTGACATTAGAGATTGATGGTGCCTGACTAGAAACATAGAAGCCCATCTTTTTAGTAATAGAAAATGGAGCTCCCAATGGAAATAGAAATTAAAATCTGAGGGCCTGAAAAATGTAAGTACAAGGCCAGTAGAGTGACAGCAATATTGCTAAATATTAGATGATTTAAAAAAAAAAAAAAATCACCTAGGACAAAGAAAGCAGATGTTTGCACTTACTTGCAAAACAAATAGTAGGTATAATGTTATACAGTATTTGATAACGGTATACTAATGAAAGCATTCAATACAAGGGACGTTCTAAAAGAACAGCAGAAGCAACGATATAAACTTTAGAGTTGATACTTGATAACCAATGTAAATAATATATATGATGACATCCTTATCAAACAGATATTTCTCATTAATCTCAAAGATAATAAAAGTTTAGGGGTCTACCTCTGTCGCTCAGGCGGCTAAAGGGCAGATGACCATGAACTTGGTTTTGTGGCCCAAGGCCGGAGTAAAAAAAAGTTTAAAATTAAAATTTTTGTTACAGCCTAAGTAAAGCGTCCCTTATTGAACTTGGCAGGTAAAGGTTTGAATGTAATAAAACAGTCCTTATGATTAAAATGCAAATGAATTAAAATTCAACATATCTGCTCTGACTTACCCAAGTGGATCACCAACCACAAGAAATGCAACATCACTGATATCAGCATCCTTTAAAATATTATCTGCTTCTTGTTCCACTTCTTCTCTATCAGCAAGAATTAACTTTCTTCCATAAAAGTCTTCCTATAAATTTAATTCAATATAAAAATAAGACAGCAGGTAACTATTTTCACACACACACTCTCACAAAACAATCTGTCTGAGGCTGGTGTGATCTTGGCAACCATCCAAATAGATCATTGACTGCAACTCATCAGTGAGCTAGCACTCTTTATCATGTTGCAATTAAAATCTATGAGACTCTGGCTAGCTTAATATTCCAAGAGGAGGTAGACCTCCTAACATCTGAGGCTTTTGCATTTTAAATTTACCTCTAAATTTCAGTCTCATAGACCAAGTAGAACACTGTAGGATGAACAGAGAACATAAACACATCAGCCTGATTTCAGAGTCATAGTAATATAGACTATAAGAAACAATCTTTACAGACATAGTATTTGCAATCTTATTAAATTTTCCATGGGAAAAATCTATGAGACTCTGGTTAAAATTGAAAGGTGACTTCACTGAGAAATAATAGAAAATTAAAATTCTGTTGTTTAAAGAATCAGCAGACATTTATGTGTGTGTGTGTGTGTGTGTGTGTGTGTGTGTGTGTGTGTGTATACTAGTTCCTGCTAAAAGGTAGTGTTGCAGGGGAAAGAATAGAATTCTAATATAGAGGAAATCTCGATACACACACTGCTTTGTGAACTAATCCCCTAAAGTTCAACTCTAAAGAACAAACCCAGGAGGCTGACCTTAACTGGAGTGGCGACATGTTGTAAGAAGAGTGAGCCAGTGTTTAGCAATCATGTGACAGTGGTTACGAGCTATTATGTGAGATCATGAATCCTATAAATGATTTTCTACAGAGTTATAATATAATTCAAATATAGTAAAAGTGGATACATACAAAAATAATACTATTTCCTACCTATCAAGAAATCTGAATTTTAAGGATTATAACTATTGTCATGAGTCAAAAGTTAGGATTGCTGTAATGAAAATGTATTGAGACCCAAAGTTCGTCAAGCAAATGAGTAAAGGAACAACTGATTATGAACCTGAAGATAAATGCTATAGTTCTAACTCTGGTAATTATTTTTTATTTATTTAGAATCTGTTCCTAAAATGTGAAAAAAAGATTCCTTCCTTTTCTCTACATGTCTTCTTAGAGATAATGTTCCAAACTTTCCCATGGAATGATGATTTTATAGAAGACAAATGTTCTTTATTTTCACTTTTAGCATATTTCTTCATCATTCAACATACATGACTTTCATTTTATGAACCCAGAAAATAGCTGCAGAACATTTATATTCACATAACTAAGAGAATATACAATTATTGAAAACTGAAGGAAATATTTTTTCTTAACTTCTAACGTATCTTAAAGATCAAGAAGTCACATGCTATTAATTTAATGCCAGCAAAATGATCCAATATTTTATAATTTAATAACAGAAAACTCCACTCTCTCCTTAAGACTTCCATGACGTATCGCTCCTTATTTAATTCTCACTTATGCTAAGAAAATTTTCACTACCTAATTCAGAAAAATATTTTTATTAAAAAAATACCCATTAATGGTGCATCCTGGTGGAGTAGTGGTTTAGTCTGCTGCCTCTGGCCAGCACAAGCCATGTATACCCAAGGACAAGGCGAGTAGGGGGATACCAAGATAAAAAACTAAATTAAATAAATAAATAAATAAATAAATAAAATAAAGTGCTTCTTCCTCCTCTCTCGTCCTGCCTGCATCTTTCCTTTAAAAAAAAGAACTTAAAAAAATTCCTTAAAGAGAAATGCACAAACGCTAATATAATCAAATATTCAAGTAGCTGATCTCCCTAAAAGGAATGTTTAAAAAAGGAAAAAGAGATAGTAAAAGCAGTAAGAGACCGGTATTAACATTATTTTCAATCTATTCTGGTATTTATTTATTCATGTATTCAAGTATTTGTTCATTCACACTTGAAAATATTTCTTGTGTACAACCTCCTTACCAAATTCTACATTTTCTGTTGGGAAGAGTAGTAAGTGAAATATGCATGGCACCTCACTGTGCAGCAGTGAATTGACCACATCCTACCTGCTATACACATGTCAAACCTAGTAAGGGTCAGGGAAAGAAAATTTAAAAAAATAATAATTATGACATGTAACAAGTGCTTTTACATTTATATTACATATTATCCAATAAATAATTAAGCCAGTTTTAGTACAATCTCAGTCCAAATCTTTTCCATTTATAAAAATAAAGGTAAAATTCAAAATTCTTACGCTAAGCTGGCTAATTTCACATCCTAGGGCAGGGTAAAATCCAAAAGCTAAAATTACTTTTGGGAACTTCAAGAAGAATGAATAATGACTGTCTCCAGAATGGAGAACTGGGATAGTATTTCCATGGAAATACTTTCAGTAACTTTTGAATTTCAAATTAATGTGATACCTAGCAAAAAAGTAGACGAGTAGAAGTTCAAAGCTATATATGGAAACAAATGAAAACAAAACAAAACAAAATTAAAAACAAAACACATAAAGAACAAAAAGATAAGAAGTTTACAAAGGGTATTGTGAAAAATGCAAAAGTAGAAATAAAACCAAGAGAAAGTCATGTCTTGAGAGTTAGTTTTGAGTGATCAAATATGTTAAAAGGGGTAAAAACAGGTTAGAATTTGAAACTATGCTCTGGAGTTCTTGGCTACTAAGTAACTGTTAAAAAGAAAACTACTTCAAAGGAATGGAAGTCAGCCTGCAGGAGTCCAAGACACCAATGGAAGTGAGGACAGTAAAAGTATACTGTTTTTACAAAGAGCTTTGGATAAAGAAGAGAGAAAAACTGAATGGCAACTATGGAGAAAAGAGGCTTAAAAGAATAAAATTTTCAGAAAGGACAATAAAATCATACATCATTTGACTGCCCTTAGTTTTACTGTGCTTTATAGCGACTACGGTTTTTCACAATTGAAGGCTTATGGCAACCCTGTGTTGCACCATTTTTCCAATAGCTATGTTCGCTTCATGTCTGTGTCACATTTAATTAAGGTATATATGTTGTTTTTTGATATAATACTGCTGTAGTCTTAATAGACTACAGTATAGTGTAAATGTAACTTTTATATGCACTGGGAAATAAAAAATCTGTGACTCATTTTCTTTCTACTGCAGTGCTCTGGAACCAAATCCACATCATCTCCAAGGAGGTTCCTGAATTTAATATGGTTTAAGACTGCAGGGAGAAGGATGGTAATACAGATCAAACATAAAGAAGGAAGAATAATTGATAAGACTAACGCTAAACGCAGGGAGATGAAGAGGTGTGGGAAAAAAAATTACACCTAGATCAAGTTACTTCTTGAACAGGAAGAGAAATTCATCTTCTAAATCATTTTTTACGACTAGAGGAAGATAGATTCAGATTAGGGTAAGGACAAATAGAAAGTTAATAAAGGTCACAGCTGATGGCCTTATTTTTCTCAATAAGAAGTCCTAACTGTCCTTTTCTCTGTCCCTCCAACCTCAAGAGGACAAGGAAATAAGAATAAGCTGGTATTGAGGTAGAGTAGGATAGGAAGAAAGAGAGGGAATAAACACATTAGGAAAAAAATCAGTTCCTGAAGTGACACCCCAGAACAAGCACAGCAAATACTTGTACTTTTCTCCTCTATGATTTTGCTCACAATCATTTTTTATTTCAATAAGGAATGTTCTTTGGCTCATAGTCTGGCTCTATCACTCACTACCTATATGATCTTGGGCAGATTTTGCTGTGCCTGTAAAACATGAATATACTTTCCACAGTAATAATGATGTTATATATGTAAAGCATTTAAAACAGTACATAGTTACTGCTCTGTAACATAAGCACTATTATTGTAAGTAACAGAAAATTTAGCATCTTAACAAAGTATACTTAATATATCTGTGAGGTTGAGCCCAGCCCCGGGTTTTGACTCATGAGTAATAACTCTACAGGTATGTTTTTTGGAAAAGAATACTTAAATAAATACAGCAACCAACATTAACATTAGTTAGCACTTAACTTATCAAGCACTTTAAAATACCTCATCTTAATAAAATTCTACCCAACCCTACAATTGTTTATTATATCCATTTGGCAAATGAAGAAATTGAGAATTAGAAAAGCTTAAAAATGTATGTATTAATAACAACGATTCTGAACACCTTTGTGTCAGACACTAAGCTAAGAATGTATAAGGTAGGCATTTTTGGTCTCCATTTTACACAAAATTAAAGAATTTAAAACAAACTTCAAAGGACATTGTCCAAGGTCACATTTGTTGTCCAATTAACACTTTCTAAAATACTGATTTGTTATTTGTCTTAGTAAATTTTAAGTTCATTCTAGTTTTTCTAGATCGCTGATTAGAGTATTTACATCATCGTGAGCTTAGATATTTTTGTTCTATCCTAAATAAATCAGAGCCAACAAATCTGGTTATTAGATACAACTTTTATTCCAATGCAAGTCCAATTCAGGCAGTCTTTAATTCCTTCTTTAAGAGTTTAAAGTAATTCTGAAACAGAATCTTCTAGGTGGTGAGTGGGCAGACCTGAATTTCTTTTTGTTTGAAAGACTCGATAAATGAATTTAAAAAATTCTCTCTTGCTATAACTTGTCTATCAATCTTTCATCTTCATTTACATTCTACTAGGGACTCTGACAATGAACTTGACCCTTCCTCCAAAATTTATTGAGCCCTTAATGAAAGTCAGCTAAATGATACTTACAAATCCTAGGGTTACTAAGTCCCAGACCCACAACATATACAAGTGTATGGGCTTTACTGGGTGATGTCTACTTAAAGGTAACACCTCTCTGGATATGATAAGAGACAAAAAGGCAATTACCATTCCCTATGGAAATACTTCAAAGGGAGAAGCTTTCAGCTTGGTTTCTGAATATATAACCAACTCATTAAGCCTGTTAGTACCTCATTAGCATTCAACTCTGAAAGGATTTCTTGACTATCTCATGAAATAAGGGATTTTGATAACTATCCCCAAGAGTGTCAAGTAACTTTCCTATTTACTGGAAAGGCCACAAAATTAGAATTGTAAAATAAGACAAAGTACCCTTTTATTTTCCAAGTCACTGGGTGTAGATTTTCATTCCAGTATTCCTCAGAGCCTTAATGAGCAGGGGGTGTGTTTTAAAGGGTTTAAACCAGCAGATGTGAAAACTCGATTTAGCTGAGTATAATGAAAACTGGCTGTTGACAGCTGACTTCCCTGGAGGCTGGAGAACTTCAAGCACCTACCAGGACTTCTTTCCCTACAGTGAGGATTGAGGTATAGGCTTCCAGATGCACTCGGCTGCAGCGTCTCACAACTTCCAGGCCCTTGACTGTGATGTCCTTGGCATCCCCCAGGCCCAAGCCGATCAGGTAAAGCATTTCACAATCCAAGGGGAGGGATGACTGCAAGATGAAGGTGACAAGAAAAACAGGTGTCAGCTACACCGAGGATACCTAAAATCTAATGATAAACACAAAAATAAAACCAAAATAGCAGGAGAGACCGTACATCCCACGGACCTCGGTTGGAGAACCGCATTTCTCGCCTCTTAAGGAGTGTTTGAAAACAACCCTCACCCGCTTTTTCCCGTTACACAAACCTAGCGGCAGACAATTACGCGCGGAGACAATCGTCGCTGGGTCCCTGCTGGCCCCAAATCCTAACCAGCTCCTTTCTGCAGTGGCAGCTGCCGCAGAGGAGGATTCGCGCCGAGCAACGCCCCACGCGGCCAGCATCACCTACGGTGCCGCAAAACGCCGGCGCTTTACTGCATTTTACGGCTGGCTGCAGGGTTTCGGCGAGCCTGTTTCGGATTGACAGGTTATGGCCCTCCGGCTGCTGGAGCCGGGAGGGCAAAGGTAACGAGGCGTGTCCACAGTCCCCCAGCCTATGGCTTAAATAGCCGCGTCCTTGGACCCAGCTAGCGCTGGAGCTCCCCGCCCAGGAGGAGACCGACCGGGGTCGGCCGCTGCGCCCCCGCGGTTTGGGAGCGCGGCGCTTCCCGCGCTGTGAGTGTCCCGCGGCAGGTTTGGTGGAGGGGGTCAGGGGAAGGACCTTCACTGATTTGCCCCAGAATGGCGCTAAAAGACAGACGTTCACCCTTTTTCATTCTGTTGTTCCACCAGCTGCCTCCCGCGTGAGGCGTCATCTTAGCAACCTAGGAGATGAAAGTGTCTCTGGTATTTCCAGCCCGGCAGTGAGTCCTTCAGGCTCGTTCCGGAGACTTCTTTACCGAGTGCCTCCAAGGGGCGTGGCTGGGGTTTGCCTCCGCGGTCGTCGGTGTGCTGAAGCCTAGACCTCCGTTTCTAGAGGCGTGACCTGTAAGAGAGCGCAGGAATTTCAGACCACACCCTCCAATTGCATCCCGAGGTTAAAGTCGTCTTATGAAATGATTAAATGTAGTTTTGATGGCGAAATGGTTTGTTTTGACTTAAAATATTCTTCCTAAGGTCACCTCATCCAAGTTGAAAAGAATTCCCATTGCTTATCTTAGTAGACAGTGTGATTATTCAGAAATTTTCCAGGTGCTTCTCCACCAACGCTTTGTGATTTTTTTTTGCTCTACTCAATTTCTTTAAGCCTGCATATTTTCTGCCCCGGTTTCATTCACCCTTCTCACTTTTCTGCTATAAGCATGTTCCATAGCTGAGTATATCCACTCTCATTGCATGCATCGATTTTCCACACCATAAACAAAAATTAACCCTAAAGTTAAAATTAACTCAAAAATTAAATTGAGTGGATCATAGATATAAATGGAAAACCTAAAATTATAAAATGTCCAGAAGAAAATCTGGGGAAAAAAATGTGTGACCTTATTTAGGCAAAGATTTCTTAGCCACAACACCAGAAGTGTGATGATGCAGGGGGAAAAAATATGCACTCTCTTCAAAAGACCCTGGCAGAAAATATTTGCAGTCTCTGAAAAAGGATTTGTATCGAGAACCTATGACGAACTCTCAGAACACAATAAGAAAACAAATTTTAAAAATGGGCAAAAATGTGAACAAACATTCCCTTTGAAAATACATGAATAGTAAATAAGTGTGCGAAGACACTAAACATCATTAGACATTAGGTAAATAAAAATTTAAACCACAATGAGATCCCATTATGTACCTGGCTAAAATGAAGAGCAACACCAAAATCAAAACACTAAATACACGCTTTCATCATTTCTGATATCTCTAATATTTGTGACTCTAATTTCAACCTCCTCCTTTGCCTCCTATATTTAACTTTTTACTGGAAACAGGGTAGATAACCCAGAGGCACCCAAAGCTAAAGCCATCATCTACCCTTTCAACTTGGTACTTCCTTCTGCATATCTAATTTGAAAAGCAGTGTCATCCATACACTCTTCATCCCTGCCAGATAGTTAGGAGCCACCACACATTCATTTTGACTTATCTGCCTCTCTGCCTCAATAGGAACCATACCTTCCATCAAAATCTTGGTTCAAGTCTTCATGTCCCTCCCACAGTTAGTCAGCTTATCCTTTCAGGGACCAAGGATACAACCTTGAGGCTAAGACTCCATCTGAAAATTTCATTCTCATTCTAAAAATCTTTCTGCATCTAAGATAAATTCCAGGTTTCTTAACATATCCCATGAGGTCATCGCTGGTGTACCATCCATGGCTTACTTCTCTAGCTTCATCTCTCCCCCTTCCATACATGCTCTTTTTCTCTAGCAATGCTCTTCTACCCACAACATGCTGCTTTGATCGTCTGTGCCTTTAGTCAGGCTCTTAACCGCTTCCATTCTCTCCTGCCTACATCACTGCTACTCATTTTTTAAGCTCAGAAAACCTTCCCAAAGATCCTGATGGTAGGTTAGTCATCTTTTTATTGTAGCAGTACTCTGTAGATACTTATGAGTCACTTTAAAATGTTCTATAAAATTGTTCATTTATATGTCTTCTTTACCAAACCACGAATTTCATGAAGTCAGGAGCTGTATCTTATTCATATTCTCGTCCTTAGACTTAGCACCATGTCTGAAATATAGTAGATATTAAGTAAATGTTTGTTAAATGATTGCTCTTTACACTAGGTAAATAATTTCTTTGAGCTGAGATCTACTTTTCTATCTTTATGAAATGTAGGGAGAGGTATGTTTTAGATAACTACCAAGAAGCCATTGATAGAATATCAAATATAAATATAACTTGCTTGTGTTACTTTAGAAAGTCATTTGTTCTGAAAGGGTATGATGTATATCACATATAATTCATATGCACAATAGTCATATTTTATGTGTTTTTTCTTTTCAGATTTCCTCTTGAGTAATTTTTGATAGGGTCATAGTGAAAGGACTGTGCCAAAAAGAATTATTGAATAAATCAAAGGAAGATGTACTTTATTTCCACTAAGGAAATAAATCCTTGGCGTATATGGCCTGCATTCTCTGGAAAGGCAGCTGACCAAACAGCTCCTTCACCAGGGCACACCTCACAGTAGAATTCTTAAACTTTTCTATCCTTTGTTTTTCAATAGGAGAGGTATATATTTGGAAATTTTTTCAGAGGAAGATAAAATAAGATGTTATGGAAATATTTTTTCCTTTTTGACTCAGCAAAATGTAATCTTATCTAGTCTTTTTTGTAGGACTCTGTCATTTTTGGATATTTCTCCCTTGCCATTTAAAATAAGTTTCAAATATGATTGCATTTTCTCCTAGTACATTATTATTAAAAATTTAAAACATAAAAAAATTGAAATAGTTTTACAGTAAGCATGCATATAGTCTATTCTGGGTTCTACAATTAACATTTTGCTATATTTACTTTCTCATATTTGTCCGTATACCCAAGCATCACCCTTTCTTATTTTTTGATACATTTCCAAGGGATTTGTAGACATAAGAGCACATGTGATTGCATTTTGCATGAATGCTAAACCCCTCTATGTTATAGATTATCAAAAAATACCTATTATATAACTGATTCAATTGTTCACCTAACTTAGATGGGTGATACTTAAGACTTTTACTTTAAAACAGTTTCAATGATAATTGAGAGTTTTACTTTAAAACAGTTTCACATTAGTTTTTAATCCTAGCATTATTTGATAATAATGAAATCAGTTAGAAAACATATTTATAATGTCATAGCAAATTCGAAATCTTATCAGTAGCAAAAGTGAGGAAATGGATGGTTCATGAAGAACCATGATTCTGGGAGTGGGGGTGGGGGAGAAAGGAAGGAATGAAGTAAAAACCTGTTTAGTTTAAAGAATAGCAATAATATGTAAGGTCTGAAGAGTTTCCTACTTTATATTCCTGTTTTCAGGTAGGACAATACCAAATTATCCCTGAGGGTGAACACTTAACTTTTCATGAAATATCTTTATGATGTTTTCATAACCTTTGTCAGTAACTCATTTTTAGAGCCTCATTGTCAGACGTTCTTCCTTATATCTAATCTGAAACCTTCAGGCGGTAGTCATAAAATGTGAAGGAGTGCAGATAGTCATAAGCAGTTAAAACTGATGGATTTTCCATTCCATTGTCATAAACACATCATATAGTACTTTCTTTTAAACATGATAGCAACGTACTTGAGACACTACATTGCCTTATGCATAAATTGTAATTACCTTATATCTAAAAGTAGTCATCCTTCAGTTTTCCTATTTGAACTTATTGTTTGTCTATTGGAAAGAAAACATCAGGACTTATGACCTTATTGTGACTAGCGAATATTATTTTACTCAGAAGCTGGCCCTTTATCCTATATGTTCCCAGAGATTGTCTCTTTGTTAGAGGAAGTCTTTATTAGTGTTTGCAGAACTTAGACTCTGAATTCATTGATAGTCATTACTTTATAACCACAAAAAAAAATTGACGAAGATTGCTTTGGAGAAGAGTTATATTTACTAAGATTAAGAAAATACTCAGAGTTTCTTGTTGTTCATTGGCTCACTTAATTTGGTGATTACTCATCTACACATTTACATCAATGCAGAGTAATTTTTAAAAAATCAAAAACTCTCTAGAGCTATTTTCTGTGAAATATTTGGGAATTTTTGTTGTTGTAATTAGCCTTAACTTAATAGATTGAGAGAGTAAACATGTGGACTGAGTAAGAAATTCCAATAGACCCCTATGTTTCTGTATAAGCAGTTCCCAGGATGTTCCGTGTGTGTGTGTCTTGTGTGTGTGTATGTGTATATAAACGGCTGTTTTTTGTTTCTAACTCATTTTTATACTGGGTATTGCTAAAAATAGGGTTATGTGTTAGGGATACATAGTTCTACCTTTTCTATGCTTTAAAAAAGCAAAGCAAAACAAAAAAATCTAGAGTCCTCTTTCTAGATTTAGTTAGGGAAACATAAATTAGTTAGATTTGGTAAGAGAAAGTGGGTGGTTTCTTGTTTTGTTTTTGCTCAAAAACCAAAGTTCTTGAAAGTGAAAGATCTTACAGAGTCAATCAAGCTCTATATTACCACATGCTCCCACTTACCCCACTGCCCTACTTCTCTGACATCACTTCATGCAGTTTTCCTCACTCTCATCCCCCTCGCCTCACAGATATGTGTTTCTTTGACCCACTTTCTTGAAATCCCCAAAGGAAACATGAGGCCTACTTGTATAAAACCATCACTTCATCTACTCTTTTCCCCCTTCACTCCTCACCTTCTTGCATAACTATATGATTTATTATTTATATGTTTATTTTTCCATTTATTAAGATATAATAGACATACAGCACTGTTTAAGTTTAAAATGTACAGCATAACGACTTGCATATATTGCAAAATTAGACAGTAAGTTTAATTACCAAAATATTTATTTTAAATATTATCACAAGAAATGTTTTAACTTTTCCTTGATTTGATAAAAGCCTCTATAAAGTATCTGAATGAAATGATAAAATTTAGGTTTTAATATGACTGTTCCAAGATGTAATCCAGATCAAGTCTACACTATAGTTTTCGATTAATTTCATTGCATATGCATGCATGGGTCCTTAGTGTGTGTTGTGTTTAGCTTCTAAGTAGTCTTAGGTTTATTTTCACTTATTTATACTTTTGGTCTATTTGATTTACTAATGTGAAATAGACACCTCCAACAGTGCTTGGTACATATCAGTATGTATATATTCTGAATGAGTGTTCATCTACACCTGGTAAAAATTATAAATAGATTTTTTTATTTAGAAAGGAAGAGCTATGTAGATGGGAGTTTGTATAATGGTTGAAAACTCAGATTTTGGTGTCATTCAGACCTTTTTGTTTGTGTCCAGTTATTTTCACTTAGTGTGTTCCCTGCCTTCCCATCCTAAATCTCAGTTACATTTTCTGTAAAATAGAGATAATAGTACCATTCTTCATAGGATCACTGTAAGTATAAATGAAAAAAAAAAAAAAATATATATATATATATATATATATATATAAAGAGCTTAACATAGTTCCAGACAATAAAGACTCAGTTAATGTTGGCATATATAGAGTTTGAAATTAATTTTGTAGCTGTTTAGTACCTGTCATAAGAATTAGGCTTACCTATAATGCCCAGATTGGTTCTCGTTCTTTTTCTCATTCACAGAAGTTCATTATCTAAGTATCATTGTAAAATTTCATTAATTAGAGAGCAATCTCTAGAATGATTGATTCACAAAAGATCATCTTAAATAAGCATTATTATACTCTAAGATTGAAAATAAGCTACCTTCATTTCTATTATTCTGTCATTGACTTTAGCAATGCATATGTGGTTGGCATCAAATAAGTATTGCCTGGCAGATTGCCAGCAAATAAAGTTAACATGCAAGTGAACCTTATTTCTTAGTATTTAGTAAATCGAATCTACTAGTGATCAGGGAAAATGTTCATTTGGAATCTAAAAGTCAAATTCTCTTTAAATTTCTTAGATGCCCAGTAACCAAAAGAATGTGGGAAAATGATGCATCATAATACTACACAACAATAAAAAGAATGCATTACTGTACTTGAAACACCACAGATATACTTCATAGAAAGAAAGTTGAGTAAATGAATACCTTGGAGGTGGGGTTCAGTTTACATACAACCCAATCCACAAAATTAGAAGCGTATAGTTCGATAAATGTATTCACATGTGTATATACTCATACACACAGATCAAGATATAGAGTATTTCTAGTATCCCAGAAAGCTCCTTTTTGTCCTCTCTCTGTAAATGCTTTCTCCTCTCCAAGGTAACCATTAATTGACCTCTAATAACATTATTTTCCTGTTCTTATGACTGGAATCATATATTATGTATTCTTTCAAGTCTGGCTTCTTTAGTCAACTTTATTTCTGTGAGATTTATACTTGTTATTTGTGTAGCAGTAGTTCATTCTTTTTCCTTGCTTGGTAGTAAGCTATTATATGAATATATCACAATTGTTTTTATCTTTTTTATAATTGAGGGACATTTAAGTTATTTCAGTTTGGGATCTATATAAATGAATCTGCTATATACATTATTGTACCTATCTTTTGATGGCCATCTCTTGGAATACGTACCCAGGAATTGGATTGCTGTACTATAGGATATATGTGTTTTCATTTTAGTAGATAGTGCCAAACAGTTTTCCAAGGTGTTTTTACAAATTTCATGCTTGCCAGCAATGTAGGAATGTTTCAGTTGCTCTACATCCTTGATATTGTGAGTCCTTTGAATTTTAGTGACTGTTTAGTGATAGATCTCATTGTGTTATCTTAAATTGAAATTATTCGACAGTTAACAAAGTAGTTTCAGATGTAAAATATAGCGATTCTATATTTGTATATATTGAAAATAATCACACAATAAGCCTAGTTAAATCCATCACCACACATAATTATAAGATTCTTTTTCTTGTGATGAGAACTTTTAAGATCTCTCTTTGCTTTAAAATATACAGCTTTAAAAGTACAATTCAGTCATGTTATCTATAGTCACATGGCTGTCTTGTGGTTTCAGTTTGCAGCTCCTGGTGATTAATGATATTAGGCACCTAATATGTAATTCTTATCTAAAGAAATATGTTAATATCTTCATTTCTATTTTTAATATTAATAAAACAATATCACTTTTCCTATTGGTAAATGTGTATTTAAAGATAGTATTTTTTAGTTATCTCTCTGGGGTCTCTTTCATGAGGGGTCTAAGGGAAAAAAAAATGGTATTTATTTTTTAAAGGCAAAAAATATTCATTTCCCCTACCACAGTGTTTAAGTGAATGTTTGTGTATTCTGATTTTGCTGCCAGTTACTCTGTGAATTTGAACCATTTTTGCTATCAGTAATATAGGCTTTTAGCTTGCATATGATTTCTAAGACACAACAGGATTTAGAAACTTCCTTCTGTGGAAGGAGGGACTTAGAATGGAAAGTCTGCTAGACCAGGAATCAACCTGGGCTCTTTATTTTGTGGTACTAAATCCCACTGAGTCTCTTTGTTGTTCTCTTCCTTCCCTCCTTTAACACATTTTGATATGAAACAGTTAATGATACCAGAATTTCTTACATTTAGAAATAGCATAAGCACAATATAAATGGCTTTTGAAATTACATAAACTGTCATTAAATATGTGACTCTAGACCTTGAGCGACTCAGATTTAGCAGTATGGTCACTAATAGAGAGTGATTTCTTTCCCATAATATATCTAGAAACTTTTCCCCATTCAAAGTAAACCCTTTTCAAAATCAAATTGCAATATTTCCATAAATGTAAGTTTGGAGTAGATTTGACTTACAGTTTCTAAATCTTAAACAGGCATTGACTATGATTTGTCCTAATCTTGTTGCTTTGTATTTTACTTTATCTTTCTGTTGCAGTAATATTTTCCGTTTTAGAGTTGCAGTGTTTCTTTTCTGCAGTTTTTAACATCTATCGGAACTCTGTCAAATTTTCTGAAATAAGGCATGCCTGTGTGGCTCAGCCAGTTGAGACAGCTGAGGTGTGGGCCATGTACATCCCAAGGACTCGGGTTCCCACCCCAGCTGAGGAAACCAAAATAAACAACTAAATAAAGATGCTTCTTTCTCCCCATCTCTGTTCCTTTCTTCCTTCCTCCCTCTCTTCCTCTCATTTCATTTTACATACTTTCTATGTGTCCTGGTAAAACAACACAATGACCATTCTTCCTCATCCCCAGAAAACAGAATTTGTAATGAAAATATTTGATACTTAGAAAACATATATTTCTAAGTTAAAGCTCAGAGCTTTTAAAAATTGTAGTATAGCTGATGCTATTTGTAATCAAAGGAAGCAAAAATTATCAATATCTTAAAAAATAAGGTTTGAACATTTTTTTCTTGAATAGTGATGTTGTGACCAGTTTTAGCTCCTAAAATTTTATCCTATGACCAGTTAAATTCTATCAGTTATTTGAGTGTGTCAGGTCATGGTGATGTAAGACTCTGGGACCAATCCTTTTTGTCAAGAAGCTATAATAATTCTTACGTAGAAATTATACTCTGGGTACACCCCTGTGGCTCGGGAGTCTCAGAAGTTAACATGCGCACCATAGAAAGCCCAAGGACCCAGAGTTAGGGTGAAAACCCAAAGTACATAAATAAAGATGCTTCTTCCTCCTCTACCTTTATTAAATATGCTTCTTCCTCTTAAAAAAGAATTGCCACTCAAAATAATTCTAATCTTAATACTTGTGTAATTCAACATTCTTTATCCACCTTGTTTTGCCTGTGTTCCTCTCTGAACCCCCGTTTCTCAGGAATAGAGTTCCTTGCCATATACCTATTCATCCCACATGTATCTCTGCCTTATTGAATCATACAGCTGATTTCAAACTTCTGAGAGATTTGGTTTCTTGCCTATGGCCCCATCTCATCATAAATCAATTCACTTTTGCAAAGCTAGATCCCCCAAAACATAGGAGCTCACCTGTCTGAAGCTGTCCGGTCACTGAGTTCTTTTGAATAGGCTGTCCACTGCACAGCTTTAGGAAGTACTGTCATTTACTTTATATACACCCTGCTCAGCTGTACATAATGGCCCAATAACTAATTGCCTGTTTCTTAAACTAATTTATTACCTGCTGTGTTCCTGCTTAGATAGATACCCTGATACTTACATTAATTGATTGCTTTATTCTTGTTAAACTAATAATACAAACAATATCATTAACCTGCTGGAATAGCACTTTTAAAGAGTGATCCTTGTTGAACAACATGTGCTGAGATTCTTGCTTCACTATCTTTAAGTCATCTTTAATTATTTGGTTCCATTTGCTTTGTGTCTTACTCTGGTTTATTTGTCTCAATTTGCACAGCTATTCATTGTTCATTATTACTGCTGCCTCTTGCAATATTCCTTTCCTACTTTATCCCATAGGAATCTTTTCTTTTAAATTCAAGTTTGGAATCTATCATCAATGGTATTTTCCCACCTCACCTAATCTGCAGTTTCTTTCCTTTCTCCCTCTTTTGATTTCCTTCAATGATTTATTACTATTGTTCATGCTTTCTCTAGTTTGACTGTAGATTTTAAAGGTGAGGGTAATGTTTGCTTTTTCTTGTATTCTCTATATCACCTGTTTTTATGCTTTGCTCATGACAAATATTAAATGACTATTTGTACAATGCTTTGGTGCAAGGGCTGTTTAACAAGAGTAGTCAAGTAAAGATATTCTTTGTAGAACTGAAACAGGAGAGTTAGAAAATGATTTGGTAAACTAGCGCAGTAATATATGCATAAGGTGATAATCACTCTTGAGCTTACCCAATGACAAAATAAGTTGAAATGTATTATATGGATCAATGTGGATGACCATGAATGCAATTAAATGGGAGAAGTGTTGGGCAGGGATTTATTAAAACCTAACATTGATTCAAATTGGAATCTTTCTTGCTTTTAAAGTTTATGTCAGATGTCAGGAGAATAAAAATAAAATCTAGGCTGACAGTACTATCTGTTCAGTGTAATACTCTTTAAAACCACAAAGAAATGAATCCTAGAAAAGCTCTCATTTAATCTTTCCAGGGCTGTTATAATACTTGATTACTATAAACATAAGCTCCATTTTATGGTAACATTTCAACAAAACTGTAGCTCTGGAATTTTTCTTCACTCTTGTAGCTATATGGACACAGAATAAATAGGCCTAGAGAGTTGAGATTATTATTCAGGTCTGCAAATTACCTGAAATACTTTTGTACCCTTCTCCCAAAAGGCCAACCTGACAATTAGATTTACTTATGGATTTTCTGGAAGATCATGTTTTTTGCATTCATGAGTGTTCATCACATGCAGAGATTTAGCTTCTCCTACAACTAATTTGAAACTCATACACCTAATCAATCTTAATTTTGCCTAGTTCAAAACAACAAATATTTTAGAGTCATCCATAAGACTGTGTTATGTACTCTCAGCATTAAATTACTATCTACTTACTTTTGAGAATTATATTCCAATGGGAAAAACAACATTAATAGCTATGCTTCATAGAAATAGCATACCTTGAGTGATACATGTTATCATAGAGGTACAATGTAGTATAATGGGAAAATGGGGTGGAGGGATTAATTAAACTAGATGATACTCTAATAACAATCTAATTTTTATGATATCTAGGTAACACATAGAAACTCTTTCTGGATGTTTGACTGGTTAGCAAACATTTTTATGTTGTAATTTGAAGGGACTGTATTAATATTGTGTTTTCCAGAAAACCAAGTTTGTTGAAGATGGTACAACATTGCAGATGAATTTATTTAAACCTAGCAAACATGTTAACTGGAATATTTTGGATTACCAACAATACCAGGTTATTAACTGTATACTGACTAACTATGTTACCTATTTCTGACAAACAAAAATTTGGTTGCCACTTTGTCAACTTTATTGGAGTTTGGAGAGAGGTGAGGAATAGTATCTTTCTAATCAGGACATCCCTTCTTTCAGATACCCATTTGAAGGAGTCTGAAAAATAACTTGATCATCATAAAGTTCAAATAGGTGAGTAGGTATAAGTACTTAGATTCTAGGAAGGCATATGGAAATACTGACCTTCCATATAGCATATAATTAATGAAAGTCTTGTGAGCCCTTTCTGAGTTCCTTTCTGAATCCTGCTTTCTGAGCCGACCTTTTCCTAGCGATAGATTGTTTCTGTGCGTTATAAGTACTGTTTAAGCTATAGTCCAATTGCTTTTCATATGTACATGAATTGTTGCTTATTTTCAAATGTTAGCAGGCTTAATAGGATTTCCATTGTCAGTGAATTCCTTGTCCCTCTAAGCAGTATTTTTTTTGGGTGGGGAGGATGGGGGACAGGTTTGTTTTGGTTTCTTTTTTAAAAAATTATTTTTGTTCTATTTTACTGAGAGTACAGTATTTCTCATTTGGTTTGCTGAACGTGTTCCCATCCCTTTACTGAATCTTTTTTAATCTCTTCCTCATTACAGAGACCTGACTTCATTTATTTTCCTCCTCCATAATTTCTGCTACTGCTGGCCTACTGTTTTTTCACTGCTAGCAATATTAGAAAATACTTATGTTAAAAATAATCAGAACACCTTTCCTTTAATTATTGCCCCCATTAATTATTTCCCAGTATTTGCCTTTCCTTTAGCACATGCATTTTGGAAAATAGTCATAGGTCATTTAAAATATATCATCCCTACTGTTTTCTTAATCTATTTGATTGACTTGATCTAGAATTATCTGCATGCTATTAAACCTGCTACTGGGTCTCTGAAGTGTTTGACTCTGTTACGCAAAGCTTCCTTGGTTAGTCTAATGCCATTTTCTTTTGGAGTTCCTTAGGTTCTAATGCTTTTTACTCAATTATTGGTCATCTTGGGGTTACTTTCTTGGTCTTATTCATGCTTCACTCTACAAACTCTGCCTAAATAATATTCATTCCTATGGCTCCAAAATAATACTTTGAAAGTTCTGACTTTCGTCTGTATTTTCACTTGTAATTTCTTTCTTGGGTTGCCATCCCATATATTCTACTCTTTGTTGGTAATAGTTATTCCACAGCATCTCAGTATGTACAAAACTCTTCCCATATACATGAAATGAAAAATTTCTGAATTCCCTTCAGTGAAGAGAGGCACCATTCAAATCTAACTTGTTGGCCCCCCTGCCCCCAGTTTTTATACCCTCATATTCAACTGAATCCAGTAAAATTTTGCCTTCTTAGATTCTAATCCTTCTTTTTATCCTAATCCCAAGGCCTGTTTTCCTCCAAAATTACCTCAGAACTTTCTAAGACTGGTTCTAATCTCATATAATATTTAATCTATTCATCACACTGCTCAGAAACTTTTTTTTTCCCTAAAATGCATCTCCTTCTTTAAAAACACATCTTTTTGGGGTTTTTTCCCCTGCTTGAAATCTTTCCTGCAAGATAAAATCCAAACTTTTTAGCATAATGTATACAGTCATTTTATATTTGGGATCCATTGTTTCTTTCTAAACACAATTCTTACTTATATACAATTCAACCTTGCATCAAGTAGCAGCCACCACTCTACTCTTCCCTGCTACTCTTTTTTTCCCCTTCGCACGCTTTCCTCCTGATTGTGTCTCGCTTAGCTCATACTTCAATCTTGATGTCACTTCTTATAGTCCTCTTCTTGTCTTCCTCATCCACTTCATCTGGCATCACCATCCTTCCTGTTTCATGTTATTTTTATAACACTAGTTAATTCTACTGCAATGATTTGTCTGAGTCTTTCCTAGACTGTATGGCCCCTGACAGCAGGAATGATATATTTTTTCTTTGTATCCTACCAACTGAGATGGACCTATGGATTATACTTAATATTAGTTTCTTGGATAAAAAATGTCTAATAATAGATTTTCTTCAGAAATAGTCATACTATCTAAAATTACATTGTTTTCATCATCATCATCATTGTTATGTGATATAAATAGGTTAACCCTTTAAAAATAGTCACAACTCCTTTTTGAGTCACTTACAGATATGAGAAAGTAGCTCAGGAACAAGTGTCAGTAAATATAGTAAAGGCTTTACAATGCAATTCTCACACTAATTGCCCAGAGTTAGACCAGATTTCATAGGGTAAGGGCGCAGTTCTCTCCAAGAGTGCTCTGACACAAACTGCAAGCTTGGGAATTCCCAGAACAACCCATATTTTTAACCTGGTTATAAATTTGAGCTATCCCTATGACCCATCAAGTTTGGTTATTCACTAGGACAACTCACAGATCTCAGGAAAGTACTCTATTTAAGACTAAAAAATGATACAAATCAGAGCCAGACAAAATAAGAAACACATAGAACGAAATTTGAGAGGGACCCAAATGTAAAGTTTCTGTGTCTTTCCTCCATGGAGTCTAAACACACTACAGCACACACACATGGACATTGATGTGTAACAATTTATAAGCATATCTTTCATTATGTAGACATGATTGACTTAGACTACTGATCATTCAGTTGAACTCAGTCTCCATCTCTCCCCTCTCCTGCCTAGTGGTCGGACAGATATCTTGTCTCAAAATTGTAATCATATAATCATATGATTGATCTGTCCGGTATGTTCGGCCCTCACCGTGAATTAGCTCATTAAACTCTATAGGAGCCCACTATGAATAATAAAGCCACTTCTATCACTGGATAAATTAGAAGGATTTAGAGACTCCACCATAGAACAATATTCTTTATACAATAGTCTTAGATCATCCAAATAAAAAGAAAACAATGGCTACCAAAGCTGAAGCATGTCAAAACTTAAATTTTGTTGATAGTGCAGAATTTTTGTTCATTTATATCTTTTAATCATAAAATCTGTATTCAACTAAGGTTCACACAAAATGAAAACAGGATGTTGAAGAGATATCTGCTCTCCCATGTTCATTGCAGCATTGTTTATATATAGTCCAGTTATGAGAATGTCATAAATGTCAGTGGATGAATGGATAAAGAAGATGCTGTACATATGCACAATGGGATATTACTCAGCCACAAGTAAAGGAAATCCTGCCATTTGAGAAAGGTTAATAGACCTATAGACCTTGAGGGTATTATGCTAAGTGAAATAAGCCAGGCAGAAAAACAAATACCTCATGATATCTTTTATATGTGGAATCAAAAAAGGAAAGTCAAATTCAGAAACAGTATAGGGATAGGTTGGTAAAGCGTACGGTTTTCCAGTTATAAGAGATATAAAGCCGAGGATCTAATGTATAACATGGTAACTATAATTAGTAACATTGTATAATTGAAATTTGTTAAGAGGACAACTTAAATATTCTCCCCCAGAAAAAGATTTAAAAAGAAGGGATCAAGAGAATTTTTTTATTCAGGTGTAGCTTAATAGTAAATGACACTTAAGATCTGAGCTTACAGTACAAATTTCCATTTGGCAAAATCTATTAGAGGGTGTCCATACGAGGAAAATTATT
The DNA here is from genome assembly GCA_004363575.1 of Solenodon paradoxus. Lineage (NCBI taxonomy): Eukaryota > Metazoa > Chordata > Mammalia > Eulipotyphla > Solenodontidae > Solenodon > Solenodon paradoxus. The sequence continues at coordinate 525,817 of RJWH01000051.1, forward strand.
CTACTTTTTTTTTCAGTATTTTCTCGGAAGTACTTCTGAATTAGATTAAAGCCAGCTTTATTTAGAGAATTTTGTTTCAGAAATTCTGTACATTTTGGCAATTAAAGCATCTTTCTTACCAAACTGATGACCTATTAAAATCTGCTTGGTTCTGCATCAAATAAACTAGACTGAATAACACAAAGTAATCTTTATACTTTAGAAAAGTTATTTCCTCCATTTGATATTTTTAATGACATAATAAATTTTAATTTTGTTTATCATTTGCAATGAATCTAGATTTTGTTTGCAAGCAGTATTAAAAAAAGGAAGAGGAAGGGAGGGTGGGTGGAAGAAGCATTTTTAAGGCTGACAGGAAGAGGAGGAAGCACTTTTTTTTACTAGTGTATTTATTTTGGTTGTTTCTCCTGATTCCAGCTCTCTAACTTGCTCCTTAGACTTTAACATACTCCACGCCCCAGCTGCAGTCTTAATCACTTGAGCCACCAGGAGCAGCCCAGTAATTAATTATTAATTAAGGTTCCTACATGTAGACACAGGTATCTTTAAGTAGTCAAACAGTTAAAATCCATCTAAATCCTATTAAGAGACATTAGTTTTGAGTGAAGTATAATTCCTAGGAAGGTATCTAAAAATCTCCCTAGGACTTTAACTTCTCTAACTTTAAAAACCAGAGAGTAAGGAAAGAGGGTAACAACTGTGCTTATAGGCAGCAGAATAAATATTACTTGTAATTTGAAGAGCTGTGGTTCTGCAGGATGGCAAAATGCTGAATAAACTTCTTTCTGAAAATGGCATTTGGTGAAGGATGAAATGTATAATGAGCCGATAGGAAATTAAAAAATTCAAGGGCCAAAAGGCAAGTGCATACAAAAACTCAGAGAGCACTTAACCTGCCTCTTACCCCAGGGATTTGTGCAAAAGTATTTGGACCCTGAGCTCCAACAACTTAGGCTACTGAAGGGTGAATTAGATGTAAACCTGTCCCACAAAAAGGGAATGGAATATCAATAAAAACTAAAATTTCCTTTGGCTGGGGTTCAGCAAACTGCAGACTTCGAACCAAATGTGCCTCATTTTGTAACAGCCTGTGAGTGAAGAATAGTTTTTACATTTTTAAACGGCTAAAAATAAATCAAAAGAAGAACAATATTTTTGTGATGTGAACATTGTATAAAAAATTTGAAATTTAGTTCCACAAATGAAGGTTTATTGGAACACAGGCATACTCATTCCTTGATGTATTGTCTGTGACTGCTTTTGCATAAGGATGGCTGAGTTGTGTCATTTCAATAGAGACCACCCATGGCCTGTAAAGCTTAAAATATTTACTGTATGACCCCTCCTTTTGGGTTTCTATGGAAATTACATTACAGGCATGAATGACTGGCCATTGGTGACTGATTTAACCTCCAACCCTTCTTCTCCCAATTTCAAATGTGGGGTTGGAAATTCCAACCTTTAATTTTGGTTGATTTCTCTGGCAGCAGCGCCCATATTTAAGTTACCTCAAAAGCATAAACTCAGGTGTGGTTTGAAAGAGACTTCTGAATAATAAGACACTTTTTACCTTTGTCTGTAGAGCTATTTCAGCAACTGATGGCAAAAGGTCAAATGTAACGAAAGATGCCCCCTTGGTGTTAGAAATTGAAAGGTATTAGCAGCAATCAGCCACAAACCACAGACAAAGATCTAATGTATGTATGTACATATATATAAAATCTTATAATAAAGCATAGTAGCATATCAGATTATCTGTAACTTCTGTCTAATTGATTACAAATTGAAGTTTATCACAACATCCTCCTTGGACTGGATCATTTACTAGAACAGCTTACAGAACTCAGGGAAATCCTTTAATTTACTGGTTTCTTTTACAGTAAAATATATGATAAAGGATACAGATAAACAGTCAAATAAAGAATTTTTAGGGCAAATCTGGAAGTGTCTAAAGCACAGGACCTTCTGTTCTCATGGAAATGGAGATGCATTCACCAATGTGCAAGCTCCCTGAAGTCTAGTCTGATGGGATTTTTTTATGAAGGCATCACATAAGGATGACTGAATATTTGCTCCACTTACAGCCCTTTCAACTCTCTAGAGAAAGAGGGGACTGAAGAATGGAAGTTAAAAACTTCTAATCCTGACTTGGTGTTTGGTAGCCAGTCCCCATTCAAAAGCCTGAGAGAACTGAGAACCAAAGAAATTTTTATTACCAAAGAAATGCCTAGAGATTTAGGAGTTCAGTATCACATGCTCTTTTAAATCAGGAAATTAGAAGGATTTTAGGAACTTTGTGTCAGGAAATAGAGGTAGATATATCTATCTATCTAGATAGATAGATATATCACTTTACAAAAAAAGTAAGACCACCCACTTTTTTAAGTGACTTCACCAAAGTTTTATTGATTTATTAATGGCTAGCCTAAGAAGTGTCACCCAACTTCCCTAATCTTAGAGAAATGCAAATTAATTTCAATAATAGGATATCAATTTACAATCATTAGAATAGCTAAAGTTTTTAAATTAACACCACCAAATGTTGGCAAGGATATGGAGCACCTAATTTCTCTTATATTACTATTAGAGTGTAAAATGGTAAAAGGACTGTAGAAAGCTATTCAAGTAAACATGCCCCTACCCTATGACCTAGCCCATTTGACTCCCAGTATTTATCCAACAGAAATCAGTACACATACCCACTAAAGGACCTGTGTAAGAATTTTATAGCAGTTTTATTTACAATAGTCACACACAACTCATATGCCTATCAAAAAGAGAATGGACTTTAAATTGTTATAATATAGTCATACAGTAGAATGCTATCCAGCTGAAAAATGGTTCACATAGGATGGAAGGATATCAGAAATATGTTGATCAAAATAAATCGGACATAAAAGAATGCACACTATTTGATAATCTTTATATGAAGTTAAAAAAGGGGGCAAAACTTATCTATGGCCACTGCCATAGGTGTTTACCTATGACGGATGAGGCTTGACTGAAATGATGCTCTAGGAAATGTTCTGGGGTGATATCTTAACTGGTTCTTGGTTTTATGACTATACATTTGTCAAAACCTATCTAATTTTACACTTAAGATCTGAGTATTTCATTATATACTGTTTAGTAAATTTAGTAAACAATACAAAATCTCAGCACACACATACAGCTTAAATGACCCAAAGCAAATATTTTGCCTAACACTTTAGTTATTAGTACCTCTGTATACTATAGTATATTATGCATACTGTATACCTACTATATCATTTTCAAAATTACATTTCATGTGATTGGATATAAAATCATTTGTTTTCCTGATCGAAAGCCACTTGCCTAAAGTAACTCATCAGTAACTCAGTAATGTTCTCTCCAATCTGCCTTCATTATAAATTAAATGAGTAACAAAAATAAAGAATACAGGAGATCATCATTAGACTGTCAAATCAAAGTCAAAATCATAAGAGGAGTCTTGCTAAGAGTTCTTTATAAATTTGGTGTTTTATGTTCATTATTTCTGTTAGCTCTTACGATAAACTGGTAAATAAGCCTAAGGTCTATTTTACAGATGAGTATATTGAAGTTTAGAAGAAATAAAGACACAAAGCTAATAAGTGGTGGCAGCCAGATTTGAACTTGATTCAGCTGACTTCAGAAATTAAGTTCTCTCCACTGTACCCACTATTTCAGAAATCAGTGTGGAAGTGATGGCAAAGCAACAGATTTTCATGCTGAAATACAATAGTCTGGTGAATCGATCATGGCAGTGACACCTAAGTATCTTGACTTTTTGTCCCTTCAGATCTCTGCTACCTGACCCAGGCTTCCAAGTAATCTCTATAGCTCTTGTTTCCTTTGGGTGCTATGAAAGTCAAGGGCTGGCCTATTGATCAGTAGTTCAGTTACAGTTCTACCAAGGTGATTCATTAGTACTGAAAAGAGAGAAAAGTGAAATTAGTGTAAGACATTCTTCAAAAGCAGAGCAAAGGACTGTGTCCCTACACTGTGATAAAGAAAAACTATACTATGATAAAGCAGCATAGAAAAAAAGAGCAACAAATAGCAAAGGGAAAATAAACTCCAAGACAATTGCAAGCATAGTACAGAAGATATCTTTTATAAATACATAGAACTATAAAGTTTAGCTTAAAAAACCAACTTTTATTATAGTAAAGGCAAAGGAAAGAACTAAGGTAGTTTCTGGGACCAAAGCAGAAAATTACTATTTGTGTAGGTATTGAAAGGGTGATAAAAAAAAATATTGTGGCCCACTGTTATTTTAGTAAAAGTAGTAATAGCTGATTAAAAATTTTGAATGTTTATTCTATTATAAAATATATGAAACCACCTTAGCACACTTTCTGGAAATGCTTACTTCTTAGGATGATGTTTGGTTTCTCCAGCACATCATTCTCAGTTTAACTCCTAATTTATCTAATCACTAGCTTTTACATATAACTTATCTAATCACCAGCCTTAGACATTCTTTTGGAGTCTCAGTATTTTCATCTTTTAAATTAGAGCTTTAGACTGGATGCTTTAATAATAATCACTCTTTTAAAAATTGCCATATGCAGATACCTTGAAATAATTTTCTCATTTAATTGACTCAACAACCTTCTGAGATATATGTAATATTATTTATCTTTTAAACGAGGAAGCTAAAATCTAGAATATTAGATATGGAATTGAACACTAACTCTACCTTATTCCAAACTTTTAGTCAACTATGTTTTCCTGCTTATCTACTGGTCCTTGAACTGTCATTTATAAGATTCTGTTCGCTTGCATCAGATCAGCAAACATGAGTTAAGCATGGATCCTGGAAAGCCAGAGGCCATGATTAATGAATTACTTTTTTCTTTATCTCCAATACCAAGTACATTTTAGGCTGGTTGAATTTGTGCAAAAGGAACAAAATAAATTAATAATGTTCTTAAGGAGAAACATTCCACTTTATTTTTTCCACTCTGCTGATGTCACTCAAACTTCCTTCTTTCCACCATATTCGCACACAAAATACATTAAGTATATATAATATTTATCATATTTATCATATATATATGTATATTTATCTCAAGGCTTCCATTCTTTAATTCTTTCATCAAGCACATCTATTTAACTTAGGGAAACAAATAATGCCCAAGCATTTGAGATCAAGGTAATATATCAGAATAAGGGAGGCTAGTGCTGCTACTGCAGCTAAATAAATTTTATATACTTTCTTCAGAATCAAGTCTTAGTCTCTCCGACAGTAAAGAGAGAAAGAGAGAGAGAGAGAGAGAGAGAGAGAGAGAGAGAGAGAGAGAGAGAGAGAGAGAGAGAGAGAGAGAGAAACAGAGAAACAGAGAAACCACTTCAGAAACTATCAGCTATGATTAAGAAGGCTTCCTTGCATTACCCTCCAATGTTCCACTTATAAATTATCCTACTGCCTCCTATAGCAGGGGTTCTTGCCTTACTTTTGGTTGTTTCTGGGTAGTTCTTGTTTGTTTGTTTTTTTTTAAATTTTTTAATCAATTTTATTGAAAGACCATTGCATTATTACATTTTATAGCTTTAAAGTATGCATTATAGTAAATTCACATCTGTATATAATGCATTCACTACTACTCAGGTTTTTCTTCACTATACAATTAATTCCCTTTACCCAGTTTGCTCAGCCACAAGTAGGAGGCAATATCTGACTGAAGCCTGAATTTTAAAAAAACAGCCTTTGGGAGATCTGTGGGGAGAGCATTTGGCAGAAACATCTGCAAATGCAAGGATTCATGTTGTGCTTCTACAACTAAAATACAAATGGCCTAGAGATCACGTACTCCAGTTACAGTATATGAATGTTGTCATCAGTGTGACTCTATTTTCCAGATAATTGCTTAATAAAATTCTTAATGTTATCACAAATTTTTGTAGGAATATGATGTATTAGTGTGTATACTGATTTTTGTTATTAGGAAAGGATAAAATTATATGACTTTGTTATATAAGTACAAAAATACCCAATATAGTTAATAAACTAATTCAGTGATAAAAGTCAGTCTTTTAAGAAAATGTGCATGTATTTTTTCATGAGTACCAATAATTTTCACATTAGGATGTTAAGAACATAGAGGTGTATCATTAATATGTGCATATGGATTAGAAAACACTGACTGGAATATAAAGATAATTGTAGCAACTAACACCTTACATGAGAACGTATTCTTCTGAGTAGCCAAATAATGCTACAGTTGAATGAGACCTTTTTGATACAAGCTCTATGTAGACTGACTATAACAATAATTTCTATTTTATTTATCTGAGAAACTTCATAATACTATTGCAAATAAATCTCCATAAATGTTGTATCATGCATATGAAATAATATGAAATATAAAGTATATATTATCTGAAATCTTAACAAAACTATTTATATGCTATGTAAGTTTCCTTCACATACTCTATTTCTTTTATTAGCATTTTGATACACCTTAAATTATAGTAATATAAATATATCAATGTATGCTTACAGGTATGCACACATATGCATCTAACATATAGCATGTATGTTTATATATAGATAAAATAGACAATAACACTACAAATATTATAATTTGGCAACTGGAGAAAAATATGAATAACTATATTTGACATGAAGAAAACTTCAACTTAGTTATCAAAAATAAAAACTACAGAAAAACACAGCTTTTCCTGAGATAGTGCTTGTTTTTACTGTTGACTTTTAAAAATACTTCTCTTCCTTTTTTAAATAACTTTATTTTGTTTAGTCTTTTGTCTGTAACTTTTGCATGGGAAATAGAAATTAGAAGGAGCAGCTGATTTTGTACATGTTGGTTTTTCATAAATATTAATATCCATCAATAATAAAACCATGTTTATAATTGAGAGTAGCCTATAAATTAAAAGTAGGTCCTCTATCCCAAAAGTAGTGTTATGAATAGATACTTTGTAATATTCCTCTCTTAATTCATATTTCCAATAGATTTTCTCCTGAATGTTGGCAGAAAGAAGCCTTTTGGAGAGTACTTTTAGCCTTGGGGAGGCTCAAATTAATTAAAGTATATATTTTTAGTTAAGAAAAACACACGAGATTGTTATTTTATCAAATACATATTAAGATTATATGTCAACCAAATTTCTAACTATGCAATTCAAGTATTTTATATATAATCTTTTTACTCCAAGTAATATTTCTTCTTGTCTACATTAGTGACATTACTTAGAGACCCTAAGACTTACTTTGAAAAACAAGTAACAATAGTTCTGTTTAACTATCTTGAGGAAATATTTTTTTTAAAGGAAAGGTACAGGTAAGAAAGAAGGTGAGTAGGCAGCCAGGCAGGAAGAGAGAGGAGGAAGCAACAGTTTATTTATTTTATTTAGTTGTTCACCATTGGTTGTTTGCCCAGCCCCCGATCTTGATCAAGGGACCTTGGGATGTATGTGGACTATGCCTGATTTAAACTGTTAGGCCAGAGGGAATGCCAAGGGAACAGTTTTATGTACCAGTTTCTTATAGATACCCTCCCTGTTAAGTGCTCTTATCTTTAGTCAGCCAAATTTTAAGTATGACCACTTTGCAAAACTGGATGTATTCTTCAAATCTTTTTTGATATCAGAAAAGCAATTTTTAAATGTTATAATTTAATAATGAATGTGTTTGCATTTTTTTCTAAAAAAGATTTAAAACTTTTGTGGGATTCTCTTTCTTAAAAATATATCATCAGTTATTTCCATCTTAATGTCTGATTTGTCTTATGTGACATGAAGCAAATTCCCATAATGCTTGGCATCCAAACAGCTGTGACAGCACTTGTTCCTGGGTGGCCCCTCAGGTAGTGAGTTTAGCTTTGGGGATGACGCAAATGATTTGACAGTGAGGAGGCCCCAAGTGAAGTAAGGGAAAAATATATTTTGTAACATTTCAGTTTTTGTTCTAATATATCCTGCCTTTGCCTCAGCCCTTTTTAATCCATTGCAATATTACCCTCTTCCTTAAACGCTACCAAAGTCAAAATTTCTTGTCAAATTCCATGAACAGCTTTCACCTCTTATCTCATGTGATTCCTGAATAGTACTTAAGCTTTTTGTCTTTTTGAAGAACTGTTCTTTTTTTTGCCTTTGGTGATCCCTTCTTCCTCTCTGATTGCTTGTCAATATCTGCAGATTGTTTTCCCATTGACTGTTGGTTTCTGTCTTCACTCCTGTGGTGATTAGTTGTGTATATTGATTTGACTAGGCTATAGTATACAGTTATTTAATTAAACACTAGTCTGGGTGCTGCTGTGAAAGTATTTTGTGATGTGGGTATAATCAGTTGACTTTAGGGAGATAACAGGGTGGCCTCATCCATTTAGAAGGCCTTAAGAGCAAAACTAAGGTTTCTGGAGAAAAAGAAATCTTCCCCAAGACTTTAGTACCAACTTCTGCCTGAGTTTCTAACTTTCTAGCCTAAATCTAAAATTTTCAGACTTGTCTGTCCTCCTGGTTTTAGAATGTCAGACCTCCACAATCATGTGAGCCAACACTTGAAATACATGTTCTTAAGATACAGACTCTCTCTCTCTCTATCACCATTGATTCTGTTTTTTTTTTGAGGAATGTGGCTGACTACAGATTCCTTTTACATCTTATTTGTTAGGCTTATGTAATTCATCCATTTCATTTCTTCAATAATGTCCATAATATATCTTTGACTCTAGAATATTTACTAGTCTCTTATCTGAACTTATAATCATATTTGTATTTACTAAACATCCTACATTTATGCTGCAATCCAATATTAAATACAGCATATGCAAGTGGAATCCCCAATCTCAATTCATTTCACTCTTTACTTGCTACCTCGAGTTAATGCCATCTTTATACCTAATCACCCCATTGAGAAATCTGAGGGTTGTTTTTACTCCTCTCTTTCATCTTGTACAGCTAATCAGTCTCTAAACTTGGACAGTTTGATCTCTCAGCGCCCTTGAATCTCCTCATTTTTCACTACTTACACTGCCTTAGGTTAGAATCTCTCTCATCATTGCTCTAATCATTATGACATAATGATAGTAACAGTTTCATAAAGTTGTGAATATTAAGTTGATGTATGTGCATTGACTAAACCTTTAAACAGGCTGACGACATGTGCCATTTTAAATGTTTTTAACTGTTTTTCATATTTCCCAACTGTCCCATTGTTTTAGTATAAATGTCAATTATGTCCTGTATAATAAACCAAGGCTGTCTTTAACTTGGGGCCAAAGGGGCAGTTGAGCTGACCGTGCCCCGTTCTTTTGAGGGGGCCCAAAAGCAGCTGCCTCCTTTGCCCCATGTTAAAGAGGGCCCTGATGGTGTTGCAGTGGCAGCTGTAGCCACTCCTGTTCCTGCCCCTGTGAGGAAAGAGGAGCCCCAAAGGAAGAAGTTCCCCCACCCCCACCCCATGCATGCACCCGTTTCTTCGAAGGGAGCAGAACACTGCAGACTGGTTGGGTATAGGTCAGTACTGTGGGGTTGTCTGTCTCTGGCACTGTCGGGCATATTATTGTGCATTTCTGGCACTGGGATGGTTAAAACAGCATGTAGTTTAGACAGGATATTCAGAGTGAGGCTTATAGGAGTGCCAAATTTGCTTTTCACCTGAGATGCAAAATTACTTGCACTGGCCCTGTCTGTTTGAAGTTCCATGAGACTGCATGTCATTACTATACAATCACCAATCAGCATCACATAGCACTTCTTACTAGCCTAGCTGCCCTGCTCCTGCTCAGATTGCTCCACGTGCTCTCTTTCCCTTAGTCACCAGTGAAAAATCCCATCCAGTTTTTGCCATCCCAATATCCCTCTTTTGTCTTGAGAAAATATGGTCAGCATACATAGAAATGACTAGAAAACAGCTTTTATAAATAAAATAAATTACACAATTACAGCATTACTTTATAATTTAAAGCTCAAAAGGTAGGTTTAAAGTGAAGACTTAGGTTTGCAAGTTACCGAAATAGAAACAGTAGTTGAAATCACGTGAATAAGAGTGATCCTAGGAAAAAGAATGAAAAGAAGGGCAAAAAGTTTTGGAGTAAGCCATAATAAGCTGATAAAAGAAGGGAAAGACCTCATGAAGATGTCAGTGGAGTCTTGAAATCCAGTGGAAGAATTTTACTGTGAAATTAAGCCTTGAAACAAAGAAAATATGGAATAAGAAAGGACTATTGAGTTTTGTGATTAGGAGAATATAGTATTTACCTCATAATAAATTGCCATAAACTGAAGGGTTAAACCAACCAGAAATTTATACTCTCACCATTTTGAAGGTTAGAAGACCAGTCAGGGTGTCAGTAGGGTCACGGTCCCCACCAAGGCTTTAAGAAAGAATCCTTCCATGCCTCTCAGTTTTTGGTAGTCACTGGCCATCTTAGGCATCCCCTAGCTTATAGCTGATTCAGTTTCTGACTTTTTTCTCAAGTGGTCATTTTCCCTAGTACTGTTTATGTCTTTATGTCCAGTTTCCTTCTTCTTAGGACATCAGTCACTGGATTTAGGATCCACTTTCAACTAGTATGATCTGTCTTAATTTGATTACATCTGCACATATATACTCTTTCCATATAAGGTCACATTCACAGGTCCTGAGTGAGCATAAATTTGGGAGGGACACTTTTCAACCCACTATGAAGTACTAAGGTACTAAAGTCCAGTTCCTTCAGTTATGTGGTGAGGTAGGATGCTCTACTGCAAGCACCAAGGAACTAATTAGTGAATATTGAAAGTGGAAACATTTTCCCCCTGTAAATTACTTAGTAAAATAGGAATATAGTTGAGGCAAAGACACATTGACAAAGATAGATATGGTGATAACTTATATAGAGATCAATTTAGAAAGAAAGACACGGGCACAGAGACAGCTAAAGCTATAAAAAGTTAAACATGGGTTTTAGACAAAAGGTGGAGGGAGTGACAAAGGGAAGATTATCAAGTACAGTGGTGGAGGGTTGGAAATGAGGCAGGGCAACTGTTCCTCTGAGATAAGAGGGCAAACTCTTGCAGTTCTAGTGACAGCTTAAGAAACAAATGACTGTTATTAATCATGCATTCTTTAAATAGTATCAAATTTTTTACATTATTTTGTCTAATTTCACATTGTGTCAGTTATGTATTTGTCAGTTATGTATGTCAGAGATTCGTTTTTTGTTGTCCCATGGATATTTATTGAACAGGTACAATGGGCCAGGAACTATTCCAAGTACTGAATGCATAGCAGTGAACAAAAGAAATAGGCTACCTTCAAGAAGTTTATGTCATAACGGAGGAAGATGGATAGTAAATACACGGACAAATAGATAATGTAATGTTTATAGTGGGGAGTACTGTGTAGAGAGCAAAGCAAAGTAAAAGGATGAGTATAAATGGCAGTCCAAGTTTAGATGAGGTGGTCAAGAACAGCCCTCAGAGATTCTTTTTAAAAAATCTCCAGTGAATCACCTATCAGATTGAATGTAGCTAGCATATTATGATTCAAATTTATTTTGTAATTTTCTTATAGAGATTATCTTTTTAGGCACACAAGCGTTGGAATTTATGATTTCTTATATTTAGAGTAAACATGCTAAAAAGTATGGGCTAAACAAACTGAAAAAAATGGCTTTTAATAAAAGCCCTTATATGATTGAATTCCAGCAATAGCAGAATGTGAATGTCTAAGATGGCCTGTATACTTCAAAGCTCTGACAATTTTAAAATGCTGTTTCAGGTCTCCCTTTGCATTGTTAGATTCAGTGTGATATCATCTTCAATGGGAATCTGCCTGAGAGGGAGGAGAACTTAAATAAGGAATGTTTTTTTATTATAATTGGTATTATTTCTGTGACTTCTGATTTCATTTTACTCCTGTGTGTTTATTAAGCGAATAAACAAACATGTATGGAGACTAAAGGCATGCAGATTAAAGGATTATTTGTAAAAACTTCTTATCTGTGTTGTTATTGGACAGATTTGCTCAACGTTTCTCAACTTTAAGGTTTTTTGATGACTTAAATTAAATAAAATATTACTTTTCAGCCAGAGAAAATTTCACACTGCTTTGCATGGTTGTTGGACTTTGTTAAATCACAAATGATTTAAACAGAAATTTAGCAGAATACATTAGTTTTCTTCAGATCGTGATTTCTGTTGTATAATATTTAAGACTCATAAACATTGCCATTTAGGGACCATAGAGGCCATCTGTTTATGCCCTTTTTCAGATTAAGAAATGATAACTCAGAACAGTTCAATGGGTTACCCAGAGCCAATAATAATAAAAAAATTATATCATAATTATATGGTGGATCCCATATGCCAGGCTCTGTTCTGAAAAATTTGCATGTCTAATATATACAGATGATAACTTACAATGATGCATACCATAAGCCTATATTAAGTTATGTTATTTTCCTTCAAATTAATTTTTAAAAGCTACATTAATTTTATATATTTTATAAGAATTTTTATTTCAACTTTGTTGACATAAAATTATAAAATAGTTAAATTGTACATTCTTTAAGTTTTAAATGATTCCTCCTAACAATTAATATATCCATTGCCTCATGTATTAATCTTTTTTAAAATTTTTATATTTTGTTGAGAACACTTAAGTTCTACTGTCTTAGCAAATTTTGACTATACAATATAGTATTTTCAACTATAGACACCCTGTTTTGCATGTTTTAAATCCTCAGACCACATTCATCCCATAAATGAAAGCTTGCACTCTTGCCAACATCTGCTGATTTCCCCCAAATCCCAACCCCTAGCAACTACTATTTTACTCTTTCTATAGTTTGATTTTTTAAAGAATTCGCAAGTGATGCCATGAAGTATTTCTATTCTGTTTCTGGCTTTATTCACTTAGAAGAATACCCTCAAGATCTATCCATGTTGTTAACAAATGTCAGGATTTCCATTGTTCTCATAACTAAATCATATTCCATTGTGTATCACACCACATTTTCTTTATCCATTCACATGTTGATGAATGCTTCTATTGTTTCCAGAGCTTAGTTATTGGGGAAAAATGCTGCAGCGAACTTGAGAGTGCAGATATCCTTTTGAGATCCTGTTTTCATTCCCTTTTGGGTATATACCCAGAAATGAGATTACTAGATCTTATGGTAGTAACATTTTTTTAAAAATTGAGGGACCTCCATATTATTTTTCATAGTGACTATACCAATTTAAATTCCCACCAACTATGTACAGGGTTCAATTTTCTCCATATCCTCATGAACACTTGCTATCTCTTGTCTTTTTGATGACGAACATTCTAACATGCATAAAGTGATATCTTACTGTTATTTTAAATGTATTTCCCTTCTGGTTAGTGATGTTGAGTACCTTTTCGTATATACCCGTTGGCTATTTGTATGTCTTCTTTAGGAAATATGTATTTAAATTCCTCTGCCTATTTTTTTTATCAGATTTTTTTTTTTTAATTAAAAGTAGAAAGACCGGCAGGAATAAATGGAGGCATGCATCTGGCAGGAATGACAAGAGAGAAATAAGAAGCTTTTTATTTATTTTGTTAGTAATTTTAATTGTTCTCCCATCCCAGGCCTTGACCCTGAGTCCTTGGGCTATATGTGTATTGCTCCTCAGACAAAAGTTTAACACCTGAGCCACCAACATGTGCCCAGATTGTTTTTTTTTTCTATTGAGTTTTGTAAGTTCTTTATGTATTTCGCACATTAATCTTTTAGACTATATAATTTACAAACCTTTTCTCCCATTTTGGAGATTGCCTTTTCATTTTGTTGATGGCTTGCTTTGCTGTGCAAAGCTTTTTAGTTTGATGTACTGAAACAATCTCCTATAAAGCAAGAGTAGAAATTGAAAGATGAGAGAAGTGAAAATAACTAAAGCTACAACAATTAAAAAAAATAAAATTAAAAAAAGGGAATTTTGTAGTACAAAGATGTGAAATGAGATAGCAAGGCTATAAAGCATGTTGGGGGGATTAAAAAGTTGAGTTTTGGAATGTGTTCACATATAAGTAGCTATCAACTCAAAATGGAACAATATAGTTACAAGATTTTATGGTAACTACAGAGCAACCGCCTATAATAAAAATGCAAAAGAAAATAACCACAGAACCTAAACAGACCACTAAAGAAACCATGGAAACTCAGGGGAAGAGAAGGACAGAATAAAGCAAACAAAGAAGAGCTGTGAAAGTGACCAGAAATAACCTAATGGGGCTGGTCTTCCTTCAAGTACAAGCCATCACCCTGGACTCTGCAGAAAACAACGTATCTCTGGAAGCCTGGAAAGGGCAAGCTATTGGTCATAAGATCCTGACTTAAATGGGAGTATCTGCTTCGGTACAATGACCCGAGCTGCTCATCACAGGCCCTGCCTTCTTGCATTGAACCTGTGCTACATTAACAAACGCCAGTATCAGACCTGCTCCCAAGTCCTCTCTTTGGACTTCTCTTTGGGGCTGGATCCCTCTTCTTCTAGTATTATGTTTTCAAAACAGAAAAAGATAGGTAAGAAAAACTTACCTGGAATGAAAATATGATTGGACCTTTAACATCTCATATTGAGTATGGTGATGATGACTATATTTATTATTGTTTAAATAACTCTTGTTAGTCATTAAAAAAAATCAACTAACAAAATGACTGTAAATACATACATCTCAAGTCCATAAATACAAATGAACTAAGGTGATCAATCAAAAGACATAGAGTGCATGAGTGGATTAATTTTTAAAAGCCCCAACTATATGCTCCTTATAAGAGACTCACTTCAGAGCAAGGGCATTCATAGATTGAAAGTAGAGGGGTGGGGAAAAAAACTTTCCTTGTAAATGGAGCAGAGAGGAAAACTGATAGACCTATACTCATATTGGACAGAATTTAAAACAAAGATGGATATTTTATAAGGATAAAGGAGAAAATTTATCAAGGAGATATAATAGTCATCCATCTGTATATATCGAATGCAAGAACATCAAAAGATATAAAGCAAATGCAAATACATCTAAGGAAAGAGATTGACATTAAGACAATCATAGTAGGGGAATTTTAACACCCTATTTGCATCAATGGATAGATCCTCTAAAGAGAAAATCCATAAAGACCATTGGTTTTAAATGATACGTTAGACTAGATGGATACAACAGATATATACAGAATATTCTATTGGAAACTAGAAGAATATACGTCTTTTCAAATGTACACGGAGTATCATGCATTGGATAGATCATGTAATGGAACACAAAACAAGTCTCAATAAATTTAAGAAAATTCAAATACAATCAGATATCTTTTCTCACCACAATGGTAAGAAGTTTAAAATCAACTGTAAGAAGAAAGCTGCAAAACCCACAAATACGTGGAGATTAAACACTGTGCTACTGAACAACTATTGGGTCACTGAAGAAATCAAAGGAGAAATCAAATCTTTGAGATCCAGTAAAAAACAGTACTGAAAGGGAAGTCTGTAACAATTTAAGTTTATCTCAAGAAACAAGAAAAATCTAAAATCAGCAGTTTAATCTTACAAGTAGGGGAAATGGAAAAATAAAGATCAGATGAAGCCGAAAGTCAGTAGATGGAAAGAAATAAAGATGCGAATGGAAATAGAAGCCAAAAAGACAATACAGAAGGTCAATGAAAGTCCTTTTGGTTTTCAAAGGTAGGTGATTTGGGGCCTCATTCCTTAGGTAGAAGTCTTAAAACTTGGAGCACTATTTGTTGAATCCAAACCATTTGTTCCTCAGGGAGAAACTAGGGAGTTGTAAGTTCCCTCCCAGGTGTAATCACTGTATCAGGGGTGGGGTTTATAGTGAGAGTTTCTTTCGGCTTTTCCTAGAAATTTCAATGTGGTATTTTCTGATTTGCCCCATGTGTAGGACTTACTCAGCTGGTTTCTAGATTTCTCTAAAAGGGAATTGCTCTGTATTGTAGCTGTAGATCCCACATGTGTGTGGTAGGAGTTGAGTTCAGAGTCTCCAGTTTGCCATCCTGGACCAGAACTTACTTAATTTTTAAAATTTCCATTTTAAGGATGAGGAAATGGCACTCAAAGGCTAAGTCATCTAAGAACAGTGAATAGCACTGGGGTTTTAGACCAGCTTTTGGAAGGGGCAGTTCTGAGACTCACAAACCATTTTATCTTTTTTAAAACAACCTACTGAGAACAAAAGTTCTGTCATTTTCAAACTCCAATGACTCTAAGTAGGGAGGAGAGAAGTTCTTTGATCTATAGAGAGGCTGGATCCATTTCAGACTCTTAAGTATGAGCGAGAGAAGTGACTTATGTTTTCTAAGCAAAAACCTGCTAGGCTGTCAACTGCTTTCACAGGGACTATAGGAATCTTTTGCACTGTTATTTCTTTGTCTCAGTACACATTAATCTAAATACATATTTACTTTATACTTATGACTTCTTCATATATGATATTATATAGATTTTACTAGCATAGTTTTCAGAACACTTGACCTAAGTAATAATTAGCAAATGTAAAGGTCTTAGGAATACTTATTTTATATACATAGTATATATATTTATATATGTATATATATTTTTGTATATATATGTATATATATACATATATTATATGTGAAAATGGATAACTTTTATCAAAGCAAATGATGTGCCTCATCAGTTATCAATAATCTCTTATCTGTGGATACTTTCTTTGTATAAAGCCCTCTGCTGATAATGTCTTTTAATATAACATAAGGCAGAGACAAGAAAAGAGATTTTTTCTTTTACCCATATGCTATTTACAAGTGTCTTTTTAAGTATTCAAATATTTGGGCATTTTCCAGTTAACTTTCTATTACTGATTTCTAGTTTAGTTCCATTATGGCCTGAGAATATACGTGGTTTTTATTCTTAAATTTGTTAAACTGTGTTTTATGGCCTAGAAAATGGTTTGTACTGGTAAAAGGCCCTTGTGAACTTGAGAAGAAGTTATATTTTACTATTTTTCAATGAAATGGTCTATAGATGTTTTCTATAACCAGTTGATTAATGGTGATACTGAGTTCAACCGTGTCCTTACTATGTTAAATTGTTTTATAGTACTATGGTTTCAATTTCACTGATTTTTGTTTTTCAGTATTTTTACCTGCCATAATTCTGTTAGGTGTATTCTTCATTTCAGTTCTTGATTTTCATTTCTAAGTTTTATTTAAATTTTTTTATATCTTGGTATTTCTTTTCCCATCATCTCCATGTTTTTCTGTGCCTCCTCAAACATATTTGTAGTATTTGTAATAGCTTTTTTAAGGGTCTTTGTCTACTTAATCCATTATCTGTTTCTTTCCTAGGTATGTTTTTAATTGATTAATTTTTCTACCTCTTATGGGTTATAATTTCTCCTTTTGAATGTCTGGCAACTTGTGACTGGGTGGTAGGCCTTTAGAATTTTACTGTTGGATTTTACAACTGGATTTTATTGTTAGTTACTGGATTTTGTTTTATTTTGTTAAGACTGTTAAATTTGTTCTGATTATGTACTTCAGTTTTATTCTTTCAAGACTTGCTTTTAAGTATTGTCATGGAATTAAATTAGCTCTACTACTAATTCATGACCTTTATTTAAGAGATTATAGTAATTATGCACTGCCTTTCATGAAATATCTGAAAACCTTTGGTTCATATATTTTGTCTGGTTTTCTAGTTGTTTACAGAAGGAGGGTAACATCCTTTCTTGGGTGGAATTAGAGTTTTTTCTAAGTTATTGATAGTATAAAAGTTATTTTTGGTTTGCAATTAATTAGTGAACTTGTTATTAATAAAGTTTGCTAAATTTCTAAGGTTATTTCCAAATTTAAGAAAACTCTCAAATTTCTTGACTTAGCTATATACTTCCAATACCGGATATTGTAAAACACAATCATGCTACATGACCTCTGTACCTCTATCTTTGTGTTATGACTGAGTCAGTACATGGGATAATAATATTTACAGAGGTCAATCTTAAACTTTTTTGACTAGTTATAACTTACTTACACATAAAACTCTTGACTACCCACTAAATCCAAGCTGAATATTTCTCTAACCCAATCTGTTTTTATTTGACCCCTAAGATGCACATATAACTACTCTGACACACATCACATGAGGAGAGGTAATGAGATGTAAAGAGACACTGGTCTTAACTAACTGTAGTTGATAAGTGTTACTTTTGCAAATTGTATTAAAGTGTATGATAATTAAATTCATTGCTGGGAATCTTCTTTGTCTTGGAAAGTTACTGTGCAAAGAATTCTTGTAGCTTGTCCTTTAGTTCAACAGTAATTTTGCCTCTGATTTTACCATCAGATTTTTAATGCATAATAATTCTATATCACATGAAGACTATGAGGTTTTTAAATTATACATTTATAAGATACAATATTTAGCTGGAAAAGAAACATTTGTTTTGGCACTGAAAACAGAAATCAGGAAACATAACATTGATTCGTTGATGTGACCACAACTATCAAATGCTGGCAAAAATCAGTGATACATAAGTTTTCTCAGTTCTATAGACAAGAAATGGATTCACTGGTGACTTAGTTGAGAAAAAAAGATCCCTTTAGTAACACAGGATTTTAATGATTACCAAAAAAATATATAAGCTAAAGTAATTCAAAAGTATGAATGAGTTTTTACTTTTATACTCAGTAAGTGGTATATTTCTTATATATTTGTTCTCTTGTTTGTTTCTCCTACTCCATCACTTAGAAATAATGGGGATGTAAACTTAGTTTTCACAAGTAGGTTAGCTAAAATGTAATTTCCCAAAGTAATTGGACTCATTAGTTTTACTGCAAGTTTAAAAAATTTTTAACAGCATTGATATCAACTGAGAATTAATTCTCTTTTAGAAAGCTCTAAGACTGGCTTTTCATGGAAAATACTTTCTTCTGTTTGAAAACAGCAACAAAAGTAACCCCTTATCAATATACTTAGTCTCCATGTTGCAGATATGGAGATCAGTTCCTCATAAAGGGCAAAAGGAAGTCTTTAGTACACTAAATAGCAACACCCAGACTATAGTAATGTCTGGCAGTTAAGAAATTTAGAAATGTTTTCCTGTTTTCAATGTTCATTTCTGCTTTAAACTGTTGATTAAGAGAATATGTTTATTGACACATTTTCTCCTGAATTTCAAGTAACGGGTGTTGATTGACTGACTATGTATAATAGTGACAGATGCAGAGGAGTTGGTGATATCTTTGAGAATAATAAGATATTTGAAATAAAAAGATAGACTGAGATGGATTTCAGGAGGGAGAGATTTCTGTTAACTTAAATAGAGATTCTAGAACTTAATCTGAACTTTAAAGATTAAATAGAATTTGAAAAAGGGCATTCCATAGGGTAAGCGCAAAAGCATTCAGTAATAGTAAAGACAATAAGATAGGAATATATATATATATTTTTATTTGATTCAACTTTTATCAAGTTTATTCTCCTGAGTATTGCATTAATTAAAGAATATTAAATATAGAATAGTCTTTACTCTCAAAGAATTTATCAATCTGGGAAATGGCAAATGTTATGGACATTCCTACTATAAAAGAACAGATTTCTATGAATGAAATTCATGTTGCAACCTTTATTTAAATACTTGAGCAGCAATCCTGGAGGAGAAAACCTAGGTTTGAAATCTATGTGTGTTACTTCCTATATATCTTTAACTCTTTCAAGTCTTAATTTCTCCTTTAAGTCTTAATTTAATACATATTACTTTAAATTACATATTACAGATATAACAAGAAACTCTCAACCAGCACACTCATTACCAGCAGATCACAGGGCATTTCACTACCACCAGTATTAACAAATTAATGGACTCTGAATTGCTTTCCTACCACAGGCTTTGTACCCTGTGCTCCATAAATACCAGAGGGCTTCATTAATCCAGTCTATATTACTGGACTCCAGTTCTTGTCTGCCTAGAAGCATTGCCCATTCTTCCTTACCAACTGAATTAGTTCCATTGGCCCTGACTCTTCTTAGAACTATGTTTGCATTTACTATTCCATTGGAGGTAGCTCACTTGAACTACCCTAAGAAGTCATACTCAAGTCAACAGTAACCTTCAGTCTGTCACCTATGAGATGACCAACTTGGTCTCGGTTTGCCTAGGACTATGGGGATGACAGGACATGGGAATGTCAATGATAAACTGGGAAAATTGCAGCCAAAGTAGGATGAGTTAATCATCCTACCACTGGCCTGGTCCAGACCTCTTCCCTGTAACTGTAGCCCTTGTTGTTGAAGTTTCAACATGTCTACAAATTGGCTTAATCCAAGTTTAGCAGTATTCTCAATATTTTGAGGGTTAAAAAAAAATCTATGTGAAAGCTGAATTCCTAAAGTGTATTAGTGCATACTAAGGCCAACCAGCTTCAAATTGAAAGAAAATACTACGTTACATATTAAAATACCCTGCCATTTCAGAAAATTTGGTTACCACAAAAGGAAGCCAAGTGACTTGAGTAAAAAGGTTTCTATGATGTCATAAAAAAATTTGAAAAGTAGGTTTTAACCAAACTTTTTTTAATGTTGTGTTTGTATATGTATGCACATATTGTGTATGGGGGAACTTAAGCACTATGAAAATTTTAGGAGAATCAGAATTAAGGTAGTAATTGGATACAGTAGTCAAGAAGCCCCTTAATAGCTGAGAGAATTAATTAGTAAAATAGTTGTTTTATTTTTATCATAAATTTAAGTAAGTCTTTGTCATTTTGTTAATATCTCTGTAAGAATCTAATATTTTTTCATATAATCCCAAATCATATAATTGGTGTTTCTAACAATAGCATCAGTATTTCACAGGGAATTTTGAAATATATTGGACAGTTATCAAATTCAGAAAGAAGATAACTAGATGCTATTATTTAGTACATGTGGACAATTTATTTTTTAAAACAAATTTTAAATATCTTATATTTTCATGTTATTTTCTTAACAGCCTTATAGTTATTCATTGTTTCCTCCATTGGATGACTTTGACTAAGCAGACTGCAACCACTGATTTATTTCTGTAGGTGGTTTTCTAAAATGAAAAGATCTCTCAGTTGTCAGTGAAATGAGTTTCCTAATTTATTTTCTTTAAGGAAGAGGAAACATCTTTGTTTTACTTTTTATTGCTGTTCACACTGGTTGTTTCCCCCGAGACCTAGGACTCAAACCCAGGGGTATGTGACTTGCTCCTTTGGAAGCAATTTACCCAGCCACTGCTCTATCAGGGCGCATCGTGAGTTTTATAATTTAAAGTTTTTCTTTCCACTGAGAAATAGTTAGCTATGCTCGAACATTCTCACAGGAATTTCTCTATAGAGAAAGCGGTGTTTTCAGTTTGAAGCCCCCAACTAGATTAATACTACCTTGTGGGAGGTAGTTCCATCCCATTTTCATATAAACAGTTAAGAAACTTAGATATCTATTAGTCTCATGAAACTGCCTTTTCTAATGCAGTGATTTTAAGGCAAGAAGATTTGGGCAGTTAAAAAATATGGCAGCAGTACAGTTATATTAGGTAAGTTTGGGCTCAGAAATCTGTCTTAGAGAACATAGAAGATAATCAAAATACTACATTCTGAATCCAAAAATCCAGGGGGTTTCTATTAGCAATGCTTGTAGCTCATAGCCATTTATTAACACAATACAGCTTAGAGTGTTAATGGTGAAGAAACAGTTGTTAGATTGATTAAAACCATTCAACAAATTATATTTATAGGTGTTTTTTTATGTGTAAGGCATACTTTTAATTAGTAAGGACATCATCAAAATACCCAGCCTTGTAAAGTTTATCTTTAGAAGGAAGACAGATAAAAGCAAAACAAAAAGAGGAAAATGCATAGTATGTCAGATGGAGATAAATACCATGAAGAAATGAAAGCAGGGTAAGGAGATTAGGGAGTGCTTGGGAGTAGAAAGGGTGGGCCTAAAATAGCAACATTTGATCAGAGACTTGAAGAAGGAAAATATCTACCTTTGAAGGTATCTGAGAAGGGCTGGCCAGAGAACAGCAAATGCCGAGCTCCTAAGGCCCAAGTGAAGGATATTCAAGGAAGACATGCAAGGAGTTAGTCTGGTATGAGTAATGGGAGACAGGTGAAGGTGGCAGTAGAGGAGGTCAGAGGAATGGGGCCAAGGGTGACAGATTATGAGGTCCTTATAGTTAAGGAAGGGATTTGGAGCATTTACTCCCATGAGATGCTGTTGGAGTAGTGTTGTATTTCCTAATTTGAAAACTCAAACCAAACTGCTGGAAGACTTGTATTATCTCATTGAGAAGAACAATTTAATTTTGATTGACTTTTTGAACTTAGGTGGATCATTCTATAAGCTTATTAATTCAGTTTTGAGAAAGACTTGAGTGGTCATATGTCAGGGGCTCTATTTGCCAAATTGCTTTAAACAGCTTGATCATTTCAAAGATTTCCATCTTTCACATCTCTAAAATGTTTGGCGGAAGTTTTTAGTAAATCAGAGACAATACTTTAGTAAACATGTGCTATGTGATTGATAGTCTTCAGATAGCAAAAAAGCTGTTTTATTTGGGAAAGTATTTTGATTTTCTGTTCATAAAAGTATTTCATTTATTCAACAATCATTTACACCTACTGTATTCTAGGAATTGTGTTAAGTATTGGGAATAGAAATATATATGAAGGCTCTTTCCTCAAAGCTCACAGTCAAATAGGTGAAGCACCATCACAAATAATCAACAATATGATATGGCAATTGCCTAGTAGTTAGTAGGTGCTTGTTAGATATTTGTTGAATGGATAAATGATGGTAGCATCAAGACAGAAGTGTTTTTTCTGTATGACAAAGTTAGGGAAAGATGAATGATTCACATTCAACCATCAGCTGTTCATCCCAGCATCTATAATAGACTCTAGCTATGGTAACTTAGTAAAAAATTTAGTCAATGAATGATTGAATGAGGAGATGGCTGAACAGAGTCTGATGGTTGAGCATCATGCACAAAATGAATAGAGGTATGGGAAAAGAAGATTCTTTCACACTAATAATTTCAGATTTCCATTTAATGTACTTTGCCAAGTCCATATTTGAGACATAATTATTAATGTACTTTGTCAAGTCCATACTTGAGACATAATTATTGACACATATGCCACATTTTGGTGTATTTCTTATGAATTTGTATATATCCGCCAATGACAGTAGCTACACTTTAGTACAAAAAACTTAATTATAAACAATAGCAATGCTGAAATCAGAACTGATAGCATTCTCCTAACAATACAAGATTAATTCACCTGGGTAAACTTAGTGGGGAAAAATATCACCGATTTCGCCACACAAGAAAATGTACTATTTTGTTCACGAATCATGCAGTTAAACCTTTATCAGGTATAACAAACCCTGAAAGTGATTTCAGTCAAATGGCAAAAGAAATGGGATAAAATTCATTTAAAACTGGTTCACACCAGTTCTCCTGCGTGTACTATTAACAGCTAAAATCAAGTCACAAGACATTATTTTGAGGAGAAAGGGTTTAGTGAACCCTAGAAATTGGGTTTGATTTATGCCAGAAAATCTGCCTTTTCACTGCTTGAGATTTCTATGGAAGAAAGCCTTGGTCTTTTACCAAATGGTTTCTAAGGAAACCCCTTATAGCACAGCATCTGAAAACAATTTGGTTGTTAATGAGAAGTGGTTCTCATGATGGTGGGAAAGTGTGGATGGAAAGAAAAGGCTTCTAGATTTGGCAGCCAGTCTGTAAAAAGTGTTTACAGTTCCACAGTTACGTTCCTGAAATTTCTACGTAGATTAAACATTTGCAGGTCCTATTTCACAGTCATTCTTGATTGTCAATGTATTTTTTTAAAGAAGTTAAGCCAATAGAAAAGTTTTTGTGAAGAGACTTGAACTTGCAAATATATTCAAACAAGTTCCTTCTCAGAATCTATGTGCTCCATTGAGTTTTCTATTGTGTTTTGGAATTCCAATACTCTAGAATTCATATTTTATTAGTGTTGAATTATAAGCATATTAAATGAATACTTACATGAGGAGGTTTGAAAAATTCTAAAATACAATGAAGTATGTATATAGTCTTTAATTTTATTTTAAAAATGTATTCTGAAAAGTCACACATGTTGTATTCACTTAAGTTCTTCCTCAGAAGAAAGTAATTTGCAATATTTTAACTGTAATCCCTTTATAATAACTTCAAGATTAGATTTTTGGTTTTTTGTTTTGTTTTTTAAAGGAAAGGTACAGGCAGAAATGAAGGCAAGTAGGGAGGCAGCAAGAGCGAGGAGAAGGAAGCATTTATTCATTTGATTTAGTTGTTCATCTTGGTGTTATCTCTGCCCCGCGTCTTGGGGATGTATGTGGACTGCATTCACAGTGTACTAGATCATTAGGCCACCCGGGCATGCCTCAGAATTAGATTTTTATAGCTAATGAAGCAGTGAACCTTGTAGTTAAAAACTTAGCTCTGTATATCCACTAATTTCTCTAAATGTACCTATTGAAGTCAGATTCTAAAATAATCACACCTTTATTTTCTCATTAACCTTTAAAGGATGAGACCAAAAGAAGGAATTTATACAATATTTTCAAATAGATTTTCATCTGTAGCATGACTCAGATACACGAGATTATATGACAAGCACCAAAAAAGTGATTAGGAGTTCTGAAAAAAATATTTACAAGTATTTCTTGCCCTGAGAGCTTTAAAAGTTTACGTCTATATAAAAATACAACACCCGGTTGTTAAGTCATTTGGAGGCCTATGGGTGCTTCACTTTGCCCAAAGCTGCCACCAGTCCATCTGTCCCCCAGCATGTTTTCTCTTTTAGACGTTTGTCTAAGGCAGAGTTGCCAAGAGTCTTCTTGTCCTCAGTTGTTTTCCTCAGTTGATCCCCACCTCCCTTCTTTTTTCCCTTTGGTCTTTGAACTTCCTCCACTTTGGGCAGCTGCTTTCATTTGCAGTTCTGCTTTGGGCAGGGAAAAATATTCTGCCAATGAAAACAGGAAAAATAAGAAAACAAGAAGAGTTGCAAGTGCTTTGCATGTGTTGCAGCTCTCTAGCGTCCCACTCTGGGGTCTTTCCCCTCACCCAGTAGTTGACTGGGAGGCTCTGCTTTTGGAGACTAACTGCAAGTCATCAGACATTATCTGAGAGATTTTTTTTCCTCATTTCAGAATAAAAAAAATGCAAACATTGTGTTGAAAGAAATTGGAAGGTATTATATTTTATGTTTATTCACCCATGTCCTCTTCTGAAGATATGAGTTCTTCATTCGGTTTGGTCAAATCTATTCTATTGTCAATATTGCCTGGCTGCAATAAGAATGTATACATTACTTTTCATTATTATATTTTAGAGGAAGGGATAATGACCACCTCGTGCCCTACATAACTTAAAGGGCAGAAATTTCTTTATTTGACTTTCTCAGAATGGCGTATGACAGATAAGCATGTCTATGAGAGTATTTCAAAAATATTTGTTCATAAAGAGAATGAAGAAAATATTTTCTGAATCGGGGACAGCAAGAAGTATATTTGCTGTTGTTATGTCAACATGATTAATTTTTGAGGTTTAGTGAGAATTTTTCTGAGTGATGAAGAATAAGAAGAGATTAAATTCTTTGTTGGCAGAGTATGAGAAGGGTTGACTGACAGTGGTATCTGAATAACATGCCCCAAATAGAAAATAGTTTCTGCACATTTACTTCATCTCTCTTTCCTTTCCCCACAGTACCGCCATAGGACTACAGGCTATCTCACAGATAAGGCAACCATCTAACTGGGCAACTGTAGATCTCTGCATTAGACTTAGAAAGAAATATTTGTCTTGTATAACTACCCAGCATCTCACACTGACAAATATATAGCTGAACGAAGAAACTGCCCATAGGGAAGAAATTCTTCCCTTTGACCTTGTCTATGTGCCATTGTTGTTATGAGTTGAATATGTAATAAAGGGCAAGAACCACACGAGAGCATAAAGGTTGAATAAAAAGGAACATTTGCTGAGACAAAATCCTTGTAAAAGAAAGAATGACATTTTCTAGTTTTGAAAAACTTTGAAAATAGTTTCAGTCTCATGATGCATTTAATTTTAAGTGCCAGTTTTGTGCTAGACTCTTCACTTGTGACAGTGAAAACAAGATGAATTAGGGTATCCCGTGCATTGAGGAATGCACACACTATACTTGTGACAACCTTTTTTCTCCTCATGGTTTGGAGGGTTATAGATTTATGTTTCATTAAGCAGGCACCGTTATTCTCTTAACAAAGCTCTAATGATTGCCCTCTGTTATAATTAAAGTAACAGGCCCTTAGTACTACAATAATGAGTAAGACCTAGAGACCACGTCTTCCCAAGCATCCCAGTCCCAGTCTAGAGGAGGAGAGGGACCTGTCAAAGAGAAATTGCAATGCAATTTTTATATAAATGAGCAAATAATATTCTTTCTGGAGCACTTCATTTCTAAAGTTGTTAGAGCTTCCTAGTTGAATGAAAACACTTACATATTATAGTACCTAGAAAATCAAAAACACTCAAGAGATGTAAACTATCTCCATTATCATTATTGCCTTGACCTGTCTTATTTCATTATTATATGTCAACATTGAGTACATATCTAGTCTTCCATATGTGACCTCTTTAAATATTTCACTGACAAATGTCAGTGTATTCTCTAGGTGAAATAAAACTCCTTATGCATGCCACTGTCACTTAAGTTCATCCACATTTTCTAAGTATCACATGTAGTGATAAACACAGATATATGAAAACCTATTCACTGAGATAAAATGCAAGTCTTTTCATTCTACTGCTGCATTTCCATTTTGACAGGTATTTTTTTTTTTCTTTTTTGGAAAATGAGTACTGAATTGCATATGAAACATTTTCCTTAAGCAAGGAAGGGTTTAGTGGGTCCTGCTCTTAGTGACTATCACCACTTCAGCTAACTTTTCTCAACTTCAGACTATTGACATTTTTGGCTGAATAGCTCTTTCTTGTGGGAAGCTGTCCTGCATTTGTCTGTGTTTTTGGCAGCATCCCTGGCCTCTACCCTGTTGAAAACAGGACCCTACAGTTAGGACAGCCAAAAACGACTCTAGATTTTTGCCAAGTGCCAAAATTGCCCCTAATTGAGAACCATTGCTTTTGATCATCTGATCATGGATGTTAAGTCTATGGGATGGTGTTATTTGACCATGCTTTCCTTCCAGCAGGTGTAGGTTTTCAATCATTCATGCTCCTTCATATATACAGTGCCTAATTTATGCCAGGTATTGGCAGAACCATGATAAGTAAGATGGCACTTGCCCCAAAGTAACTCATTATCTTAACAATTTGTAAAATAATGTAAGTCGATTCTTCAGGTTTGGGAAATGTGCAGTGCCTTGAACTTCTTAGTTAGCTATAATAAATATTCCAAATATGCTATTATAATGTGGTATCAAAATAACCTCCAAAATAATGGACAATCACCTAAAATTTTCTTTGCACTTTTCATTGAGTGTTCTTTGATTCATGTGAATGAAATAACTCAAAATTCATTAGTTTGTTTTACTACTGGGATACTTATTAACTTTTTATATTAATTTTTTTCTTCTAAATCTTTTATAAACCAGCACTTGTGTTATGGACTTGAGGGATAATAACAGCACCTGTCATGATACATAGAGTTCTTGTTGTTTGGACAGCTGTCTACATTCTGGACATTTGTACATGGACATTAAATTGTGAAAGAATAATTGTGTGATAAAAAGGTCTGTGTAACTGAAACTAAACTGAGTGCTCAACTCATTGTATAGAGAGACCTTCAAAAGTTAAGCATAATCCCAAATCCTAAGTTTTATGATTCATTTTAAGTCTAGTGTAGCGCTACATATACAAATCATTTAATATTCATTTGGACTGATAAGATACTGGGACAATTTATAAAGTCATAACAATAGAATTATTCTCTAGCCATACAGAATCTCCTTGATATTTATTTACTCATTTGAAAATTTAAAAATGATTCAACTCTTAATTCATAAAGCTATATTAATCTGATTAAGAAACTTATGGTTTTCTATGTGTTACTAGTAAACTTCAAGATTATATACTTGTTTTTATTTTTAACATTTCCTTTATATTTGAAAGATTTCCTATGAAGATTTTTATACTTTGGAATCTAGCAATATGTACACATACTCCTATTATATAAACTTCCACTTACTGGGTACTTATCAAATTCCAGGAATCTTGCTAAGGACTTTACATAAAATAATGCATTAAGTCTAAGAACCTTATCCAGAGTTACATACGAAGTTCCAGCACCCACATTTGAGCCCAGCATTGTCTGGCATCAGAATTCTTATTTTTAACAATAATGCCAGCATTTTATAGGCACAAAAACTGTGTTCTATCCCCTTTCCCTCCCCCCACCCACCCACACACTCTGTGACTCAGGAAGCTAAGGTACAGACTCTGAAAGCTGGGACCTGAAATCCTGGACTGGGCTAGGGATGGGAGAAAAAAATGTGTTGCTTCATGCAAAAGAATGAAATTAGACCCTTACACCTTACACAAAATCAACTCAAAATGGATTAAAGACTTATATGTAAGTGACCTGAAACCACAAAACTCCTAAAAGAAAACAAAACAAAAAACTTCTCAGTATTGGCCTAGGCAATGATTTTTTGGATTTGACACAAAAAGCACAGGCAACAAAAGCAAAAATAAAAAAATGGACACTACATCACTGAGAAACTTCTATACAGCAAGAGAAACAATCAACAAAATGAGAAAGCAGCTTATGAAATGGGAAAAATATTTGCAAAAATATCTGCAGACCATATATCTGATAAAGGGTTAATATCCAAAACATTCAAGGAACACATACTACTCAATAGGCAAAAAGAAAATAACCAGATTTAAAAATTTGTGAAAGACCTGAATAGACATTTAAAAAAAATACACAGAAATGAGCAACAGTTGAGTGAAAAGGCAGCCAATCATCAAGGAAATGCAAATCAAAACCACAATGAGATATCACCTCTTAGGTATTACAGTAACTATCATCAAAAAGAAAGAGATAACTAGTGCTGGCAAGGATGTGGAGAAAGGGGAACACTTGTGCGCTATTGGTGGGAATGTAGATTGGAGTAGCCACTGTGGAAAACAGTGTAGAGGTTCCTCAAAAATTAAAAATGAAACTACCATATGATTCTGCACTTCTACTTCTGGGATGTTATATCCAAAGGAAATGAAATCAGTCTTTCCAAGAGATAGCTGCACTCTCATGTTCATTGCAACATTATTCACAAAAACCAAGGTATAGATATAAACAAAGTGTCCATCAGTGGTAAAGAATAATTTACCATAAAGAAATTCTGTCCTTTATGGCAATATGGATAACTATGCGAGTATTATGTCAAGTGAAGCAAGCCAAACATAGAAAGACAAATACTATATGATCGCCCTTTATATGGGATCTAAAACTGTGACTGATAGAACCAGAGTAAAATGGTACTTGACAAGGTTGGGAAAATGGGGAGATGTTGATTAAAGGGTACAAATTTATAGTTATAAGATGAATAAGTTTTGGGAATTTGACATGCAGCATGGTAATTACAGTTAATGATACCATATTACATACTTGAAATTTTCTAAGCTCTTAAATGTTCTCACCACATGCACACAAGGTTACTATGTGAGATGATAGATGTGTTAATTAATTTGATTGTGGTAAAAAATTCATAATGTGTATGTATATTGAGTCATCACATTATTCACCTTTAAAAATCATGTTGTATAGCCTAAAAATGTCAATTTTTGTTAATATAACTCAATAATGCTGGAGGAATAAGTATTTATTTTTAAGCTATCTGCTGCTCTAAGATGACAATGTATGCATTTTTGTCTTTATAATTCAAAACCACTAAGAGACTTTATTTTTATGAAATATAACCCAGTGTTCTATCCTAATCTATTACAGTAAAAAAGAATAAAAGGAAATTTCTCTGATTTTCAAACTTCTTTGAAAGACTTCCCTCTTGCCTCACTCTGCCCTCCTTCTAAATAGATAAGATGGAATAAGTGCGTACAGTGTAACAGTATTTAGATGACAAGCATACCACTTCTGAAGTAGTTGCACTTTAAATGGTTCAAGATCTTTTTTTTGTGGATATGACATATAAGCTGCATATATACAATAAATTTAACAGAAAAATTGTATAGTAAAAACTATCTTGATATATTTTCATACTCATTTTATCCAATAATGACTTTTGACTGCTTTCAGAAAAGCATTTCACCTATATTACAATGCTGGGCATGTATTAGAATTTGCTCATTTTTGGAGAGAATTTGTGTAGATTATTTGTGTGTGAGAAAGCATGAAAGAAATAGTGAGTCATATTCTATAAAAAATCTATAAGTATTCAAACTTAAAATCTAGATAATAAATCAGTAGTTCATTTAAATGAGATACTACTAATTAGAGTACTCTAATTATCATCATCCTTGTTTTCAGATAAAACCAAAATGCAGAGAGGTCTGCTTGGTACTATCTTTGGGCTTTTAAAAGAAGCTTGGAAAATGTGGTTCCTGCGCTGAAGTTTCACATGTAGAAGAAAGTCACATTGCCAGATTCTCACAATATAACCACATCAGACAGTGCTAGAAGCATAAGATGGTCTGTTAACTGAAGATGGGCTTCTGAGCCCAAATTTTTGCTCTAGATAGTCCAGTGCAGTTATTCCACTGACAGCCTTAGCACCTAGTGTGCTCCAAATTTCTGACATCTCTAAATGTCTGTCTTAGAATGACTGAGTATAAACATTTTTGAGCATATACTGAACATTAGGCTAAAAGTGGAAAATGCAATTTTCTTTAAAGAAATACCTTTTTAAAATGATTTATTATAACAACATCCATTCCACTAATATTTTGCAAGACACTTATGCCTGGTCAAGAAATCAGTTTTCAAAGTAAATAATTTATTTTCATATCACTGGCCAGAAAAAGTGTGTTATCACCACATCATGTTTCTGTTATAGAATGGCTCCTAAACTATAAGCAGATGTGAGTTGTTGAAAACTCAAGGAGTGGTCTCTTAGGAGCCCCATTGACTGGGAGCAGGGAGCATAGTGAGACCATCTGTTATGGAGTCAGACTAGCCAGAAATTGAATCATAACTCTGACAAATGTTAGTTGCATGACCATTGGCATTTGGCATATTATGAAATCCCTCAGTTATTTGATCTGTTTGATCTGAGACTGATGATTGTATCTATCCATAGAATTATTGTGTGAGTTATTGGGAAAGTATATTGGCTAACATAAAATAGGTTATATTAGCACTCTCGTTCTCAGGGATAAAGGAGAAGGAAGCAGGGAGGGAGTAACAGAGGGGAAAATGGGAAGGAGGAAGGAAGGAAAGGAAGGAAGGAGGAAGGGAGGAAGAAATTTTGCTAAAATATAAAACTATAAATTAAAAATTATATATGAATTATTCACTTTCCTTACTAAAATATGAAGGATTCAAACTACATTCTGAGGACTTGATCTCGATATTTCTCTGATCTACTTTTCCTGATATTTGCTTTATTCTCAAAGAAATTCTTTCTTAACAGTGACTGAGCTATACTAAATTTACGTCTTACTGATTTCCAATCTAACAGAAAAAAGAGAGACACTCCTCAGGAATACCTATGGAAGTCCTTGTTTTACTTTGATTGTCAGCTTTCATATGTTACTATCCTGAAATAATTGTAGGTCCATAGAATTTCTGCATCTTGATTGTCCAAACCTAGATCACATATCCATTTCTGGAACCAAGGGTAGTTTTATTTTTATCTAAAACGTAAGGACCAAAGGCACAGGAAGCATGGTTCCCCAAAGGAAAGTGTGGGACATTACCAGAGGATGATGTTGCACGGCAAAATCAGAAAAATGTCTACTATGTTGGTCTCTAACTAAATGGAAATTATTGTTTTAAGCTACTTACAAAATCCTAGTAAGCCCACTATATTAAAAAAATCATTCTATTTATAAAATGTACCCAGAAAATGTATTAGATTTCCAAATTGAGCTATTATATCACCTTACCTTATTTCAAGGTGGGCCTAATATGAAGGAATTCCACAATATGTGAAACTCGCAGTCTTGTCACTTTCCAGGGAGTAAACCAATTTTCTTTCAGTCAAGATACAACTACTCTCTGTAGAATATAACAGATTATTGTCTCATATAATTTTTTTCTCTTTTCCTTTTGTTCCAGGAGCAAGAACCGGTTACTTTTTTTTTTTTGGCTTTCTGTTTTCTGTCATTGCTGTTTAACTGTTAATAGCAATCTAGAAACTACCACTTCTGGTTTCTCTTTTTTCACTTTGACTCTAAAAGTAAAAACCAGGTAAACATAAGTGTTAAATGTGGGTTCTAAATTATGTAAGTCATAAAGAGCAGATTATTTACCTTCTGGTACTTTATAGAAAAAGTTTGCCAATCCCTGCTCCAGAACAAAGAGAACATCAGGTCAGAATCTAAAGCATTTCCTCACTGGACTGGGGTTAAAACACTTTGTCCAGATTCCTGTATGATAACCAGAGAGAAGACTGTCAAGAAATAGGATAACCCATTCTCTCAAGGGCTACACTCAAGACAGAATCTAGTGCTGCAGGGCCAGTGTAGAAGGGAGACAGCCGGGTAAGCATCCAGGGTTCATCCTTGATGCAATGGACATTCATCCTGGATGGGGGGTAACTTTGAGGTTAGAATTTATGCTTAAATGATGACCACATTAAAGATGTGTAGGTCCTAAATCCAGATTTTTCTCCTTATTGAGGTAACTCAGGCATGAGAGCAGACTTGATGAGGAAGTAAGACCCCGTATAATAATTCTTCCCAGAACAGAACTATGATAAAGGAAGAGAGAGGCACTTTGCTGGTGAAATATTTGGCCACTATACACCTTTATTTAGATTTATACTTAGGTGAGATAAAATGAGAAATCAACAAAATTTCCCAAAACCCTATAAGCCTGGGAAGTCTTTTTCCTTTCATATGGTACTCAAGATCTCAAAAGGCCATACATAAGTCCCAAAATGAATCCTATTCTCTTTTGTATCTGTAACTTGCAACATGATTATTTGAGTCAATAGTCTGATATGATTGGCTAATTTCATAGCCCAAATTGGTGTTCTTTTCTATATTTTCTTACTGCATTGTATTATAATAGCCAGCATACCTTATCTTCTATTGCAGTTATCTGTATCTGAATACTTCCCCCAGACTGACACAATTTGACCTTACCCAATCTAATGCTTATATAGTGAATGCTTAATTGTAATGATTATTGACTTTAAGGGAGATATATATCCTTTTAGGACTATATCAATATAAATCCAAAGTGTGACTCTGCTTATAACCCATATTTTTCCTATACCATATATAAAATTACCAAGTAAATGTGGCATCTCCTCCAGCTTAATTTGGCTTACCCAACCCGCTAGTTGACCATAACTCATTAAATTTCCAAGAGGGAAGTAAGCCATTGAGAGTCTTTTTTGTTGTAAGACACAGAAAAATGCATAAACGACAGAAACCATCTACTTAGGGTACTGTATTAGAGGAGGTCACAGAATTGAAGACATCGTTGAACACGTTTCAGGGAGATTAAAAGCCAGAACACTTCAGAAGACAATTCTCTAGCATTGAGAGTTCATGAACTCTCTTTCCCAGGCACCTCCACTCAAGATTCAAATTCCTAACAATCTCTTTAAATCGGTGTGATTTAGCCCTATGATTAGGAAACAGTTTATTTGTTCTCCTTTCCTTTTTTGGCATACTACATTTTATTGAGGTAATATTATTTTACAACTGTAAGTTTTAAGTGTGCAGATTTGTTCTTTATCAAATTATGATAACGTACCATGCTTACCAAATTTCTAATCATCTGCTGCCACTGTCAATTGGATTCCCACTACCCTTTGCTTCCACCTCTACTCGCTTCCTCTCTGGTAACCTCAGCTCTGTTGTCAGAGTTCAAGTTAGTTTTTGTTTTGCTTTGTCTGTTCATTTGCTTTGTTTCTTTATTCCACATATGAATGAAATGCAATATCTGTTTTTCTCCTATTGACTTATTTCATTTAGCTTAATCCCCTCTAGTTATACCCCTGTGGTCAGAAATGGCAAGATTTTTTGTTTGAGTAATATTCCATTGTATATATACCACATTCTTTTTACTACTCAGCTGTCAGTGGGCACTTAAGTTGTTTTGATTTCTTTACTATTATAAACATGGGGGTGCACGTATCTTTTCAAATTCATGTTTTCATATTCCTTCCTTCTTTTTATAAGTCAGAGATTGGAGTTAAGAGTATGAAGGGAGAGAGATGGTGAACAAAAAAAATCAAACCAAATATTGCCACAGGAATCTCTCCAAGGACAGACTAAATCACCAAGATTCTCTTACAAGAATGCTACTTTAGAGACAAAAACACCCCACACAAATAGATGAGTAACTTTTGATTTAGAAATCATGAAAACTAAGACTCGGACCACATGGGGAGTCAAAGAAAATTGGGAGAGCACTGACAGAGAGAAGCAAAGATGAGAGATGAGACTGGCCATGCAGTCCCTCAGAGAAGAGCAAGATGGTTTCATTTCCTACTGATTTCTCTTCCTTTTCTTCAGCCTACCAACATATGACTATTTTACTTGCAACCACTATGTTCCAAGTTATTTCTTCAATTTATGAACAGAGAGGTTAGTAATTACCTCATGTTTTCTAATGAAATTAAAATTCTCTTAGACACTATAAATTACGTAAAATTAAAGGTAATATCAGGCAATGAGAGATAAATCCCATTTTTCTATTCTGCCTTTTAGTGATGATGATTATTGTGGTGATTTAAGATATTTTTAATACTTACTATGTCCCAACACAGATGTAAGCTTTTGTACATATTGTCTTCTTCAATACACTCAAAAAACCTGATATGTAGGTAGAATGATTATTTCCATTTTTCATATGAGAGAACTAAAGTATAGTTCTCTCCTCGGGTAGAGAACTCCATGATTGAATCATGGAGTCAGGATTCTTATTCCCTAATTCAGCATTGAAACCTAAAGTCTTGAAAGTGCAAGATTCTTCATAAACTTCAGGAAACAAAGAACCTATCAGAAGTCTGTCTTCAAGTGACTCAAACCCTCATAAATACTCTCAGATCAAACTTTTTACTCCACCCCCAGATTCTATTCATTCTCAGCATTACTATTTAACCTCTAGCATCTCTATTAAAAGTTGTTTCTAGCTGGGCCAAGAAATAAAGTTTTACATGAATAGCTTCCGTAACAGTAATAGTGAATTGCCTACTGAACAATTACAGTGCATCAAGAATATGACTTATGAGTACTTAATACTTTTGTTGGTTTTGTCCTCTACTACCTCTGAGTCTCCAATATGGGTTCTTGGGCTTTACATGGTCTGCACCTTAGTCACCTCAGCAGCCTGAGCCACAGCGATGTACTACTTTATACTTAATATCTCATTTTCTCCTCCTCACCACCCAGTGAGGTAGATTTTACCATTATTTTCACTGTAATCATATAATATTGTTATGCAGTAAATGCTTAAAATACATGCACAGTCACTATACATATTTGTATATAAAAATACAGTTCTGAATATATGGTAATGTGGTAAGTTTAATAAGCATTTGCTTAATAAAAATATGAAGGGATTAATGAACAATTCTCTCTAACCTTGGTTCTTTGAAGAACAAATGGAATAAGAGAAGCTGTTCTCTCTTTTAAAGGAATTTCTGTTAGAGATGTGTCACTTGACTTATTTTGCTTTCTTCTTCTCCACTCCCTTCCAGAATGATTCTTTCTCAGAATCATTCCTTAAGAGAAATACAGGATGGTTTCAGTCATATGTGAGTATAATGAAGTGAAACAAATGAACAGACAAATTCCAATAAAATGATAGGACTCAGGACTTGGTTGTGGTGGGGGAGGGGGAGGAGGGGAAAAGATGGCGGTAAGTGACACAGGAACTCTGGTGGTGGGTATGGTGGGAAATTTAGACTGAGCTGCAATTTCAATATGCTAAATGGAATTTAGCATTGTGAATTAAAGAAATAATAAATATCACTGTTAAAATTTGAAAAAAAATTCTGGTGAGTCAAAAGATATACGCAGAATTTCAACTGGGGGTGTCAGTGTTCCTAACCCCCACATTGCCTAAAGGTCAGTTGTATATAAGAAAGTCATTATAAATAAAAGGATATGTTATTTGCAAAAATAAAATAGAGTTATTCTTTAAAATCTCCATAAAGAAGAATTTCTGTCAAGTGCTACACAATTATACAGTGTAAAGTAGCACTAACACTGCCCTGCTAGTGAGTGAAATGGGGAGGCCCAACCTCAACCAGCGGTGGGATGGTACCCTCAGTTTGACCTGAGTAGGTGTGGTGTGAGCAGCAATGCAGGCTGAAGGGCAAGTAGATGCCAAGGATCCTCTACTTTCTCTGTCCTTACTCTCTTTTCACTGAGTTTCTGTATTCTCTGTCATTCAACCTGTGAAGTACTTTTAGAAGGAGAGTTCCACCCCTGGACCAGTCTAGGAATAAATTAGTTCCATTATGAAGGGGTAGAAGAGGCTGAGCAACCTGGGTGAAAGGTGTCCATTGTATGGTGAAGGTAGAACTGAATGGGTGGTGATAAAAATTAATACGCATACAGAGATGTTGATTTACAATGATGCATGGCTTAAATCTCTATAGTGTTATGATGCAATGTTCCTTCAATAAAAAAAGGAATGTGTTCCCTTGCTAAGGAAAGGAAGAATAATAGTGAAACTTTAAATATTGAATTCAAAAACTCATGGGTCAAATCATTTGAAATCTCTTTCTTCTCACATTAAAATCTTTTTTTAAGCCGTCACGTTAGATTACAGTTTGCTTCTCAGTTGCTTTGCCACTTATGAACTTGGCACCTCTAGGAGGTGCATCGGTGATTTAAACAAATGAGAGGTTGGGGAGCTGAAGAAATGGATACATTAACACAAAAATTGAATGGGACCCTCAATTTGATACTCTATTGCTGGTGACAGTTATTTGACTCCTCATCGTCCACTCATAATGAGACAGGATACTGCATAAACCAGACCACACAAAGAATCAATGGTAGGTATCAAGAGGGTGTGGAGGAAGTGGCTTATAACCTCTTCTTCTTCTGACTGTTGTGTTTTGTCTTGCCTTTTAAAAAATCATTTAAAAAAATGTATAAAGATGTACTGATATATTCAGGGACAACAGTAACAGCAGGAAAAATTAGGTTGACTGAAATATGTATGACTTTTCACCCTTTTTCCTTTCCCAGGGATTTGTTCTCTCTACCAGGCTCCTTTTCTCCTTTTTTCCCCCTCAGATGTTATTATTTCACATCATTGTGTCCAGCTTAGTCTACTGGAAATTCCTATGTCCTCTGTAATTTAGGTTTTAAGCAACATATAATTTACCCTGTTATTTAAAAAAAAAAAAAAAAGAAATTCAGGGAACTTCTCAGAGTAGAAGATTGTCTAGCATCCCTAATATGTTTCTGTAGAAATTATGATGAAAAAAATACGAGTTCAAGCAATCCAAATAATCCCAGGGTATGGAGCGCCTTCCAAATGTGAGGACCATGTCAAGGGGTTAAAAGTACAAGTTGGTTTTGTTCTAAATATCCTTGCTAGGGCTCATTATGTACAAACAGGGACCACAGCCTATTTGCAAGGCCCTGAATGAACTCCATTCATTCTGTACTTGGAAAGTTCTCTTCAACCACAAAGAGAAACAATTGTTATAACCTAATTTTTTTTGGTGCCAATATCAGCAGAAGAAAATCCAAGAGACCATCATGAAAACTCTAGTAACTTCTCATGGTGATTATATAATACTGTATACATTGATCATATTTGTGTATTTAAATGGGCACTTTAAAAAAAGATTATAAAGTGGCTTGGCAATGCTGCGATATCACATTTCATGCATGGAGCAGTATTTTTTAAAAAGGAGAGATACAAAGTAATATGCTTATTATAGCTTCTAAAGTTTAAAAACAAAACACTGACATGCACCCTGAGGCTTTAAGAGGAAAGGTTTGTTTGTTTTTAATTGCCGCACTTTAAAATTGAATGAGAATTCAAAACTACAGCTTTGTAAGTTTAATGAATTAATCAGTTTCCAGATTTACCTTTTGAAGTCAGTGGAGGATGTATATCCCTAAGATCATTTCAAGTAGTATCACAATGAACTTTCTTAACTGTGGATCTGATCTGAGCATGTCCCTCCTAGCTCAAAATCTTCCACTGACTTTCTATTGCCCTTCCAGGGAAAGCCCAAGTCTTACTTGACTTACGAAGTACTCTTTCTGGCTTCGAAGTCTTTTCAGCTTCATCTATTACCATCCTTCTCTTACTGAACTCTCTTTAACTAGCCAGGCTCTTTCTTGCTACATAAAGTTTCTGCATGTACCTACCTCGAACTCTCTCCCCCATAAAGTTTCTGCTTGTACCTACCTCGAACTCTCTCCCCCGCCCCCATCCTGTCTCCCTTTAATCTGATCAATTCTTACTCTTGAAACTTTAACCTTAAGATTGCTTTTTCAGTAAGAATTTTAGTTGTATTACCTAACGAGTTGGTCAAAACTCTAATATACTGAGAGTTGATTGTATGAGAATTGGTTGCTAAAATAGAGTTTTGAAACTAAATTGTGAAAGAATTTCTAAACTGTGCTTTCATAGTTTTGAACAGGAATCTGATGCCAGCTCGGTGTTTTAAAGATTTAGAGGATGGATTGAGCCATAAAAGAATGTTTCACATACCCATCTAATTAATGGGCGGTGGACCAGTTCTTTGGACAATCACACCTTCACTTTCTTTCAACCGCTATACAAAATCATTTGCTCTGATAACATTCCTGGAGATCCCACTAATTCATTCTTGAAAAATATCAACTGCCAGTATTTGACTTCTGTTGTAATTGACTTGGTGAATGATGTTATCTATAAAATTAACTCAAATTCAAAGACCACCAAATATTAAATAGTACAGTTTAACAGTTTAGAGTGCAGGCTCTGGAGAGATCTGGTTAAAACTTTTTACTATACCACTTATGACCTATATGGGTATAGACAAACAACTCTTTAGACCAGGTACTTACCAAAATAAACTCTGAGAGGCGGGGAGATTGGGAAAAGGAAAGCAGACACTAATGTGTCAAGCATGACATTTTTTTGAATTTGAGAGTATCATCTAAAAATCCGTGTGAATATTGCCTTTTCTTCCATTACAATTTCTGTTTTTTAACATAAAAATAATTTAAGTTAGGGAGCGTATTAAGTTGGTTGGTGATAACTGTCTCAAACTTTTATATATCCCAAAAGACACGCTGTGTTTATCCCAGACTTTGAAGTACTCCCTGGCTGTAAATCATGAAAATAGACCAAGGGAATTACCAGACACATTGATAGAAATCTCATTATGCAGAAGTTCTGCATTAATCTTCAGCTATTGCATCTACAGTGTTTATCCCAAGAATACTATATTCTAGACATTTTTAGTTTAAATTTTATTGATAGAATGATGAATCATAACATTAGATAGGTTTATATATACGTCATTGTAAATCTACGTCAGCATATACTATATTAAGTGTTTCACCACCAACACAGTTCTATCCTTTACCATAATTGACCCCCTTTGCCCAGTTTGTTCACCTTCTTCTTCTGGTAACCACCAGTTTGCTTCTATTAACCACTAGTATCTAGACACATTTTTAAGGTTCCAGCTCAACAGAGTCACAGAATAAACCCATCATTCCTTAGGCCAGATGGTCCTGTCTTTCCTGGCTTCACCATTTTTCCATTTACTCTCAGAAACCTCAGGAAGCACACGGGCTTCTCTTTTCTTCAGGTCTCCTTCCAAATATTTTAGTTAAATGTTTTATTCTTTCTCTATAGAATTCGCCTTATGTATATAATTCTATCAGTGCCTTTCCAATTTATTTCCTTAATCAACAGTCTAGTTTAGGTTTTCATTATTCCCTGCCTGGACTGTCACTGAGTTGTTGAACAAGTTTCCTACATGCATTTGCTTTCCCTTTTTCAGTTAGGCTTTGTAGCATATTCCTACAATGTCTTTCTAAACTATGAAATTAAGTATTGCTTTCCAAGATAAGCCTTCTCCCACGATGTTGCACTTACCTTCCTTTGTATCCCACCCTATTCCTTCTCTCCTATATGGTTTATATGCTACAGCCAAAGTGAACTGTCCATTCTTCCCCCAATACCCACTAGCTCTCTTGTCTCCAGATCTCCGCACTAATTGCCCATTATGTCACATTGTTGTGCTCATTTTTCAAAGCCTTTGTCATAAGCCCACACCTTGCATAAATGCTTTCCTAATCACCCCAGCTGAATATATGGGGTCTCAATCTTCTTTCATTTATTCACTCATGAAATAAATATTTATGAAATACCTAACATATATCAAATAATATACTGGAGCCTGGAATTTAGCAATGACTATAACAGACTAAGTGTCAATGCTAGTAGAGGTTATAATCTAATATACAAGAAGACTTTCTAATTGTTCTCAGGTATTCCATAAGGGTTCTATAAGGGTTTGTTCAGGGAATTTAGAAAGGTATAACAATGGCAGGAGTCAAGTACATCTTCCCTGATAAGAGGTTTAGACAGAGATCCGGAGAATAAAGATATGAATTGGAGAATAAAGATATGAATCTGGAGAATAAAGATATGAATTGGATAACATATATATATGTATATATACATATATACATAAATATGTATATGCAATATATATACATATATATATGTATATGCCAGGTAGAGGGAACAGCATATGCAAAATCCTGGAGGTAGAAATGAGTGTGGCACATTTGAATAGCTGAAATGAAGCCAGTATGGGCTGCCAGATGAGATACACCATGATTAATGGGGCAGGGGAATTTGAAACATTAACAAAAGAGGGATTGATGACCCCTGGTTTCTAAAATAGTTTAGAACTGGAGCAGAGAATATAGAGAAAAACAGGGAAAGAGTAAGGAAAAATCAGTGGCTAGAGACTGATGAATTTGAAGAAACAGGACAGTGATAGGAACTGAATGAAGTAGTTGGAAGGATAAAATTTTTGTTCAGTCAATTCTATATCTCATTTTTCATTAAGCCTTGTCATACTTGCTCATTCCCTATATTTTGTCCTATTTTTTAGTTATTTATATTTATATTATTCTTGATACTAAATTATAACTTCTCTGGTCACTTATTATAGATTATTAGTTAAATTGTTATG
Organism: Solenodon paradoxus; assembly: GCA_004363575.1. NCBI lineage: Eukaryota > Metazoa > Chordata > Mammalia > Eulipotyphla > Solenodontidae > Solenodon > Solenodon paradoxus. The sequence continues at coordinate 567,145 of RJWH01000051.1, forward strand.
AATAATATGGATTAATATTTAAGAGCAAAGAAGTCTTTGCTGCTATTCTTATTTCTTTGATGATTAAGTGTAAATTGTTTTTCATCTTATTTATAAATTTATCTTTTATGTCATTTGGCAAATACTGAGCGTCATAAGGTACAGGACACTTTAGCAAGTGTCATCAAAACCAGGAGGCACCAAGACCAAAAAGCAAATGACCTGCTACAGCAAAACAATTTTTTTCAATAAATGAGGCTATTTCTAGACTGCCTCTCTCTTTTAACATATCGGACATGTTAGCATATCTAGGTTCATTCACAAAATTGGAAGGAAAATGGAGAGTAAGAGTAAGAAGGTACCAGAAAATGATAAAAATCTGATTTCCAGATTCTTAGTGCCCGGGATGGTTTGCCTAGTTCTTGAAATTTTCTTCATTTCTCCAATCAGAACACCTTTTCATTCCAGTGGGACTGCTTCACACTTATGAGAGCAAATTCATATACACTAAGCCATTTTCAGAGGTGAGTCACTAAAAAGATTATAATCTAAACAAATGAAATGAAGCACTTTTCACTTAAAGTGTTTTTTTTTAATATACCAATTTAATAAACATAACCTGTTTACATATAATCAATCCTACATTGATTTCATTGAGTCTTACGTGTAATTTCTTCCTATGTTTACCTTAAGATGTAAGCAGAATGTCCTCATTTTTTCAGTTAGATGTTGTTAAGTTCCCTATACACTCATTTTCAACCTTATATTTAAAAAAAGTTTTTCATGAAGTCATGCATCCATATGACATCAGGGACCAGAAGTTAAAGAAAATAATAGTAAAAATGTAATTGTAAAATGTTGGTGATCATCATCTTCCTCTTTTCTTTTCATTTTTTGTAATCCTAGGTGCTGTCTAAGGGTGATTGCCCTGATGATACAGTGGTGTACACACTGGGGGACCGGGTGTTCCTCACACTGGAACAGAAATGAGTTAATTATCCCCTGGGAGATCCCGTCAAGGACAGTGCCTGGAAATGTGAGGGTTTCTGTATCACCACAAAATTACGACTCCATGACTATGGCTTTGCAAACACTATATGGTCCTGTCTGAAGTTCTGTAGATGACTGGAAGGAGATGACATAGGTATGACTTGTAGACATCTTCAGTCATTTTTCTTTTTTAGAGAGTCAACCTTTCTTTTTTATATTTTAGGAAAGTAAATAATTTTGTAATGTGATGTGAACCTGAGTATGGCAGGTGGTGGTAGAAATACTGTTTTTCATTTTTAAAGAAATAAAATTTTATTATGTTTTGAAATCCCTTTGATGTTTTCTTATAAAATGATCAACAACTTAGTTACAGAGTCAACTATCTCAAAGGTGATGACTCAGTCCATGTTAATATTTGTCTAAGTTTTTGGGGAGTTTTGCTATTTTATAATCTTGTGTTTCAGGTCTGTCCTTCTATGTCTGTTTATCTTTATGACTCTGTATATCATGTCTACCTCAGCTATGTTTATTTCATAAAGTAGAATTAAAATTCCCTGCATCCTATAACAGAAGAAGAGGCAATCAGTTTTTCATAGTGCCACCCCTAATGAAAAGAAAACCTCATTTGGGGAGCAATGGCAAAAAGTCCGCCTCTGCTGTTCCAGTTTCTAGGGACTTTCTGAGTCTTACAAAAGTCTGCCTCTGCTGGTCCAATTTCTAGGGACTTTCTGAGTCTTACATGATCTGCATCTTGGACAGGGAACCTACCACTAATTCAGTGGGTCCACTAGCTAAATCTTGCTTATTAAGCAAAGTGCTATGGTGTGTGCATTACAATAATGTGGATTTATCTTATTAATACTTTGAATAAATAATATAGCATCATATCAAAAATAGTTTGTCATCTTAACATATAATATATAACAGAATTACAGCAAAGTAATTTCTAAGAATTAGAGAATATAGAAAGAGTAATGTGTTAGAAATAAGGAGATCCAAACTTTTTATCTCAGTTCTGATATTAACAATGTGTATTTGAGACTGATCATTTAAATTTTGGGGGCCCTGATAAGAAAGGGGAAAGAATAAAAAATCATGCCCATTATAAATTAAAAGGGGTCATTTATGTAGTGAAAATGTAATTGGACTATTGGTGGTTAGCTTAATACATTATATACATAATGTATACACATATATACACACACACACATATATATTAATTCACAGTTGTGCACACCTTAGAACTATATACTGTTTGGATGTAATGCTCTTTCAGTAAAATTAAAAAGTAAAAAAATATTTAAAGGATGGCCATCATACTCCTTTAAGAGTAAGATCCAGTATTTAAATGTATCAATTCTGCTCAGGTGTCTTTGGTCAGAGCTTGATCAGCTTTGAAAAGGAGGCTGGAATGTGCGGTCTGTTGGTGAAACCCACAGGATTTTATTACTAAAGAAACTGGAGTGTTGAAGGACAACTAGCAGTCTTTGCCATTGTCTCCTTTGATTGGGAAACTAAACACTCTCTCAGCAGCTTCCTTCTCCTTCTCATCCCCAAGCAGATTTCTGCTTAGACCATAATTACGTTGTATGGTCACTTCTACAGGTAAGGAAGCAGAGGGAGCTGGAAACAGGAATGAAATATTTGTTTTCACAAAGGGTTAAGCATTTTTAGCTCACATCTCCCTGGAGGTCACAGTGATTTTTTCGTGGTGCCAAAAGAAATACATAAAAGTTTAAATGACAACTTAGTAGTCATTAGTAAAAAAAAGTCACACGCTCTTAAACTGAACAAAAAGTAATGCATTTTTATTTTTAAATAGTCTGCTTACTAACAGGATATGTACACCTGTTGATGCACTACAACTTCTCAGACCTTGAAATCAGACTGGATAGCATTGGTTCTTGTACTACATGCTTTTCATGCTATACTTGATTCTTTTTTTTCCCTGTTTATTTCTTTAATCACAACAATCACTGAAAATCCAGCTTTGCAATGATATGGCATAGTCTAAGAAATGTAGTGTCATCCAGTATGAAAACTGTACCCTGAGCAAAGAGTTTGCATGCTGATTCAACAGACATTGAGTTCCACCGTTTTAAAATTGAAATTTTTGAAATGTGCCATGTTCTCTGCTCTAACCCAATGCGTTTACTTTGGCACTCTTGGAGTCTGGGCACGCAATTTGGGAATCATGTTTTTCAGTGATCGTGATACCTTATCTGGGGTTGGACATGTTGTTCCCAGACAAGAATCAAATTTCTTTTAGAGAAGAAGGGAAAATGCAAAATGTTTAGGTAACTAACAACTTCTGCTTCAGTTTGGTCCAACCAGACTATGTGCTGTTTTAGAAGAAAGGCCACTGTGTCTGTTTTTACAATACTTTATGAAGAGCACAGTTCTTGGAATTTAGAAAGAGCTAAGCATATTTTTACTACATGAATGAAGAAATGGAGACTATATTATTCATAGCATATGGTCAATTCTATTATTAACAACATGTTAAATTCTATTAGCCATAGAATGCCAAATTATAGAAAGCTTGTTGCCTAGACCATAAACTTCTGTGTGAATTCAAGGTTCTAAATTCTGGCTTCCTTATTTCTTACTGTGCATTGTCCATCAATTGTTTAACATATTGTATGTGATAGAGAAATGTTGGTGGGATGGATGATTGGATATCTCAGTGGGAGCTAGTTCTGTCTCCTAACACCATTACAAGAGAGTTTCATTACACTGATATTGAAAATGCTTATTAGTGAACTCTCAGTGTCAATGGCCCTGCTGACAACCAAGAAAGAAAAATAAGCACTCCACCGTATCATTATGAATCTGGGACTTTTTTTCATTGCCACAGTTACCACTAGAAAAACTGACTAAAAGAAAAAAGCAGAACGTTTTTGAGATATGAGAAGGACTTTTTTCTGTAATGGTTTACACTGTAGCAGCTAACCGATTTTATCATTCAGGATCATTACCTCAAGTGCAGAAAGTGACCTTTTAAACAAGAGTCACCAAACTTTTTAAGAATAACAAGTACTTGAGCAAAATGTATCTTCCTCCTTTTTTTTGTTCACTCACCCCTATTTCATTTTCTGTATCTTTGTGTTTTTGCAACCTGGGAAGTCATTCAATTCCTTACCCTTAATTTCCCTGATTGTAAAGTGTATAGCAATGCAAACGCTATAGAAGAATATGTATGAGCTGCCTGTTAGAGTTATGACTAGATATAAATTCGCAATGGTTATTTCATTTTTCTAGTAGTGTATTTAGAAAATTACTGTGTTTTTCTATCACTAAATCAAAAGTATTTGACTGCCCATTCTATGCCTTTTCCATTTGAATCCCCAGAGCATTGCATAGGGTTAGGTACAAATAGGTACCCTGTGCATATTTGTTGAGTTAGTAAACTATTTCTTATCAAGATTTTCCTCAAAGCATTAAGCAGAGTGCTATGCAATATATCTATTTTTAACTTGTGAAAGCCAAATTCATCTTTACTTCAGTATTCCTGAAGACTAGAGGAAATTAGAATTTATTTTCTGTTTTGTAAATGGAAAAATGTAATTAATGATGGATAGCAAATCTTGAATTTGTACTAAAGTGAGTAAATGAGTTAATATGTAGTTAAAGCATTCTTTGTTTTATGGATGATAATTATTACTTTTTTTTCCTGGATAATATTTTTTTTTTTACCAGTGGAATAAATACTTTCACTGAGCATTTATCAAATGCTAGTCAATATCCAGATGCCAGAATGATGTTACAGTCAGTTTTACACTCCTAAATTTTATTTTTAAATGCATGTTTTCTTTATTACTGAGCATAGAAAAAATACATGAGCATTACATTTAATGATATCATTATAAAATATTTAACAAAAATATCAGAAAATTCTGTTGATAATTTGAAGTTTATGCCTACAAGTTTTACTATGGATTTATTCACACATAATACTGTTAGGATTTGGAGGTGCAATCTGTTAAAATTGTGTCTTACTACTTTGCAATAATATTTTTACTGAATAGTGTATCTAAACTTTTCATTGTAAAAAGATCTATGAAGACTAGAAAATATAAAATCTTATTCTATTTGACTGCTAGGTCCTACTTTCAGGTGTTCACAGTAACATGTACTCCAACTTTGGATTACTTATCACATTTGTGATTGAAATTATTTATAAAATTTTAAGTTTTATTTCTGTCTTCCTAAATAGATTGTAATTCCATGCTTAACACACACTACTTGAAATATAGACACATAACAGCAATAGATACCAGAATGAATGAATGAGTGAATGAATGGTGGGCTTCTATTCCAAAGCAGTCTTTACAAAATCTGTGCTCTTGTCACATTTTCATTTGCTTGCCCTTACTGTTTATTTTAGATGCTGTGGAATTTTTCATATTCTTGTTTCTTTGTGATTATATTATCTTTATATTTATTCGTGTCTTTTAGATCACTGTGAAGACAAAGAAACGTTTTAATATTCAAATATATAGGAATAACAATTACATCATGATAAAAATAATCAGAATTTAAATTTTTTACGTAATTAAAATTTACTAATTTTCAAAGATAAAAGACATTCACAAAGCAGCTTGATGTCACTTTCCTAGCATATTTCTTATCCCATTCTCTATCAATTTATGGAAAAAAATTTCTAAACTTAAATAATTATAGCAAGCTAAGTGATGAATGGCTGCGATTGCGTTACCCCAGTATTGCTCCCTGATGATAGAGTCTCAGATCTGTGACATAATGGACATTATTCCTAACTTGCAACCAGGCATAGGTAATAGTCTGCAAGTGGACGTATCTTGTAGTTTTTCATGAACTTTCAGGAGGCAGTGTGTGCACTTCACTCTTGTCCTCCATCCCATTTCCTATTCTGAGCCTCTGAAATGTGATGCTGCTATCTTGGATGGTGAAGTTAAAACTTTGCAGGACAGAACATCAAGAGGGATGGATCCTGATTCCTAGCAACAAGACACACTAAGTTAGCTATGATTTATTATTTCTGTTATTTGTTGTCAAATCTAATCTTCACCTACATAGATATTGAATCTGACTTTTCTAAGAAAGTGTCTGTAGGTTTGTTATTTGCCAGAAATAACAAAGCTCTACCAATAGCGTTCTACCAGTGGAACTATATGCAACATGACTCCTTATTTATAAAATAAAGAATAGAGACATTTCGATTCAGATTCTATGTTCAATGCTCTCCCTAAAAGACTACATTTATGTGTTAACTGACGAGTAATAAAATAAAATACAAAACCAACTATAACCTGATTTTGTATTCAGTTCTGGATTTGTTTCAAGATATTAATCTCCTCTACCTCCTCACAAATATTCTTCAAGTAGGTTCAAAAATGACAAAACAGAAAGTATCACCTGTACAAGATAACAAAATTATATGATGGACTGTTTTCCTGGGTTCTAGTTCTTTATGCTTTCTATCATATAGTTCACCAGTATTTTTTAAACCTCAACACAAAAATATATTTTATTTCATTAACCAAGTTTGATAATTTTTTTTTCCTTTCTTGATTGCAGACTACAGGATATCCTCTCTATTTTTTTTCTTTTTTCTTTTTTTTTGAAGAAGGAAGCAGGCAGGAATGAAGGAAAACATGCAAGCAGGCAGGCAGGCAGGGAGACAGACAGGAACAAGTATTGATTTATTTATTTAATTGTTCACCTTGATTGGTCGCTTAACCTCAGGTCCTGAACTGAAGTCCTTGGGCTTTACATGAACCCTAGTGAAGCCATAGACTTAATACCTGAGCCACTAGGGCATTCCAGGATATCCTTTTCACAACCATTTTTGCACACATGAGAAAGAACATAAGTATTGAAGATGATTTTATTCTTTATTAAATAAGGTAATGGGTCCTTTCTCTCAGAAGAAGATTTTGAAAGAAAGACTACATAAAGAATCTAGCTCTCTGAGTTAAAGGAAACAATAATATTAATTATTATCTATACTCGGGACATAGATAATGAGAAATGATGTATTATTTCCAATTTTCAAAAAAAACAATCCATTCATTGAAACAATGTAAGCCTAATTCAAAACTCTAAATTAAAAAACAAAAAAACAAAAAAAAACAACTTGTGGCTGATTTAAGTGTCCTAGCTAGTTGAAACTGAATTGTTTTAATATGCAATTTGCATTTGGGTTCATACCCCAGTGCACTCAGGTTTTAATATTATTCCGTTTTCTAAGGAACCTAAATATAGACAATCTTAGTAAACAGTGTTTCCTCTACTTCTTATATTATTGTTTGGGTTACTGCTCCATATTGCTTTTGCTGTGGTCTTGGAACATCAGAAGGATAATATCTGTGTAATAATGTACTGGCCTTAACCTCTTCTCCAACCCACTTTAAAAAGAAGCCATCGATGGCACAGCGGTCTCTGAGAGTTTCTCTTTTAATTTGTCTGCTTTTCTTATTGTGTGGATTCTCTTCCCCTGCTTGCTTGTATGGCGTAGGGACAGAATGTTGATGACTGGAAGTTTGGATTTCTTCCAGGCATTTATTTCAGGACAAGTTCTCAGTCTTGGCAAGAATACCTAAGTATAAACCCATCCTATCCTCTCCTTCCCACACTATAACATATTCCTATTCTTTTTGCCCCATGTAATGAAAAGACTGGCAGTTCTTTTAAGAAATCTCTGTAAATTTAAGTATTCATATAATATTTCTAGATTGACATAGATATGACCCATGGATCTTGTTGAAGATACTAAAATTAGTTGCCCTGCTATTTTTTAAAGAAATATTCTTAAACTGTTTTCTTGCAGTTTCGTCATTAAAGTTACCTCTAACTTGAACTTTCCTTAACAGTCAGTCCTTATACAACTTCCTTTTCCCTTTTTACAGCTTCAAATATTTCAGTTAAGTGACTTTTCCTGGTGTAAACATTTGCATTTCAAGGATTGGGAAGTATAATTCAGGATAGTCCCTAGTTTTTTCTATAGCACACTGCATTCAAGGGTCCAGATGCTTAGTGTTTTTTCACTTCTCTGTTTCCAAGGCCATGGAAATTTGATATGGTAAAGCTTTGAACTGAAAGTTAGAAGTGCTAAATGTTACAGGATAACCACTGAACAACCAAGGAACTATACTTTTCTTATTAGTTAAATATAAACTGATCTGTGCATTTATCGGCGCTACTCTAACTATGACCAATACTATTACTAGTAATTAATGCATAAAAAATTTTGAAAGTATGAGGTTCTCATCAGTTGTTTGACTCAGATTAAAGAGAAAGTTTTCAAATATTATCACACGTTAAACTTTAAAAAAATCTCAAACCTTCTTCTGAATAGCCTAAGATATTTCTTCAAAATGTCTTTCCATAATTGTAGTGATTTTTCAGAAACTGTAAGATGTAGGTAAGTAACATGATTATTATATGCATTATACTTGTTAAAAACAATAGAAGTTCAGTATTCAGAAAATTTACTGTTTCTGTACATAATGAAGTAGCAGAAAGAAAAAAAAGAGAGCAATACCATATGATTGCATCAAAAAAACTAGGAATAAATTTAATCAAGGAAGCAAGTGACTTGTACACTGAAAACTATAAACTATTATTGAAAGTGAAGACACAAAGAAATGGAAAACTATCTCATGCTTGTGGAGCAAAAGAATTGACATCGTTGAATTGGTCTATTTACCTAAAGCAATATACAGATTCAATACAGTTCCTACCAAGATTCCAATTGCATTCTTTACAGATGCAGAACAAAAATCCTAAAAATTCTGTGGACCCACAAAAAAATCTCAACTAGCCAAAACATCCTGAACAAAAATACAGTATCATGTTCCCTGACATCAAACAATTACAAAGCAATAGTAATGGTATTCTAATACCATATGGTATTAGAATAAATGTTGACACACAGATCAATGGAATAGAATTGAGGGTCCAGAAATAAACCCGCATGCATATGGACAATGTATTTATGATAAAGGAGCCAAGAGAATACAGCGGAGAAAGGAAATTATCTAATAGATGATTTTGGGAAAAGTGGACAACTACATGCCGCAAAATGAAACTAGACCATTACATGTCACAACATACAAAAGTAAACTCAGAGTGGAGTAAGGACTTTAATTTAAGACCTAAAACTATAAAATGCATGGAAGAAAACATAAAGGATAAGCTCTTTGACATATGTCTTGTATAATGACAAGAGAAGCAAAAACACAAATAAACACATCAAACTAAAAGGGTTCTGAACAGTGAAAGTAGCCATTGTTAAATCAAAAGGAAGCCTATTTAATGGAAGAAGATATTGCAAACCATATATCAGAGGAGGGATTAATATCCAAAATATATAAACAGCTCATGCAATTCAACAACCAAAACACACACAACCCAATTTTTAAAAATGAGCCAATCTAGACAGGAATTTCACCAAAGAAAGCATACATAAGGTCAGCATATGAAAGTATGTTCTTCATTCTTTACCATTAGGGAAATGAAAAAACAAAACCACAATAAGGTTTCACTTCACACCTGCTAGAATGACTATTATTGAAAATGTCAAAAAACATACATTGCTGAAAATATGGAGAAAAACTACTGCACTGTGGGTGGGAATATAATCTGGTGCAGCCCCTATGGAAAACAGTATGGAGATTCCTCAAAATAAATTGAAAATAGGACTAACATATGATCCAGAAATTCCACTTCTGGGTATTTACCCAAAGATATGAAAACTCTAATTTGAGAAGATATATGCCCCCCTATGTTCTTTGCAACACTCTTTACAATAGTCAAGATAGGGAAATAACCTAAACGCCCATCTACAGATAACTGGATAAAGAAGATGTGGTATATAAACACAATTGAATACTATTCAGCTATAAAAATATTACTACTTGCGGCATCATGGATGAACTTTAGGATATCATACAAAGTGAAATAAGTCAGAAAGAGAAAAACAAATCCTGTATGATTTTATTCATATATGAAATATAAAGAAAAAGAAAGCAAACAAAACAAACAAATCCTTAGATTTGCAATAGAATGGTGGTTAGCAGAGAGGGAGGGGGTGGTGAACATTTGTTTGTGGGCATCGTGTGGTATATACAGTTGTTGAGGTATGAAACTGTACACCTGAAACTTACATAGCATTGTAAGCTAATAGTACCACAATTTTTAAAGCACTTTCCTTTATGACTTTTCAACTGCTAAGGTGTGAAACTACACACTTGAAATTTATAACATTGTAAACCATCGTTACCACAATTAAAAAATAATAATCTTTTATGACTTATTCATTCTTTCACTCCCTTGCAGACCCTGTTTTAGTTCCACATTAGGCATAAAATCTCCTATAGTTGGCAATCATAATATTTTACACTTACGTTGTTCTGTATTTTTCAACATCTTCATGTGCCTTATGGCAGTATACCCAAAACATACTATAATTTCACAACAAATTATTTGATAATGATTGCTATTTTTTACTTGAAATTATTTGAGAGACATTATGGAATATTAGAAATATTAGAAGTAAAGCGGGTTTAAATCCTGATCTCACTAATTAAAAGCTGTGTGGCCTTTACCTAGTTACTTAACCTCTCTGTATCTCATTTTTCTCATCTGTAAAGTAGACATGATTATAATAATTGTGGTAATTAAATTAGTAATACACATAAAGCACTTAGAATTTTACCTAGCACTTAATTATTACTGAATGAGTGTCTCTTTTATTGCTACTTGGAAAAAGTTCAATGTATTATGATTTCTAGTTGAATTGATTTATTACCTCAAAATTTATATAAAAAACTAATCAGTTGTAGTTGATAAAATAATTTTATTTCTCTAGCTACAACATGAGAAATAGTCATAACGAGTGTCTTAAACTTTTCTATAAACGATACCTCACCAATAACTTAAGATAATTCTTTATTAAGTGCTCAGTAAATACTTGCTTATTGCTGGTTAACTGCAAAATTCACTTTCTTTTGCTGCATAAATATGTAATGGAATATGTTCAAATCTGGTCTCTTTAAATTTACTTTACTTGCTCAACTATCTTGGGCAAGCTTTTTATTTATTTATATTTTCCTAATTGAAACACATGTAGTTGTACACACATGTGTATATGTGTGTACATATGTATATATTATGTATATATGTAATATATATTTTTAGAGGACACACCCTGTGTCTCAGATTTGGGGGGAACAACCAATGTGAACAACTAAATTAAAATAAAATAAAATACTTCTTGCTTCTCTCCCTACCTACCTACTCACCTTCATTCCTGCTTGCACCTTTCCTTTAAAAACATATTGTGAAGGAACATTGCATTACAACTTTATATAGATTTACGGTGTGTATCATCGTAAATTCACATCTATATAGAATGCATTAAGTTTACCACCAACAGTTAATTCTATCCTTCACCATATATCAGTCTTTAAATTATTTTCTAATCTGATTAGAAAAATATAAATTATTTTAATTTAGATTTTAGTTGATGAAGTTCAACATTTATTCACATATTTATTATATATTTGTACTTCTGTTTCTGTACTTCAGACTCAAAATCCATTATTCTATTGGTTTTTGTTGCCTTACTAATTTGTAGGAATTTTTAAAAAAATAGATATAAATCTTTTTTCTGTTATGAATCTGAAGAATTTCCTTTGTTGTATGATTTTTAAAGTATTTTTAAAAAATGAACAAATGCATAAAGGTCGAGATGCCTTGAGGTTCAAGAGTGAGTATTTAATAAACCATTTTTCACACTTTCCATTTTCTCACATTATTTTAACCTTTCACAGCAAAGGTTATTTAAATAACATGAATTGCTTAATATAAAATTGTATTGTTATTTCAATTCTCACTTCTCAATACCAGCCTGCTTATTATGTCATTTGCACTTAATTGTTTTCATTCTCATGGACAAAGGGTGTTAAATTGTTAACCCTATAATCCTTGTGGACGATTAGAGAATTATGCATCAATTTTCTAAAGAGAAACTGTATTACTATAAATATAAATCACTGTATAGAATAAAAGTAATTCTCAGTAAAGGGGCAATTGCATTTGTTTAGAGTTGACTCATGACTTCAGCTTTCTTAAAAATTCTTACACATACTTCTATCCCATGGTATTTTATGCTTTTGACATGTTTTTAACAAAGAAACTTTGAATGTGATAGAAATGTGGTAAAGATCCTGGAAAAATTGACAGTTTACTGAGAAAATATTTGAACATTTTATATATTGTTATATAAATGAATAATTGTTTCTGTTAGAAAACTAAGTGTAGAAGATTCTAAATTAAAATCATAGACATATTTTCCTTTTAAATTTATGGATTATACATCTTTGAGAAGTAGGGAATGTATCTTATTGGTATATAACGGTAGACATTCTGTTACTTGAGATTTTAGTTGACGATTTCTAATTTGATTTAAAATCTTTTGGTCTACTAGCTATAGAAAAAAAAAATCTTTTGAAAAATTGGGAAATCTGACCTATAATTTCTTGACTATAATATGGCTTCAGGGTAATTCCTTTTTAAAAGTTTTAATATATTTAGTGTGTTTTTAATATGTTGGAAATGTATTTCCTACTTTTTTCATCTTCTGCTAATTGTATTCTGTTTGTTGTTTAGTTCATATGCATGGAATAACTAAATGCTGGCAAGAGTGTTTTGCCAGTTCAGCTTTTAGTAAGCCAAATGATTTTGAAAAAGGATAGGTATTCTTTAGCTTCCAAAATCTTAACTTTAGATTCAGCAATAACTAAATAATAATAGACTACCCACTGACTGAAAGGTCAGAATCATGGAATGATTAGAACATTATGATTATGTGAAGGGAAAAAATCCCAACAATACTACATCATCTAGTGCCAAGTTTGAATTGGATTGTGTTCTGTGACCTACTTTCCTTAGATTGCTCTGATCTCTATGGATAGAACATGTACCAGTATTCACTAGAGACTATTAGTTTTATTTAAAATTTGAGGATTTCATAGAAGTCATATGTAAATGATTCTTACCTTCCTGGAAATACTACTGATTTGGTTAATTCATCAATGATGATGTGATGCAAAGATCATTTCAGTGTATAAGAACTAAGATAAGCAATACTGGAAGCCTCAAGGTAAGCAAATATTATAAACTTCACTAACACACAAGTTATATAGGTCATGTTTTTTATTTATTCTTTTAAGGGGAGGAAGCAGCTTTATTTAGTTGTTCATTTTTGGTTTTTCACCCCGGCCCTGCATCTTGAACACAGGTCCTTGGGCTGTATTTGGTTCAGACACCGGGGTCTCAGTCCCCTAAGCTACAACGGTTTGCCCCTATTTTATGCATTTTTAAATGATAACTTTATTTATAATTCACCTACACAAAATTTATCTTTTTAACATGTCCAATTCAGTGGTATTTGGGATATTTACAGAGTTGTACAACCATTACCACTATTTAATTTCAGAACACTTACATCATCTCACCAAAAGATCCTCATCATTAGCAATCACTCTCCAAAGTTTGTTCTTTTGGATAATTAGTGAAATGGACATGTGACCAAGATAGAAAAAGAAAGGATACAAATAACAAATACAGGCTGTAAAGAGATATTAAGAGGATAATTTTATTATATTATCGATATTATGAACTTTATCAATTAATTTAGAAATTTAGATGGAATGAGCAAATTCCTAGGAAATATAAGTTACCAAACATCAAGAAAGAACAAAATAGAAAAATATTAACAGTATTATATCTAATACAGAAAATGAATCCATATTCTAAATCCTTTTCACGAAGAACAGTCTAGTTCCAGATAATTTCACCCATGAATTCTTTCAGAAAGTACAGGAAGAGGTGAATCTATTCTAATACAATTGTTCCAAAGAATGGAGTGTGAGACATTTGTTTCATGAGGCCAACATAACTTGTCACCCAAATTTGAGGATATTACGAAAAGTAAAAATTTCAAGAAAGAAAGGAAATTTATGGGAGAAATCATGATTATTTCCAGAAATGCAGAAAAATAATTTGATAAAATTTAACATCGCTTTATGGTAAAATAACAAAAAAAAAAAACCCAAATACTTAGCTAACTGGGAATAGAAAGAGGCTTAGTTAATTTGATTATGGTATCTAATATAATGGAAAGTTTTCATTACTAGAGATGTACTAGAAGTTTTATCTCATATCTAGAATAAGGCATGGAAGATCATCATCACGCTTTATATTCAATCTTGTCCAAGAGACCTGAGTATGTGCACAAAGGAGAAAAATATACATATTACAGTAGAATTTATAATATTGCTATTTTTGAATAATGATTGTTTTGAATGAAAATCCCAAAACATCTGCCCATAAGTTATTGAAAATAACAAGGCTAATTAGTAGATGGTCAGTATTTGGCAACTAACTACCTACCTGAAATCCCTGTTTAACTATTTAAACATCATCTCAAACTTAACAGGGTCCCAAACTCTTAAACTTTTTCCCTATAAAACCTATTTCTCCCATGGCTAGGTTCTCTGATTTCTTTGAGAAATAGCACCATTATCCTAGTAATCCAAGCCAGAGTTGAAGGGAATGATAGCTTCTAGCCTGTGTATTGACTTTGTATGAATCAGAAACAGGTACATGTAAGTGAATGTAGCCCCACACTAGAAGACATGAATTTGTAAGCACTGTATTTCAGCTCCCACATGCCCTTGTCAGCTAGATATACTTCTGCAGTGAGCATTTGCACAGCAGTATATATGACTGCTGCATTTCTCACCAATTAATGTGTCTTCCAATTCTGCTTAATTGTAGTGACTCCCAAAGGTTGCCAAGTTTAGGTCATTGGTTATAACGTCAGCCATACATCCCACCATTCTGACTATATCCTTTTTTATAATGTACCTCAGATTTTCATACAGCAGCAATCTTAATGATATTCACTGAAATTAGGAGAAAAATAGATCAAAATAAGATCAATGAGAAAGACAGAGGAAAAATGAAAAAGTTCCAAAATGAAATCATAATGTTAAAGAATACACTAGCTGAAGTAAAAAATTACAGTAGAGGAGCTCAACTGGTAGACTAGAAAAAGCTTCTTGTTGAATTAGTGAGCTAGAAGATAAGATAGTGGAAAGCACCCAAGGAGACCAGCAAAGAAAAAAAGAGTGAAAAGAAAAAAGACAGCTTAAGAGACTTATGGGATAACATGAAGAGGAGTAACACTCACATCATAGGGGTTCCAGAAGGAGAAGAGAGAAAGTGGGGAGAACTTTAATTGAAAAAAAGAATAATTGGAAAAAAAAAGAATAACTGAGACTTTTCCTTACCTAGAGAAGGAAAGAGACATCCAGATTCAGGAAGAATTCCAAACAAAATAAATCAAACAGATGTATATCAAGATACAGTGTAATTAAAATGGCAAAAATTCAAGAGAATTTTAAACACAGCAGAGTAAAAACAGTCACATACAAGGGAACCTCTGTAAGATTGGCTGCAGATTTCTCAGCAGAAACTATAGGAGAAAGGAATGGAACAATATATTCTTTGTGCTGAAGGAAAAGGATTTCCAAACAAGAATGCTCTGCCCTACTAAGTTATCACTTAGAATTGAAGGAGTGATAAAAGTTTTCCAGAAAAAAAATTCTCTTGACTAAACAAATTCTTCAAGAAATAATAGTTATTTCTATTAAATGAATGAATTCCCACTTAGAAGCAGCAAGGCACCAACATATTAAAGTGAGGGGCAGTAGAGGAAAGTGAAAATGTGGGCTGCTAAAATGAGCTCCAGACTAACTTTCTGTTGAAAACAGACTGTAAGCGAAACAACAATGAGATATCATCTCACATTTCTATAATCTAAAAGACTGGAAACAATGAATGTTGATTAGAATGGAGATAAAAGGTAACACACACTGCTCAGGGGAGTGTAAATGGGTGCAAGCATTCTGAAAAACAGTATGGAGATTCCTCAAAAATGGAAAATAGAAATTCGGTATGATTCCATATTCCTCTTTTGTATAGTTATCTTAAAAACACAAAAACACTAATTTGAAGAGACATATACACTCCCATGTTTACTGAAGCATTATTTGCCACAATCAAGAGCTGTAAGCGACCTTAGTGCCCACTGACCAATGACTAGATAAAGATAATTTAATATAATGCACACATACATATTCTCAGTTATTTAAAAAAAAATATGAGATTCTGTCATTTGTAACAAGATGGATGGACCAGAGAAAATTATGCTTAGTGAAATAAGTCAGTATGAAAAAGGCAAGCATTGCATGACTTATTCATATGTAGTTAAAAGAGAAACCAACCAAACAAATGAACCCAATGAAACAAAAATAGACTTTTAGTCTATAAGAGCAAATTAGTGGTTATCAGAAGGGTAGGGGAACAGGAGTCAAACAGGGTAAAAGGGGTTGGGTATATGATGAATATGAAATTGTTTTTGATGAACTTATAAATAGATGTTGATGTCTTGATTTATGATGATGCACACAATAAGCCTATATATATATATATATATATATATATATATATATATATAATGTTCTAATGCAATGTTCCTTCAATAATATTTTATAAATGCATAAACAAAAAAAATGTCATTGTCCCTGCTTCCATCATTCTCATCTTCTTTGTCTACTGCCAACCTACTACTAGTCCTGCCTTCCAGCCTTTGTTTTAGTGACTTTTTCCTAAAGACTGTCCCATCTCAACCATCACCATCCCCAGCGTAGACTCAGGCCTTTCCTCTAAACTCACACAGTATTTGTGTCTACTTTCCTACACCAGCTACGTATTCTCATCACTGGTTTCCATGTCTGCTTTTGGACTGGAAGAGCCTGAGTGCAGAACTGTGGCTCATTTACAGTTGCATTTTCTCCGCTTCCCATATTCACTTAGTGCCTAGACAGTGAAACATATTTGTTTAATAAATGAAGACATGCCCTGGTGGCCTGGCAGATAATGCCACTGGATCAAGTTCACGTGCATCCCAGGCTGGAGAGCTGGAGTCTGGGGGAACAACCAAGATGAAAAATTATCTAATATAAAGCTTCAGGAAAGCAGCTGTCATCTCATCCCAAAAGCTGTGTCCCCTTCTCTCTTGCTCTCCCCAATTGTTTTTTATCTTCCTACATTTACCTAGAATACAAACTGCCTGTCTCAAATAACGTACGATGGATTTGTTCTATTCAGCTGTGAATCTCAGGGTCTCACTTTACACAGAATTTCTGCAATTCCCGGTGATCACGCTCCTCTGTCAGCCTTTGACATCTGGCCCATTCCTCAGTGTTGACCTTCATGGACCACATTGCTTTGGGGTCAGGCCTAAAAATAAGGAGGGACATTCTAGGCAATGCCAAAATGAGTATCAGCCTAATTTCAAGAAATAAAAATGAAGAGTCAAGGGTAGAGAGTCCAGAGTATAACATAATTTTATCTTGAAACATCTCTGTTGTAAAGCCACTTTTCATAACCTTGTTACACATCATGCATTCTGCCATCATTTATTCCTTTGGCACTTACTAAACTCAATCACTATTCTAGACTCCGGGATTAAAAAAAAAAAAAAAAAAACTTTTAAAAGAAAGGCAATTTTCCTGCTTTTCAAGTTGTTCATAATCTGGGAGAGAGTCCATGAATGATAATTATAAAATAATAAGTAAATGTGTTAATAGACATATACACAGGCCCCATGGTATAGAGATATAGAGAAGAGGGTATGCAGTCTTAGGCATAATACCCAGTGTCTGATAAATGTTAAATACTTCTTTCAAGGTTTTCCATAGCCTGTCCCACCCTATCTTTTCCGACCTTATATCTTTATACACTCCAAAGTCCAGTTATATGTTAGACTACACAGAAGATGAGTTCAACAGGAAATTTAGACAGTTTTTATTTTAGAAAGACTTTTCCCTGCAGGTAAGCGTACACTAAAAAACATAGCAGCAGCTTGTTCTTTCTGTAAAGTCCTGTGACTCAAGGTTAGATGTAAAGTGAGATTGATTTATTTGGGGGGAAAATGTTGATAGAATAGCCATGTTAAATATAGTAAACCTTCTGTCAGCATAATGAATACTCTCTAATGGTAAACAATCTAAATTTAATTTTACAGATAATCCTAAAATCATGCAAGTTTAGATTTAGAATGTACTTTTGATTTTCCTGCTTTACCACACTCCTGGGAGTTACAACCTGAAGCTTCTCCCTTTTTTAGACTGTCAGAATTTATTTTTTAAATTAATATGCATTTCCTAAGCACGGATCAATGCTGATAGGTGAGGAAAGAAACTCAGGATTAACATTTGTCTGGCATAATCCTCAAATGAATAACCAAATACATGTTTAGATGGTTGTTTTAATTTTTCTCACGTCCTTGTGCCTGCTGATGTAGTCAGCATGTGAACAACTCTATTTTAGAACCAACCTTTGGGTGGAGTTATATTACTGCTAACGGATTTTGCTGTGGTTTATTCTAACACTTAATGTCACTTTGAACAGTTAGGGCTGTTTGATCCGACGGTAGAAGACTGTTTCATGAGAACCAAGACAACATCGCTCCAGCTGTCTGGGCCACCCTGTGCGTCACAGCACAGACGACCTGCCCAGCCACCTATTTCCGGTTCCTGTTTTTGTCTTGAGAAAAGGTAAAGTTGGGAATTAAAAATCAGTTTGTGAAAGTCCCCAAATGTGATTCTCTGTTATCAAATTAAAAGCAAACAAAAGAGTACTGGGTTTTGAAATCAAAATGTGTACACGGTATTAATTCCTTTTAAAAAGAAATTCAATATATCTGATGAAACAGCATAGCTACTACCCCATCTCCTTTGTGTGTTTTCAACTTTTCTCAGAACCCCAGCCCTCCAGGCTGAGATGACAAGCCTGCTCGGGTTTCCCTTCACCTGAAACACTTTCCTTGGTAACGAATTGCACTGCTACCTCAATGTCCTCATTTTAATCTCACACTTCACCCAGTACAATCTAACACTGCTCTCAAGAAACTGATAATCAAAACTTGCCACTTTCTCAGCCCCATTAACCACTTGCAGGTCACTATTCTACCCACCTTTGCTTTTTTCTTTTCTTTTGAAGTTGTCAACATCAACTATCTATGCACTCTTGACTGCTAACTCTCAGATCTTTCAGCTTCTATTCCCGTTTTCTGACTCTCAAATTACATTTGTCCTTAGAGCCTTTCTCAGGTTCCTGTCTGTGACCCTTTTCTTTCCTCCCTCTATGCTTGCACTTGACAATCTTATTTTTTCCAGAGCTTTTTTTCTTAACACTAAAAATGAAATTTAAACTACAAAAGCATCGAATGTCCACTGAAATAATACAAAAGAAAAATACAGTGGAGAATTCAGTAAAAGATGAACTGTCTTCTCCTCCTTCTACCCATTTTTTTCCACATATACATATGCATTTTTATTTGCATGGATGTATATAACATATGCTTGCATGTTATTATTTACAAATAGATTTTGTTACAGAAGTTGGGTCATACTAAATATAGTCCTACAACTTGTATTTTTTTCTTGTAAAAAAATCATGACTATCTTTCCTAATCAGCGCATATAGAAGAAGCATACATCTAAACTCCTTATAAACAACATGATTATTGCTCTGGCTAAGCAAATGCAACAAACAAAAGCCCAAATGTAGATGGTCATTCTATACTGTTGCATATCTCTAAACTGTCTTCCATATCTTGATTAATAGTAGCACCATCCTTCCTCACGTGTAACTTGAATACTAGCACTATTATTTTCCACATTTTTAAATTTAGTATTTTTAACTAATATTAACTTACAGACATACATTCCACTGTCAGTTAAGAAGTTCCACAGGTGTGTCATAGATACTTCAGGCTCTGCATATCCCAAACAGAATCTACATTTGGTAGCATAACTCTCAATTTAGTAATTCAAGCTGAAAACCCATATATCTGCATATCCCAAACGGAATCTACATTTGGTAGCATAACTCTCAATTTAGTAATTCAAGCTGAAAACCCGAGTGTGACTGCTTACATTCCATGCCACTAATTTGGTCCAATTTTACATCTAACTATCTCTTGATTATATTCTATGTGTTCTTCATTATCATGGTCTTAAAGTAGAATTTCATTGTGTTTTGTATAACCTGTCACAATATTAACTTCACCATTACCATTTTCTCCTAATTCCCCTCCTCCTTTTCTTGACACCATTTCATCAAGCTGTCAATATGCTTCTCGTCTGCCTTTTTCTGGAGGGTGATATACCGGCTGCTATGCAGTTTAAAAAATTTCCCTGATTTCCCTTCAAACACAGAATAAAGTACACGCTCTTTACTATTCTATATAAGGACTTACCTCAGCCCCATCCAGCTCTCAATCTCTTCCGACTAACTCCAGTTCCCTTTTGCAATTTATGCTTTTTCAATGCTGAAATGCGCACACACACACACACACACACACACACACGTTTTTTGACACCTCCTCTTACTTATCATTGTTAATTACACTGTGTGAGATGTCCTCCTGTACTTCTTTACCTTGAAAACTCCTATTAATTCTTCTATATCTTACTCAACCACCATTTTCCTCAAATAAGTTGCTTCCCTCACTCTCCCCAAACAAAATAGATTCTTTCTTTTTACAATTTGTGAGCACCACTGAGGATGTGTGGATGTGTGTAGACACAGTATTGTTGCATATTGTTTTATTTACCAATAATATTCTTTTTCTATTTACTTACTTGCAGGTTGATTGTATTTCAAAACGGGACAAAATGGGACAGGGCTTTTTGGCCCCCTCAAGAGACTGGGCCAGCGCGACCCAGCTGAACCTGTTGCCCTGGTCCTGGTTTATTAAAACCAGGACAAAACTGATGGTCAGGAAATGTGAAAACAAATGGTACTGTCCCATTTACAATGGAACCTATGGTCAGCCTACTTAACTGTCACCCCTAGTTCTTTGACAGCAAGTGCTAGATAAATATATATTTGCATATTTAACACACGTTACACTGCTGGCACATAGTCTGCGTCGAGTAAATTTTTATTATATGAACTGAGTAATTTTTTATTCTCTTGTCTTCCTCATCATCTACATCCAGCCAGCCTTACACTTTTACAGTACTATGTCAATTATAGTGCCATGCTTTCATTTGTTTTTATTCCCACCACTGTTAGCACAAGAGCTCATTGCCTTTCAGTCATACATTCAACAGTATTTATTAAATATGTTGCCTTGGGGATATAAAGTTGTGGGACACATGATGTCTGCATTTGAGGAACCCATGGCAACTCATGATAGGACGAACAGACAAATAGACTAACCATTGAAGTAACTTCACCACTGATTTTCAGTCTGTAATTTTCTCTTAATCTTAAGTCTTCTTCCCAGTAACCTCAGAGCATTCTTCATAGCATTGAAACCTCTGATAGAGTTACTTTTTGCTTAAAACCCTGCTGCTATCTACTTACTGTAGAATGATATTTCACCATTTAGACTGATACTCAGGTGCTATGCCTTTCTGTGTGCGTGTGTGTGTGTGCGTGTGTGTGTGTGTGTTTGAGGTATAACTAGGCTGATCATACATACTGTTTTAAATGGGACAGTACCATTTTCATAGTTTCCAACCATCAATTTTGTCCCATTTTTAATAAACCAGGGCCATCTATAATACAGGCAAAAGGAATGGTTGAGTTGCCCTGGGTCCATTCCGTTGAGTGGGCCTCAAAGCCTCATCTGTTTTTGCCTCAAGGAGATGTGGTCAGCCTAGGTATAACTGATATATAACATTATATTAATTTCAGGTGTACAAAATAAGGATTTGTTTTGTTACATTGTGAGTAATCACAGTAAGTCAGGTTAACCTCTGTTCCCATATGTAATTACTGCAATGAACATGAGGGTGTGTATATCTTTTCAAATTATGGTTTTCATTTTTCTCAAATACCTGAAAA
Organism: Solenodon paradoxus; assembly: GCA_004363575.1. Lineage (NCBI taxonomy): Eukaryota > Metazoa > Chordata > Mammalia > Eulipotyphla > Solenodontidae > Solenodon > Solenodon paradoxus. The sequence goes on from RJWH01000051.1 coordinate 589,093, forward strand.
TAGAATTGTTGGATCATATGGTAGTTCTAAGAAAGACTTCATGACTTTTCCACTTTATTCCTTCCCTCTCCTTTCTTCCACTATTTTATGATCCTGTCCATTCATCAAAGTATAATTCAAATGATATATTTTCCACAAAATCTTGTGGGATCCGACTAGTAATAACTAGCATCACTTCTTTTGTTACAACATTAATGCACATCCTTTTTAAATTATAATTATTTGTGTATATATATGTATATGTATATATCTATCTTCATTATTAGAGTGAGACAGGCATAATATTTAGGAGGGTTTTTTTTCTGTTTTGACATCACAAAATCAATATAAGCAGAATTATAGTGAATTTTGAATTTGAATTTGAAGCTTATCTGTTATTCCATTTGAAGATTATTCCACTCTTCCAATTTACATTTCTATGAGCTTTAAAGAATCGAATAGCATGATGGTAAAATTTATATTTTATAAAGAATATGATTATTTTATAAAGTAACTTCACACCAAATTTGATTAATTTTCTGGAAAGGCTTTTATTGCCTAGAGCCATAATGAAATTATAGAGCAGCAAACCTTCATTAATGAAGAATAATTATTGTAGTGTGGTAATCGCAAATGCAAAATAGTATTACAATAAAGTATATGTATCACAGTTGCCAAAATGAATTTATATTGCTTACTCTTGATTAAAAGATCAAAGATTTTTAATCATGTCATTGCACATTTTTCATTTAATCTACTGAATCCAGTGATAAGTGATAACAAACCTATTGTTTATGTAAATGTTCAAAAGCTTCACAGTAATGAAGCTTAGATTAGCTCTAATGGAGAGATGAGGAGTACAAATATGTAATCTTCACACACACACACTGAGTAGGATAATTTTTTTTTCCAGTTGAGAGCACTTTACTGAGGCAAAAGTCATTTTATGTTGCTTTTAGATCTTTATTTGTGACATTGACCTGGGAAACTAATTACTGGAAAGAACTGCTGTGAATATTCAAGTAAAAACATGGAGCACTCTGGAAGAATTGTATGATGGAGATTAATTTTTGGTACTTATTGCAGTGAAAAGCAAATACTATTTATCCAGATACACTGGATTCCTTACTATTAGAAAACACATTTTTTTCAAGATTTGCATTTCATTGAATTATCCTTCTATTTCTGTCTTATTAAGAGACAGTCCCTCTGTTGTAGGGAAAAGACTTTAGAATAATTACCTTCACCTTCAACTCTGACTCTGCCACTTACTAACACCATGACTTTGGGCCAGATCTATATGTCCTCTTAATTTCATTTTCCTCACTTATAAAGTCTTGAAGGTTGGTGGTGAGGGTTAAATTAGATAAAGTATGCAAAACATCTGTATAATGCCTGGCACGTGACAGGCTCCCACTATGTGGCAATTTTTTTACTCCAGCAAGTATGTATCTCATATCAAATTTTCATGATTGTGTAGGTAACATCTCATCGTTTAGGTTCTCTTTTAATTTGCAAGTTTAGATTCTGCCGTGTAGGGGTTGGCAGTATGTGAAGTAGTCAGTACCCCTTTCTGCTCACGTGCAATTGCACCCACCAGAGAGATCACTTTTCAAGCACCATCTGTTGATACGTATTTTTAACCAAATTAGGATAATTATGTATATATATACATATATTATACACACACACACATAATAGATGTGTGTGTGTGTATAATATATAAACTATGTATTCTGAAATCTGCCCTCCCTAGTTATATTTTCTGTATTTTCTAGATGTTTTACCAGGTAGATGCTTCTATTCTGTCCTCTTTAAAAAAATCTTATTTGAAAATAATTTCAAATGTACAGGAAAGTTGCAAAGTAAAAACGGTACAAAAAAAATTCATATACTCTAGCCAAATTCACTTGGTAACATTTTACCCCATTTGTTTTGTCATTCTCCTGCCCCTTTCCTTCCCTCCCCTCCCTCCTTTTCTCCCCTCTCCCTGCTACTCCCCTCTCTCCTCTCCACCCTTGACCTCTCCCCTCCCCGCCCCTCTCTGCCCACTCCCCCCATACATATACACATATGCAAATGAATGCTGAAGACAAGTTCCTCCTGGCCTTTTATTTTTATATTCTTGAATATTAATTACATCTATTTTCTGAAGAGTAGGTATATACTGTTGCATGACCATGATGCAGTTACTCCATTAGCAAATTTAACCTTGATCAAATACTTTCATCTACCATTTAGATTCCAGTTTTATCAATTGATCTGATCATGTTTTGTGTAGCAGGTTTTCCTCTCTAGTACAGAACACAGTCTAGGATTAGGAATTGAATTTAATTGTCATTTTATTTAATCTCTTTTAATTTAGAACTTTGCTAAAGCTTTTCTTTGTCTTTTATGACATTGATATCTTGACGAATATAATTCCCCCCATTTAGGTAGAACTTCCCCATTTAACTGAGGAAGTTAATTCACAAAATTATATTTCATGCTTGAATGGGTTTCCTTATCCCTTTATTAAATATCAAAATATTTAAGTATGATTTCTTCTAGTTCTCTTAAGGGTCTATTTAAAAAAATCTTTGGTGAATAAACAATGTGATATATTCATTCAAAAATATTTTTCAGCCATAAAAGCTAATGAAAGTCTGAGAATGAGCTAACATAGATACACCTTCAAACACTTTGCTGAGTGAAAGCAGCCAGACAAAAAAGGGCACATATTAAACTATTTTATTTATATGAGATGTCCAGAATAGGCAAATTAATAGAGACAGAAAGTAGATTTGTGATTGCAAAGGGCTGAAGGGAGAGGAGTGACTCCTACATGAGGTACCACACTTCCTTTTGGGGTGATACAAAATGTTCTGAACCTAAATGGTGGTGCTGATTGCACAATATTGTTAATTGTATACTGTAAAATGGTAAATTGTATTATGTGTATGTAGTTTATTCAAATATCTTTGATTCATAGATAATAGGTTTAAGAAATTAGATAAGGTGTGATCTTGTGGCTCAGGCTACTGAGACACTGGTATGCAGACCACATATAATCCAAAGAGAACTGGGGCTGTGGTGAAAAAACACAAAATGAACAACTAAATAAAGATGTTTCTTTCCCTCCCTCCCTCCCTCCCTCCCTCCCACCTTCTCTCATTCTGTTTCTTCCTTCTTTCCTTGAAAAGATTTCTTCCTCTTCTCCCTTCCGCTCTTAAAAAAGAAAAAAGAAAGAAAAAGGTGTGTTCTGGTGCTTTAGCGATTGAGTTCTCAGCCTTCGATCTGTATAGTCGACACACATCCCAGAGACCCAGGTATGGGATCTGGGACCAGGAGGAACAACCAAGATGGACAAATAAATAAAAATAAATGCTTCTTCCTCCTCTCTCTTCCTTCTTGCCTACTCACCTTCTTTCCTGCCTTTACCTTTCCTTTAGGAAATAAAAAAGAAAGAAAGAAACTAAGTAAGAAACAGTTTCAGTTTTTATAATTTTTCTCCTGGTTATCAAATCACTACAGTATCCAAATAATCTGTTTTAATCGAATTTTAAATGCCTCTTTTCATTATATTCTATATTCTTATTTGAATTTTCAGAGTTTCTGACCCAGAGTTCCAATTGCCTGTTCCTTTGCCAGTACCACACTGCTTTAAGTAATATAGCTTTGCATGATGCTTTATGTTTAGTGAGGCCAGTTTTCTGGTCCAGTTCTTCACTCCCAGAACTTTTTCTTTTCCGATTTTTTTCTTAGATGTTCTTGCATGTTTATTATGTGAGGTAAACGTTATAATTTTCATTCAGGTTTTTTATGAAAATTGTCAGAATGTTAATAGACTTTATTTTTTAGAGAAGTTTTACATTCACATCAAAATTAAGGAGAAAGAACAGAGTTTATAATCCATGCTTTCACACGTGCACGACCTTTCTGCCATCTGGCCCCACAGTGGTAACTCTGTTACAATCAATGCATGGCTGCTGACTCATTATTTTTAGCTAGTCATAGTTTGCCCTGGGGTTCTGTCTTGGTGTTGAACATGCTATGACTTTTAACAAATGTATCATAACACATATCCATTATGGTAGTATGTTAAGAGGTCATTTCCTTTTAGAACCATTGTCTAATGTGCTATAGATGATTTATCCATTCACCCACTGAAGGACATCCCAGTTGCTTCTGGGTTTTGACAATTAAAGCTTCTATCAGCATCCATTCACAAGTTTTTGTGTGGACATACATTTTCAGCTCTCTTGGATAAATAAAAAGGAGCACAATTACTGGATTATATGATAATAACTGTGTTTAGTTTTATAGTAAACTATAAAGCTCTTTTCCAAAGCGACTGTACCATTTTGCATTCCTACAAGCAATGAATGAGAGTTCCTCTTGCTCCACATCCTCACCAGCACTTGATGCTGTCTGTGGTTGGGATTTTAGCCAACTTAGTAAGAGCTTTAATGGCAAAGCTTGTCATCTCATTTGGAATTAGCTCTCCATTACTCAAATCTTATTTTATGTGTTTCAGTGGAGACTCAACATTTTTCAAATAAACCTGTATGTTTTTGTGAAATTTATTTCTGTTTATTTATAAATATATACTATCATCTATGACATAATTTTATTTACATTTTCTAAATTATTTTGTGTCTGATAGTTATTAGTTTTTACATACTTCTTTTGTACTGATTACCTTATTGAACTCTAATTATTAGATGACATGCTATCATTATAATAATTGTCTCCTCCTTTCCAAGTTCATACTTCTGATCTATGTGTATTCTTGAGAATTTCATCCTCTACATACTCTTATTTTTTTCTGTTTGGCATGAATTCAGCCCCTGCCTTTTTAGCTGTTATCCTCAAATCTATGTCTGCATTCCAGACTTCTCTCCCAAATTTGAGACTCATAAATTTATTCATCAACAAATATTTATTGAACTCTTCCTGCATACTAGACTTTGTTCCAGCTATAGTTCCCAGAATTGTAAAACAACTAGTACCTAAGAAAGTTTCATTTATAAGAGAATAATATTGCTGTTTTGTTATTACAAAGTTTAAGTTTTGAAAGATAATATATTTGATTACAAAGAACTTAGTTTCTCAAACAGTTTATATTTGTGTAATTACACCTAAACTACATTCTTGAAATGTTTTGATGTGTCTGTTGTCATTTGATCCTGAAAATCCTTTTTACATGTTTAAATTTTTGATGTGGTTTAAAAAATCCTTCCAAAATGCATCGTCATCTTATGAAAAGTATATATAGTGTTAACTGTCATGAGGATTTATACCAGTAATCTCAACTAAATTCAATCAATCATTTGCTTGCATGATTAACCATACATATTTCAAACTGAAGATTAAAATTAATTTTTTTTATTTTTTTCCACTGACTTGCTTTGATGATTCATCTAAAGTCAGATGATTAGCTCAACTTCATATGTTTAGTAGCATTACATAGAAAAATACTCCAAGAGTTTAAGAAGCAAGAGGTCATCTAGGAAGGTCAGAAAATAAGACACATTATTTATAAAGTATTTTGGCTGCCTATTCTGTAAGGAGAGAAAATCAGAAGACTAAGATTTAGTTCCAGATCTACAGGGAATAGTAATGAGACTCTGTGTGTGTGTGTGTGTGTGTGTGTGTGTTGGGCAGAGAAGTTACAACTCTTTTCTCCAGCTATAAGATGAGGAGACGTGTTTCTTTGGGCTCTACTTCAGAGGAGAATAATAAGATAATATGCGAGCATCTTATAATGACCTTACTACTGAAGAATGTCAAGAAGCTCATCTAGTTGAACCTCCGTTTCTGTACTCCTAACAGGTAGATAACTGTCTAGTTCCTGTTGCATGTTACAGAAATCAAAGATTATAAAGAAATGGCTCTATTAAAAAGGGCACTTATTAAAAGAAGGCACTGTAGCATATCCTCTAATGATAAAGACTACAATGGAAGAAATTGTTTTACTTTCATTAATTTCTTTATCACAGAATATTAGGGCATATGGAATTTTCTGATATTGAATCTTTTAGAGACAATTCCAAGTGATGTGGAAGATATAAATCACATAATATATTTAACCTTAGTCTTAGTTACTGTACACTTAGAAAGGGTTCTTTTATATGTAAAGGAAGAACTTTCTAATGTTTAAATTTGTGATAATATGAGTTACATTTATCAGGTGTAAAGATGTCTACTGTACTGTAAATCAACAGAGGTAAAAAATAAAGATTCTGAAAGCAAAATATTTGCTGTCAATGAAAGCAAAATGCATGAAGGTTTTCTTGTTTTACATTACCAAAGTGAAAAAAATTCAAATTGCTGTCATGTGCAGAAAATGCTTAAAGTACAAAAAAAATTAGTCATGACCAGGCTAACCTATTTCATGCTGATTATATCAGTGAAATGAGAGCATAGAGTTAAGTACTATTTTCATCATAACAACTACTCAATACAAAATGGGAGGCATGGAATGAAAAGAAGAAAAACTTTTCCTGGTTTCAACATAACTAGCATATCTACCTAAAAATAGATAAATATATAAAATACACAGCACATTGAACTGAAATGTATTTCATTTTTTTTCTCTCACAAACAGGGAAACAAAAGCCTGTATTCCAACTAGGTTGTCTCTGTAAAAGCATTCATTCTGTGTTCTTTAAAATGCTTTCTCACTAAAATTTTCAGTTATCAGCGAATGCAGCCTAAAATATTGCTTTCTTAAAATCATGCAAATTTTATTTATACAATTTGCTAAAAACTTTATTTCTTATGAAAAAAAACGATAAAAAGTAGGCAAAACCTATTGCTTCTTGAAATGCTTTCCAAGAAATGAACTCTTGGAAGTTCCTTTACAATTTTTTTTTCAAATTAAATATATCCTGTCTGAAGCAGAATTACTAACAAAAAGCAAGAGTTTCAGGGCAACTGAAGTTTAACTGTATTACAGAAAAGTTCTGAAAAATATCAGATGATGCACTTCAGTATAATGTGCAGCACAATTTAGCATATCTATTTTTCATAATAGTAGAAAAAACACTTCAAAAGTTTTGGTAAGTATATGGTAAATGGGAACCTGTGGTAAGTCACAGCATTTAAAAAAATACCTGCCAAACATGAAGTGGTGGCTCATTTCAGGGCTGAGTGTGCGAGGAATTAGAAAAGCTTGGAGATTTAATAAATTGATTTTAGAATTGATGAGTCCTGGTATTTCCACAGAGTAACGCAATCTGTAGCGTTTTATTGTTATACGATAAAAAGGATACATTTTATGATAACTCAAAAGAAATTGTGACGGTTTGGTAGGGCTACTCTTTCTACCTCAATTGAACAAGATTTGTCCCTGTTGGTGTTGTTTCCCTGAAAATGAGACAACCCAGAGACCATTAGTGTCCAGAGCAGTTTCCCTGCAGAAGAGGAGCAGCAGCGGTTCACTCACTGCCTTCTAAGCCTCAACTGTTTTCACTGCCCTGTTAAGTAAAACTTCTCTCACTAGTGGGAGAAGTAGCCGAATACTGCTTTTGCTTTGCTATGATTAACTTGTCAATCAGCCAGTAACAAAGGAACAGTTAGTGGCTATTGTCGTTGTTAGGGGGAGATGCCTGTTGCCAGATGTTGTTTTGTATTATTTTTTTAGTTGAAGTAACATTGGTTTACAACATTTTATAGGTTTCAGGTGAACAGCCTTATAATCAACCTCTGTATAGACAACAATAAGCCAAGTGTTGTTTCCATCTTGCACCATACAATTGACCCCTTTGACTTGATTTACCCCCCCACCTGCCCACGGCACCCACCTTCCCTTTTGGTAATCATTATTTTGTTCCTGTGGTTTAAGAATGTGTTTTTGCCCAGGTACTTGGGATGTATGTGGACTACGCTCAGCTGGAGGCAACAGATCTAACCGCTACTCTACCAGGGCACGTCATAAACTGACTCTTTTTGAACAGCACTGGGAAAACTAAGAGAATGAGGCAAAATCACACAGGTCCTTCAAATGGTACTAGCAGGTACAAAACACTACCCATTATTGACTTGCTTATACATAATGACTTTTGGTCCCAGGGCTGTGGATGTTTTCAGACCAGAAAGGGAAACAGAGATATACTCAGCCAACTAGGAGGTTGATTACTGAGCTTCCACTCTGTGTCATGTCCCTTTGCCTTATTATTTTTAACCATGAGAATCACGTATATCACCATATATATATCACTACTTCGGTATCCCACCACACCTGAAACTCTACCAATCTATAACAGAATTTGTTGTCTTTCCCACAAAACGTGATGCTTTCTCAATGCTCTCTCTCTCAGTTGACACCACCATTCACTCAGATACCCAAGTAAGAGACTTAGATATTATCCGTTATGTCACCAGCAGCCTTTCTCTACTGCTATCCTTTATTCCTTAGCCTCCTACCAGCCTGTAACCTCTTCCCCTCTCCTTTGATAGGATTTTCTTAACCTTTTAATAATGCTCAAATCCATTTCCTTCTCTTCATCATCACTGCTTCTGCTTGGGTGAAGTCTATGCTTGTCTCTGAATAATAATAAGTCCCTGACTAGTTTCCCTTCCTCCAGTCTTCCTCACCCTCCTTCATTCTCCATTCTGCAGCCAGCCTAATAGTTCCAAAGTTCTGAAGTACTTACGTTACTTCTGTTTAAGACTACTGTGATTCTTCATTGCTCTCAGCACAAAACACTTGGGGAATATTTGTTGAATATTCTTAAGAATTACACTGAGTTGGGCATTACTGTTCCATTTTTCAGATAAGGGCAGCAAATCTAAAGTGTGTAATTTGACCCCCACTCAGATAGTCAAGGCTTGTCTGACACCTGAGACTGCTGTTTCTGTATCACACTGCCAGCCTTTCTATCAGAAGATGGACTTGTCATTAGACGGTGAAGAAAGGCTACTGGTTACATACGGATTTCTGCCAGTCATTAACAAGTAAACAATCTCTGGCTCCCATAACACTGGAGCAATTGCTTTCCAGAATTATCTTGCACTGCAGTAAAAATGTGATTGACCAGAAACTTCAACCAGGTGGATTTAGAGTCACAGAGGAAAAACATTGTAAATTTTTAGGAAAAATAGCTATATTATTAAAAAAATGTTCCTAACAACTTTTGAAAGCAACTTTCAACATATAACTTGGAATATTTTTTCTATATTATGTATAATGATAATCAAATAGATCTTTTAGCCAGTGTCTCACATATAATACACATTCAGTTACATATTTACCAAAGGAATACATTAATAAAAGGGAAAAGCAAAATTTTTAGCTTTCTATGTTGAACTTAGATTCTTCTTCACAATTGTCATATTCTTCATACTAATGGAAAAAAGTAAATGTATGTATTTTAGTTAAGTTTTTACTACATAGATCTAAATAAAAAATTTCTTATTATTATTAAATTAGAAAATCCAAAAAAAATTTTTAAAAGAAAATTCATTCAGAGCAACTCATTTCCCAAGTAGTCTGGTAAAAGAGACATATGATTCTAGTTTGTGTCTGCCAAAGCTTGACATATGTTTGTATTTGTTTGCAACTATGAATTTACATGGAAAAAGAAGATTGACATTACTATTTGAAAAGAAAGTTTTGTATGCAGTTGAAGATTTTAAATTCTCCCACTATACATTAGTATTTCAGATTCCCTCTCAGCTGTCTTTTCGATCTCTCCACATATATACTGTGGAGTTAACTAATATATGATGATTATAACCAAGATTAAGTTAGGATCATACTTTTCAAAACAAAGTAAAATAACCTGATTTTCTGGGTGACCTATGCATTAGATCAGGAAAAAGATATCACTCAAAATGCACATATCACAGCATATTTCTAGTTCTTTTTTGTTTGTATAAGGAAAGGTACAGGGAGAAGGCAAGAAGACAAGTAGGCAGGGAGAAGAGGAAGAAATACTTAATTCATTTTTTATTTAATTGGTCATCCTGGTTGCTCCCTTGGGTCTGGGTGGCGAACCTGGGTCCTTGGGACGTGTGTGATCTGTGCCAGTCAGAGGCAGCAGATTCATCTGCTAGGCCAGCAGGGTGCAACTTCTGGTTTTTAAATGAAAAAATGCACTCCTAAAAATAGTGTCCTCACGATTTTAATACGTAAAACTCTAATGCAAAGAATTTAATATGAAGAATTAAGGATGCACAACTTAAGGACATTAAATTTTACCTCACCTTTTTAAAAAAAATCCAATCTTTAATTTTGATCTGGGTCATAATGTTGGATTTATATTCAGGTCATGCTGTCAACAGAACCAGAAGACAGAGAGACAGCAAGCTCGAGTTCCCATTACAGTGAAATTATGATTTAGTTATGATACCGTGACATCTCATGCAGTACTACTTACATACTTCCCACTGATGAATGTAGGTCTAATAGCTCACAGCTTCTAACAGTACCTGTATGAGTCATTTACTGGTTTACCAATGCCAAAGTTTTTCTAATGAAAATTAATGCCATATTGAGATGCGGATAAAGTTTTGGGTTTTTTTAAATTTATTTCCTTTAACCTCTGACCCCGGCTTTACACCCAGGTCCATAGACTTAACATGATATTTACCTTAGCCACCTAAGTTACCTGAGCCACAGGGTTGTGACCAGATGAAATTATTTGAAGACTAAGAGTTCCAATATTTAATAAAAATTTGTTTCAACCATGGCATCATGGCAATTTGGAAAATCCAGGCGGAGGCGATTATTAGATCAATACTGGATTTTTTAAATAAAGGTGAATTTTTCAGAACCCTTTTATTGACCAAATGTGGACTTCTGGGGAATATAATTGCAACTGTTCTGGACCTCGGCCTTGACTGGAGAAGCACAGGGTTCATATTTGCTTCTCTTTGGGGACTGAATCGTTAGTTGAGCAGCTATTGGCCAGGGTAGAAGCACAGCTTCACGGCCGCTTTTCTAAGAGGAGGAAGTGCTGCCTGCCCTGCAGGTCTATGCCAAAGCCCTTTTGTGCGTGGTGGCACATTGTGCAGGAGACTCCATCCGGTAGCTGCTTTCATCTCTGGGTCTCTGAGGGTCAGGCTTCCTTCCTGCAGCAAAGTGGGGTGGGAATCTGTCCGAATCCACTCTGTCTTCCTGCCTTGTTTTTCTCACTCCTAGAGAGATAAGCAGTACATCAAACTCATTCTCTTTGTTGACGGGTTCAGCTTAACCTCCCAGGCATTTGACTTCAGTATTTTTTTTAATAGTTTTCAAATAAATTGTGCACAAAACATACAGCAGCTACCTGTAGCAGATAACAGCAAAGCACCGAAGTCTATGCGCAGTGTGGTCTGTCCTTTCCTTCCTAAACCGAAGTCTGTTCCTCTGAGGGTCTCCTGCACTCTCAACTGCCACAGTTTAAGGAAATCTGTCTTTATTTTGATTCTAGTAAAGAAAAAAATAGTTTGAAATTCAGAATACTCATGTAACCATATTTGGGAAAAAAAAAATCTCTAAAGCTCTTTTATAGAGAGTAAAGGAGAAAAGAGGTAGGAAATCCCCTGCACAAAATTTTGTTTAGAAAAAAAATTGCACCTAAGCTACTGCTATGATGGCAAATAAAAATAAGAACTTGGTGGGCATAGTTCTAATTAGGTCACTAATGGTCACAGTATCAAGTCCAAGAGCATAACCTACTTGATTTATACTCACTTCTGCAGACTTGAATGACTTTCACACAACATGTTTCTCTTTCTTAGGCACCTTAGTGGTTATTGTGGACTATGAACCCCACCCTTTTGATCAGATAAAAACAAAATAAGCTGAAGAGAGAAAATAAACCTCATATTCATTAAACCAGTGTCTCTAAAGATATATGACATTAAATATCTAAAATGGAAAATCTATTTATTGGACTTCTTAATAAATATGTAACAATATTTTATGCATGTATGTATGTATGTATTTATGAAAAGGTACAGGCATGAATGAAGGTGAGTAGGCAGGCAGGCAGGAAGAAAGAGGTAGACAGGAAGAAGAAGCATTTTATTTTATTTTATTTTCATTTTAGCTGTTCACACTATTTCTGATTCACCTCCACCCCCTCCCCAAGCCCCAACCTGGGACTGGAACCCAGTGGTATGTGGCTTGCTGCTTTGGAGGCGATTGGCCAACTATTCCACCGGAGAGCACTTGTAATATTTGAAACAAGCTGCCTTTCATAGGGCTAAAGTCTTCTAAAGAATGTAAGCTAATAGAAAATGGATTTCTTTTAAAATCATGCCTACTTTTGAGTTTTTTAAACAATTAGGTTTCAGGTAAATTATTTTAGCAGTTATTTCATACACACAGTAAAATTTCATTTTGCAGTGAACAATAGATAGAATCATCCTTGGTGGCCCTCCAAATCCCCTATTTTTTTTCTTTTAATTCCTTTTAGTTAAAATTTACTTTTGAGGTGACATTGGTTTACAATATTGTACAAGTTTCAGGTGTACAGTTTCATACCTTGACATCTGAACATACTGCTGCACACCTGTCACCAAAGATCTAGCAACCACACACAACCAACTTATCAACCCCTCTACCTGTTTCACCCACCAGCAACCATCTGTCCCTACTAGTAATCATCTTTCTATTACATAATCTAAGGGTGAGTTTTTGTTTGCTTGGTTTGTTTGCTTTGATTCTTTATGTTCTACATATGCATGAAATCACATGGCATTTGTCCTTCTATATCCAACATTTCACTTAGCATAATTTCCTCAACTTATAGCCATGCTCCTTGAAATGGCAAGATGCCATCATTTTTTTTTTTTTAATAGGTGAGTAGTAGTCCATTGTGTGCATATACCACGGTGTCTTCATCCACTCATCCATTGGTGGGCACTTAATTTTCATATCTTGGCTACTGCAAATGATGCTCCAATGAACATAGGGGGTTCGTGTATTATTATTTAAATAAATATCAGAAAGTAGTATTGCTGGGTCATTAAGTACTTTGATTTTTAATTTTTGAGCAACTTCCATACCGTTTTTCATAGTGACTGGACCAACTTACATTTCTCCCACCAACAGTGTATAAGAGTTACTTTTTCTCCCCATTCTCATCAACATTTATTATTTTTTAAACTTTTTGATAATCCCCATTTGCACAGGTGTCAGATGATCTCTAATAAGGGTTTGATCCTAATGATAAACTATTGAACAATATCTTTTCTTGTGTCTGTTGGTCATCATATTTATTCTTTGGTGAAGTGATTATTTAGATTCTTATTTTTTTTAAATGGGTTGCTTTTTGTAGTTGAGTTGTTTAGATATTTTGCATATTAGCCTTTTATCTGATACATAATTTACAAATAACTTCTTTCATTGAGTAGGTTGCCTTTTTATATTAACAATGCCTTCTTTCCCTGGATGGAAGTTTTTTAGTTTGATGTAGTCATATTTATTTTTGCTTTTGTTTCCTTTGTCATGGAATGAGGCAGATGTCAAAGAATGTATCATTTATGTTTTCTTCTATTCACTTTATGGTTTTAGATCTTCAAGTTCTTTATTTTGAGTTAATTCTTGTGTTGATGTTAGATAAGGTCTAGTTTCATTCTTTTGCATGTAGCAGTCCAGTTTTTACACACTATGTTGGAAATTTATTTTATTGTCTTTTAGCTTCTTTATCATAAGTTAATTATGTATGTGGGTTTCTTTCTTTTCTTTTTTTTTTAAGGGAAGGTATAATCAGGAATGAAGATGAGCACACAGGCAAGAAGGAAGAGAGAGGTGAAAGAAACATTTTATTTAGCGTTCATCTTTGTTGTCTCAGCCGGAGGCAGTGGACCTAACTGCTCTTTCACCAGGGCATACCACGCATGTTGATTTCTGAACTCTTGATTCTATTCCACTGATCTCTGTCTGCTTTTATTTATACCATATGGTTTTGATTAATGCTTTGTAATAGCTGGAGATCAGGGAGCATGATGCCACTATTTTTGTTCTTTCTTTTTTGTTGCCAGCATTGCTTTAGCTATTTGTGTTTTTTTCTGGTTCTGTATAAATTTTTGGATTTTCATTTTATTTCCACAGGGAATGTTATTAGGATCTTGATAGGGATTACTTTGAATCTGTATATTGCTTAAGGCTATATTAACAATGCTAATTCTTCTGATCCATGAGCATGTCATGTCTTTCCATTCCTTTAAGTCTTCTTATAACTTTTTCAATGGTGTACTAGTTTTTAGTGTACAGAGCTTTCACTTTTGTTAAGTTTATTCCTAGGTATCAATTTTTGGATGTGATTATAAATGCTATTGTTTTCTGAATTTCACTTTTTTCTAGTTTGTTGTTCGCATATACCCTACTCTGTTTTCTAACCCAGTAGATACACTAATGTTCCTGCTGTTTAAAAATTCTGAAGCTATCGCTGGCACCAGGTCTTGGGGCTCTATTCTTGAAAATCTCTAGAGTTCATGCACCCTGGTGGCTGAGGTGTTAATCCCATGTCTGGGATGCAGTCCTCTACCTATAGTCCAAGGACCTGGGTTTGCAGCCTGGCATGGTGTGAGGTGTAGGGGGTGGGGAAGAACAGCTAAAATGAATGACTAACTAAACAAAATGCTTCTTCGTCTCTCTTCCTCCCAGCCTGCTGCCTCTTAGCCTCCCTTTCTCTTTTATAAAAACATCTCTAGAGTTGTCCTTATCAATAATGAAATGTGACCAGACTTTATATTAGTTTCTCTATAAGCTTTAAAAAAAAAAGCAAGGTGCAGGCAGGAATGAAGGTGAGTAGGCAGGTAGATAGGGAGAGAGAGGAGGCAGTATTTTAATTTATCTTATTTAGTTGTTCATCATTGTTGCTTCCCCAGTGGCAGGATGAGATGGAAACAGGGTCCTTCAGATGTATGTGGACTGTACTCAGTGGGAGGCAGTGGACCCAACTGCTATTCCACCAGGGCATGCCAGTTTCTATGTACTCCTTTAGAAAAAGTTCCAGCGAGTCTGGACTTCCCCGTCTCCTCTCTGCTTTACTGTTAGAGTTGTTGGTTGACTGCAACACTGATAGGTTCACTCTTCTGCTTAGAAAATTTCGGTGATTCATAGGTCACCAGAGTAAGTTGCTATTGTGATAATATATTGATCACTATAGCCTCAGGTGAGGGAAAGTAGACAGAACTCCAGTGCATTGCCTCTAGTTTCCAAAGGATTCTTTTTGTGACTTGAATGTACTATTCAAATATTACCATTTTTCATTCTGAGCCTCTACTTAAAGGTTTGAAGACTTGCTTTCAAACAAGAGTTTTTAACTGACACCATAGAACCCTTGGGGAAATGATGTATGTCAGGATATTTGTTAGCCTCCTTAATTTTTGGGAAAATGGGGCATCAGAAATGATCTAGTCTTAGGGGGACTCTATTCTCTAAAAAAGTTAAAAGTTAATTTATATTGGTCTTAATGATCTGTTCCATATATATTTACAAACTCACTATCAATCATTCTTTTCCATGCACTTTTCTTTGGCCCCCATCATTCTGCAGTTTTATCACCATTTTCTCCTACTCCTTACCCTATGCATCAGCCATGATGAATTGTTTGCAATAATCTGATATGAAATTTCTCTACCTACCTTCCTTCCTTCCTTCCTTCCTTCCTTCCTTCCTCCCTTCTTCCCTCCTTCCCTCCCTGCCTGCTTGCCTGCCTGCCTGTCTGCCTTCCTTCCTTCCTTCCTTCCTTCCTTCCTGAAGGTACAGGCTGGAATGAAGGTGAGTAGAAGCAGGCAGGCAGGAAGAGAGAGGATGAAGAAGTAGCACTTATTTAGTTGCTCATCCTGGTTGTTCACCCTGACCCCAGGACAAAACCCTGGTCCTTAGTATGTATGTGAATGGTCTTTGCTGAAGGAAGTTGATAAAACCCTTAGCACACCTCTGATATGCATTTTTAAGCTTCAGTGTTCCTCACAAACTTTCTCTTGAGCTACACACCCATCAAGACCCAATTTAAACTCCATTCCTCTATGAACCTCCCCTAGAAAATCTCTCTAGTCTTGTTTTTGTTTCCACCTTCTTTTACTCTTGTGTTATTATGTTAATTTCAGTTTATATTAATGATTTCAATCTATCTTTCCCAACTAGACTATTTCTACTTGAAAGCAAGACGTCTATCAGTTTTTACATACCTAGCATATTGCTTCTAATTGGTGTTTGATAGATGATTGTGGGATGATTGTTCTTTTATCCTGACGTTCATCTATGAAACTGACTAGCCGTTGAAGAGATGGTTAAAATACCAACTCTGCAAAATTTCTTGACTCCCTTAAGTAGGGTGAACTCCTCTATGACACCTAGTAGCTAATACACAAATCTACTGTATCAGGTATTCCTTGTCTTTACCTTGTTCAGGTGTTAAGAATCCATGGTCTTCACTTTGTAGGCTCAGTTCTTCTCAGATCTTTGGCTTAATTTTAATCAGCAGTGGTTTTCAGTCCACCACCACCACTGCCACCACCACCTCTCTTTGTTTACAACCCCACTCTCTTTACTTGCCAACCCTCTCTAGAAACCATATATTCATTTATCTGATAAATCTATTCCAAATTGGAGGATTTCATAGGATTAATAAACTATATGTTTCTGCCTCTTAGTATTCCTAACACAACTTACAGATCAGTGTTCAATCAGATAGAGTCTATATTTCAGTTTAATTGCTGGTCACTCTGTTAAGAAAGGCTGAACTTACAGTCAGTTTAGTTTTCCTGGATGAAAGTCAACAAGGTCTGTTGCTTGCTTTGTCTGTCTGCAGAGAAGCCTGGAACAAATTGTCCATGACAATGTTTGATAATCCCTGCTACTTAATATAATGACCTCTCCAGAGTAGATATAAACGTGAATGAATAGACGACTGGACATCCAAAGCAATAGGAAGTAGCATAGACTATAGTGAACACTTTATTTAGAGAAGAAAACTATTCTTTGGTCATTTCTTGACTTTAAAAAACATGGAACCAGAGGTCCTACTTATTCAACAGAAATTAGGAACCCATATTTTTATGCAAACTTTTTAGTATTGTGACAAGGAGTATGGTTCATGCTCAATATGGTGCACCTATGCATAGGCTGACCATATTTCTTTGAGAAAAATATGGGACATTGGGATGACAAAAACAGAATGGGGTCATGAGCTGGCAACTAAGGGTAGGGGAGGAGGTAGAGCAATCCAAGGAGGAGCTGAGCAGTCAGGCCAGCAACAAATAAGTACTAGGTGATGCTGACTGGCAATCTCATAATAATGATGTGTGGTCTGGTGGGACTTCATAGAAATGGTCAGAGCCAGTGCAAGGAATTTTCCCACCCAGGAAAAGCCAAATTTGTTTCCCCTATAAGCCCCACTCTAAATGTCCTGCCTAAAACACATGCTGCTTTGGGCATCCCAGTGCTACAAATGCCCAATAACCTCCGTGATACCAGAGATAACCCCACAGTGCCAGAGATAACTCCTATAGTACTTACTTGTCTCAACCATTTTGTGATGTTCTGCTCCCTTTGAAGAAACAGGTGCATATGGGGTAGGGGGGAATCCTCTTCCACCTATTTCCTCTCTGTGGGTGGGGACAGCATTAGCTGTCTACAGTGAGCACCACAAGGGCCATCTTTAACATGGGGAAAGAGAGGCATTTGCTTTTAAACCCCCTTAACAGACTAGGCACAGGACAGCTTAACTGCCCCTTTTATCTCCATTGCAGAAAGCCCTGGTTGATTAAAAATGGGGCAAAATTGACTTTTGTATTAAACCAATGGGACTATTGGGAGATATGAAAAACAAACTCAGTAATGTCCCCTTTAAAATGGCACATGTAGTCAGCCTATGTATGCAAGATAAAACATATTATGTAGTTAAGTCTGACATTAGCAAGAGTAAAAAAATCAGGTTAGTTTTCTGTGTATTATTTTCAGTGTTATTGAGGGTTGATATTCCTGAAAAGAGAAGGCAATGGCAAAATTTCCTATAAATGAGCTATCCTGCTGGAAACGAGACAAGTTATTTAGAATTTTGGCAGCCGCTCTCTCCAGCCTAATATATGCCCCTGGCAGAGTAAGAAGATCCAGGAAACAAAAATCTGGAGACATCAGTAGTCTGCGGCAGATCATTTGGGTCAAGTTAATTAAAAAATATCTGAAAAATAAGGAGGACAATGAAATGGCTCCTTTGCTATCATCTACCTGTGACTGTGAGAAAGAAGACTTGGCAAAATATGGGCTCAATAACCATTTGTTGAATGCAGGAATGAATGGAAAAATACATTTTTCTATAATTTATGGAACTTTCTAGAAGATTCAATGTCTCTTGAGTATAATTTTTCTTTCAGTATCAATAAATATTTTGTGACTAAAGATTTTATGTCAAATTTAATTCAAAGGACTTCTGTTTTTACTCTATTACTTTGCATCAACTGGAGTTAAAAGTAAACTATTCAGCCAACTCTGATAGAGTAGCAGTAGGACAATCACCTCTGAAGGAATCCCTGGGTTGGAGTCCTGGATTAAGTGGGGAACAACCAGTGTAACCACCTAAACAGAAATGAAATAAAGTACTTCTTCTTCCCACCTGCTTACTCACCTTCATTCCTGACTGCACCTTTCCTTTAAAAAAAAAAAAAGTAAACTATTTATAACATGTGCATCAAGATACTCTCAAGAGATTGAAAAGGCAATACACAGAATGAGAGAAAATATTTGAAAATCATAAGTATGAAAATGTATTAATATTCAGAATATGTAAAGACTCCTACAAGTCACCAGCAAAAAATAAACAGCCTTCAGAAAATGAACTGAGTACACATTTCTCCAAAAAAAATTTCCAAATGTTCAATAAACACATTAAAAGATGCTCAATATTATTAATCATTAGGGAGACACAAATCAAAGTCATGGGATACCACTTCATATCCAATAGGACGGCTTATTTAAGACCAAAACAACAACAACAGCAAATGTTGGCAAGAATGTGGAGAAATTAGACCCTAGACATTATCAGTGGGAGTATGAAGTGTTGAGATTGCTGTAGAAAACAGCGTAGTGGCTTTTCCAAAAATTGCCCAAAGAATTATCAAATGAGCCAGTAATTCCTCTTTTAGGTGTATATTCGTAAGACCTGAAAGCTGGAGCTTGAACAAATAGTTGTATGCCCACGGTCATAGCAGCATTATTCACAATAGCCAAAGGTGGAAAATAATCTAAATCTAAATGTCTTTTAATGGTGACGTGGATACACAAAATTCATGTATATATATATGATGAATGAATATTATTCATCCTTAAAAAGGAATAAAACCATTGTGTCCTGGTGACTTAGCAGTTTAGCACACCGGGCATAGTCCATATGTATCCCAAGGTCTCCAGTTTAAGACCTGGGACTGGAGGGAATAACCAAGAAGAACAGCTGAATGAAATAAAGTGCTTCTTCCTCCTCTCTTCTTGCCAGCCTGTCTTTGCTTGCCTTCATTCCTTCCTGCTCTTTTCCTTAAAAAAAAAAAAAGAACTCTGATACCTGCCACAAATAGAGGAATCTTGAAGAGATCATAAGTGAAATAAACTAGGCACAGAATCATAGTATATAATTCCACATAGATGAGGAACATAGAATAGTTCAAGTCACAGAAAGTAGATTGGTGGTTGTCAGGGGCTAGGAAGATGGGGTAATAGGGAGTTATTATTTAATGAGCACAGAATTTCAATGCGAGTTGATGAAAAGTTGTCGGATGGATAGTGGTAATGAGTAGTGGCATAGTTGTGAATTTATTTAACATCACTGAATTGCACAACTGAAAAAGTTTAAAATAGTAAACACTCCTATACATATTTAACCGCTGTCTCATTCAATTTAGATTGCTTTTACAAAAGTATCATAGACTGAATAGTTTTAGCACTTTTGTCTGGAACATCCAAAACTGAAGAAGCCAGCAGAGGGGCCCACCCTTGTGACTCAAGCTGTTAAGACCCTGGTGAGGGGAACATGTAAAGCCCAAGGACACCAGACCTAGGGTGGCAACATAGAACTGGGGTGAAAACACAACAATAAAATAAACTTTACTTGTTTAAGCCTCTCTCTTCTCTCCTTTCCTTCTTAAATTAATTAATTAAAAGTTCTCGATAAAAAGATGTACATGTATAAAGATGTCGGCAGATGTGGTGTCTGGTGAGAGACAGCTTTGGTGTTTGTAGACAGCTGTCTTCTTGCTGTCTTCACAGGAGGGGTGATTATCTCTCTCTTCTCTCTTCAGAGAAAGGCACTAATCTGATGCTGGAGGGATCCATCCTTATGACCTATTCACTTCCCAGATGCCCCACCCGCAAATTGCTCTAGGGGGTTAACCTTCAACATATGAATTTGAGGGGAACACAAACATTAGCCTAGAGTAATAATAATTTAAAAAAATAGAATACATTCATCATCTTGAGATGTTTTTCTTTTGCGTTCCAAAAGCATTTACTTTGTCCTCTGCTATACAAGGGCACAGTAAGGACTAAGTGGAGCAAGTGGCCTCTTGTTAGAAGGGTAAAAAGAGCAGGTTCAAAAAGACAGTCAGAGATGTCAAAGGGTGCTTTGACTTTGATGTCAAAGGTGCTTTGAAACTTGGGCGAAAAGAAATAGAGATGTCTGCAGAGGCGAGGGTGAGCCTATAGCAGTGGCCATCCCTCCAGTGACTGTGGAAAAGTCCTTCCTCACGCTTCTATTTGTATCTCACGAGAAGCTCAGCAGCAGAATGTGTATTTCCCGGCCTGAACAGGACTCTCCTTATTTCTGTTAAAGTAAAGATTAATACATAACCCCCAATGAAATAGAGCTATCCAGAGGTCCCCCAAAAGTTTAAAAATACATACCTTTTTAGAGGATAAATGAAGCAATCCAGAAGCTGAATATAAGAGGAAAGCAACTCAAGATCAGAACAAAGCCTTTGGGAGCTGGAACAGGAAAATATGTGCATCACTGTCAAGTGCCAAAGTAAATCCAGCACGCAAATCCCAAACTGTTGTCTGTGTGGTTTCCATAGTGTCAGTAGATATGCGAAGCTGGTGTGACAGCACAGCAAGGAGAGGCATGAAAGATCACGGAAGTCAAAACAAAAAGTCAGATTGTGTGACCCTCTAGCCAGAGTGCCAAGTTTCCTGGACATTTTCTAGCAAAGTGAGCGAGAGGTGGCAGTAATGTTCTTTTCCTTCTCTCCCCCCTCTCTTTCGCCTGCTCCCTCCCCCTTCTGCCCTCCCTCTCTCCCTTGTGAATTAAAGCATTATTTTCTTTGAGCCCCAGGAAAAAGACTCAAATTTACAGTGAAAGGTTACCAATGAAAGAGATCATCCATTCATTTTAATATATATTTATTTTCATGCATAATTGCACCATAGTTAAAATGAGAGCTATTTTTTATACAATTGACCTGCTCTTTTGGGGAAAAATAGTCACTCTCTCTGAATTTTCCTATTCCTTTTCAAATCAAAATCACTTCACATCAATGAATAACACAGGAATACCTGCTGTAGCAATATAAAATCAGGAGGACAAAAATAGCACATGACACATTTTTCTTTGGTTATGCCGCAGTTTTTGAACACAGAGTAGGGGACTGCTAACCTGTTAAGTGGATCTGGGTAAAAACTATGTCCTTTGAAAAAGTAGCTGGGATGAATTTGCTTTAATATTTCTAAGTTTAAATGGCAGCTGTGTGCTGGGGATAGTGTTCTGAAAAAAATTTTTTTTGAGTGCTAAAATATGAAAAATGAAGCAATGAGTTAATTCTACAAACATTTGCTAAATGGTTACTTTATGTAGGGCAGTCTTTTGCATGCAGTTACTGTTATTTGAGGCTCTCTGTTGAGTAATTGCCCCAAGGTCCCAATGCTAATAAATAACAGAACTAGGCCTTTGTAATTCTAAAGTCCATGCTTTTAAGTCCTATTCTGTTATCTCTCAACTGCACTTGTTAAAAGAGCAAGGTTTTGCCTTCTCTATTTGGACATCTCTCTTGCACTCGGCTCTCAACCCCCACTCCTACAACAGTTACCATCTCATCTGTCTGTCCTATGAGCTGAGACAGTCAACAGATCACATTAGCCGACCTCGAGTTCCATGTACCTGCTACTAAAACTACAACCACTACAGTTAATCAGACTGTTTCTAATATAATGCTGTGACTATTCATAATGATAATTGATTCTATCTATTGAGTACTCACGACATAACTGGAACTCTGCTAATTTTGTAAGTCTTCTGTCATTTAATGCTTTCAGGAGTGGCCGATGGTATGTGCTCTGGAATGGGCTCCTCTAGGTTTAGATCGCAGTCCCTTTATTCAGTAGCCATGTGATCATGGACAATTTAACTCTTCTGACTCTTGATTACTTCATCTGTAAGATGGGAATAATAAAGTTCCTAAGAGAGTTGTAGGGAAAATTAATTAACATAATTGAGAAAAATAGTATGCCTAGTAAAGATTGGCTACAAATTACTATTATTAATGCAAACTATTAATTGTTTCCTTCATCTATAAAATCCTTCCTATGATAATACAGTCCAACTATGAGGACATTTACGTCGATTTCCCCTTTTAAAATTTTTTAAAATTCCATTTCTCTGCCTGGAACTGAAACCCTAATTTGAACCCTGACCCAAAATTCATTAGATCTTCAATACCCCATGTTTTATTCCAGGGACCTGAATCTTGTTGCCTACATTATCAATTGCTGACTGGAATGATGCATATCACTCATTTCCATTAAAATCTGATTTCTAATATCTCCACTGTTGTCATATCCCAGGCATATTGGATGCTCTTAGTTCTGTGTTTGATTAAACTCCATCCAGTTCAACATGCTCCTTTGTTAACTCTAATTTGAATTGTTGAATGGTTACCTTGTCTTGATCAGTCCTGCTTCTTCTCCTTCCTTGTTAACTATCTCTGAATTCATAGAACACCTTGAGGTCAAACTCACCTAAGATATAGTTTACCTTTTTTTAGAGAAGACTCAAAGATGAAACCATATAGTTCTGCTCTAAAATAACTTATAATCTTTACAAAATTGAAAAACAAAGGAAAGCAAAACATGGCTTCTATACCCCCTCAGATTTCATTGGCCTTGCCTGCCTCATATTAGGCCATCAGCTCCTCCTCAGAAGCTTCTGGGGAAATATTTACACTATGCCTCACCTAAGTTCCCTGGAGCTAACTAGTTATTTTTCCAAGGATATTGGGTTTCCACCTTGATTTATCACCGTGTAGCCAGTAAATAAGATAATACCCAGAGTCTGACTGCTTTTGCCATGTACAGGCTCAAATAAAACACCTCAGCACAAGCATAGGATTTGGTTTCCTGATCAGTCAAATATTTCTACCCAGAAGCACAGAAGAACTCACTCTCCAATTGTCAACTTCAGCCCCTGGAAACCAGGAGATGAGAAGGAATCAAACAAATCGATTCTCCCTTTTATCCCTGCCATCCATTCTCAGGCATAATTCCCCAGTGGGTCTGAGAAGATGAATTTTGCAGAGTGATTGTCTCAATCTCTCCATGGCTTATGATGAAGCAGTTGCTAGCGTGGTAACCTTGTGTTACTTCTCATCCTTCCCAGACTCATCTTCCTTCCCCAACACCCTAACTGCCCTGGGATGGCACCTTCAAGACAATGTGTCATTACTTAGCCCATATCTTGGGCTCTAAGTTTCAGGGAACTCAAGCTAAGCTAAATACGAGAACAATTAGGCATATTTTAGCAAGCTCTCAACAGAATTGTTTGAAATACTTTGGGAATCTAGAAGTAGAAGAAAGCATTATTTATCTTGGCCTTTGACAACACCAAGAATGGTTAATATTTAATGACTACCTGCTAAGTGCTTGTTATTGGCCAGTGATTGTTATGATTTTTCTCATTATGTAAATGAAACAAAAGACAGCCAAATTAAATAACTTACTCCAGGTCACATAGCCTATTAGTGGAGGACTTAGAATTCAAAACATGTTATAAAACCTATGTTTTAGTCGCTATTCTCTGAATAGTTTATGAAAAAAATGCAATGAAGAGAGAGAGGATCAAGATGAATGGACTCCTGAGCAACAAAATTTGAGACTTTTGAGCCAAAGGATAAAAAGACATTGGGTTTAAGAGAAAATATGATATAAGAAAGCCTGATATTCCTTCTTATCATTTTTCATAAACCTCTCTCACTACAATTTTCCCTTTGCCCAGCAAACATCGCAATATTGAAAAGGACAGAATAAGTGATGGAAGCCAATAAATAGGATCGATATGCAACAAAAAAGTACCTACATATGGTTGAACAGCAGGAAAACCAGTTCATCAACAAAATAGATCTCTAATACCTGGCTCACATAAAGTCAGGAGTCATCTTGCAGCTCTGACTCCTCTTCTTCCTTTAGTGAGGAAGACCCATTTTCACTCTTGAGAGGGCTTTTTCTTTTTAATACTTTTTTTTTCTTATCCATTAATACTTCAAATGGTCTTAAAGTTCCTTTGGAGAGTAAACTCAAGAACCCAAAATGCTGGATAAGGAAGGACCAGGAAGGTGAAACAAGTGTATCAGCTAGGACTGGGGAGACAACTAACCAACCCCTCCTGGGACCAGACTGTGTAGCACTCAGCCAAGAGGAAGGCCAGCCTCAGTGACCCATTAAAACTGAGACATCCCTCCATGTTCCTCTGCCAGCCTCCAGTGCTTCTGAAACAAGACCCTATTGACGGCCTGTATCAATATAACTAAACATATTTTGCTTTTGGAGTTAGCATCTAACCTAGCATTTCCCCTCCATTAACTGTTTTGCCTAAAAGAAAAGAAAAAGCACTTTGTCAGTAAATCCTTTCATTCCACAATTAGAGATAAATGGCTTACAAATACAAATACCTGAATCAGTTTTGGCTATAAATAATGATATCAAACACTTTTGTTTTGATTTTGATAGAGGATGAACATTAGAGGGCAAAAAGGCACACAGCCCTTGGAAGTGGGCAGAGCAGCCTAGAAGCAGTGAAGATGACCTTATCCAATTATACACTCTGCACTGTTCATCTTCATCTGAGAATAACCAAAGAAAAACTGGGCATAGAAGTCCTATGGGGCAATGTATGGAGAAATCATAATGAAAATGCTGATAAGGCAGTAAGCTTAATCGGAAATCTAACCCATGATAGAATATTTATAAAGAACAAATAGAATTCTATAGGGAATGTCGACTCTATTAAACAAGGGAATTGTAGTGGGTGTTATGGAAAGAATGAATATTATACTTCAAATTTTGTTGTGTTGCAACATAAGGGAAAATCTTCCCATGTTGTTCTGTGTTCTTCTAAGCTGGCAAATAATCAAATAGTTATATTGATAAGAAAACAAAACAGAAGAAGTTTCATAATGGTAGGTGTACCTATAGCATAGATGGCATAGGTGAAGGAGCCCAGTTAGATGGAGTGACTCAGCACATGGTATTAGATTCTACTTCAAATATCTTAATTGAGAATCAAAAGATGGTGGATGAGAAGAGATCCACCACTGATGTAGGAAGGGCACATTCAGTAAAGATAGGGTCTTTATGCACATTAAGTTTCTGCTTTCCTCATTGATAAATTAAAAAAGATTATGTGTCCCTGGTTTGGAGAGGAAGAGGACCTTACAATAAGAATTTTAATTTAAATGTAAATGTATTTCAAAATGGCAGCCTCCATCCAATCCTCAGAGTCCCTTCTGTGGAATAATTTTTTTTTCAAAATAACGTTTTTTTAGGGGTGACAGATGTTTGCTCCCCAACAGTTACAACAAATACTATTTTGAGAAAATACTTTAGAGAAGAAAGCCTGTTACTTAAAATATTGTTACTCTATCAGTCAAACATGTATAGAATTATACAGTTCATTGTGCAAGGTCTAGTTCATAGGTGCATGAAATACTAGTGTGGAAAATCAATAAAATCTGACCACAACTGAAATAAAAAAATTACAGTCCTATGAAGTTTCCAGGCACGGCTTTTAAAATCAACTTCTCTCTATTTACTACACATTTTAATTTCCCTCACTTTGTTCAGTGCCTTTGTGTGCCTTTAAAGTTTCTAGTTATGTAACCATTTTGAATAAGATAATCGACTTACTAGTATTATTACCCATACCTATGCATTTTATTTAATATTCTAATGATCCCTGTCCCAAGTAATCCTATTAGTTACATACTATTTCACAATTATTTGGATGTCTATTTGGTTAACTTTAGTTAACCTAACAGTCAGGGGAAGAGCACATGCTTCCATTTTTAGTACCTTCCATGAAAAAAGAGGAGTCTATTTCATGATAGTTAAAGTCTCCCCATAGTCCCATAAGCTAATTAAAATGAAGTAAAGTCACATTAGAAGCAATGAAATTACTATTTAATTTAAAGTAACTTATTTTAAATTGCATATCTGTGTGTTTCCATAGCCCAGTGGAAATCACATTTATTCCAAGATTTAATAATGCAGGATATTAGTTTTTCTATCGTTACTATAAAAGATTATCACAAATCTAGTGATTTAAGACAATGCAAATTTTTTATTTGCACTCCTTTCTGTAAGCCAAAAGTCCAGTACAGGTCTCACCAGGCCAAAATCAAAGTGTCTGCAGGCTGTATGCCTTTCTGTTAACTCCAGGGAAGACTCCACATCCTTCTTCATTCAGGTGGTGACAGTGTTCAGTTCCAGATAGTGAGAACTAAGGTCTCCATTCTTCCTGCCAATAAACTAAAGTCCATTCCCAGCTTGTATAGGCCACCATATCCCTTGACTTATAACCCTCTTCTTCATCTTAAAGTCCTCAGTGGTGTCTGGAGTCTTTGTTGTGCCTCTCACCAGAGATGAAGTTCTCTCTTGTTAAAGACTCATGTAATAAGATTGAGTATGCCTGGCTTAGCCTAGGTAATTTGGATAAATAATCTCCCCAACTCAAGGTCCATGGCCTTAATCACACCGGAAAATTCCCTTTAGTCATGTAAGGGGACATATTTACAAATTCCAGAGATTAGGATGCTGTCATTTGGGTGGAGGTGGGGGGGCAATGGTCATTATTTTGCCTTCACCCTGTGAGGAAGCACAAGGGTGAGGAGCAAATTGCTGCTCTAGGAGAGAAAGGTGCTTTGCACAAGTTTGTTTCAACAAACTCTCCTCCTAAACATTTCCTTTCTAGGTGACTTATAGTTTTTGAAATGATATGCTTATTGATTTACAGAGCATAACTAAGCAATTGAAGAAAAACAAATAGTAGCACATGCCCAAGTTTAAAATTTTTCAGTTAAAAATTTTAACGTAACACTCAAGGCTCTTAATAATCCAACTCTAACCTCAAACTTTACCTCAATCTTATTATTTTATTGCAATATTCCATCACATTTGCTTCCATTCAGTAAACATGCATTGAGTGTTTATTTTGACCAAGCACTGTATTAGGCAGAACGGATAATATAGGTCTGGATATAAAGACCCTACACACTGGTAGAGAAATAAAGAAATAATTATAATAAAAAGGAGACAAAATTAACTTTATTAAATATAAAATATATTTATTAAACATGATTTAATCTTTCCTCTGTGTCAGTCTCTTGTATTAATTTCCCAAGGTAATCACTTGGAACATTTACAATATTGATTTTTTTAATTGAAATAATATTGCTTTATAACATTATATAGGTTTTAGTTTCAGGTGCACAGTCTTTTAAATCACCGTCTGTCTATGCTATCTTTTGCTTGCCACCAGAGTTCTAGTTTTCATCCATCACTATTAAATTGACCCATTGTACTTGATTTATCCCTCTCTCCCCTTTCCCTTCTAGTAACCACAATTTTGTTCTTAGAAACTAAGAGCTTGGGTTTTTAATTTAGCTCATTTGTTTTGTTTCTAGAAACATCATGTGTTTGTCTGTCTCCATCTGATTTATTTATAACCTTGGGAATTAAAGTATTGAGGCTTTATGTATCAGACGCTAATCTAGTCCACAAATTTTATTTACCCCTTCCACAGCGTTGTGGAATATAGAGCCTTTTCCTCATTTGACAGATGTAGAAACTGATGTCCAAAGTGGCTAAGTCTTTGAATCAGGAGGTATAACTGGGATAATAGTGATAAAACTAGGATTTGACCCCTCTGGCAAATTAAATGCAATTATGCAAACCACTAGGATTTGGGTATAATCTAATTAGTATGGTTCATGGGAAGCAGATAATAATTTCCCTGGCTGAAGATTAGATTTTATTTTATGTTTGAACTGCATTTTAGCAATGCATTGTACTATATAAGCAAGATTTTGTTATCTCATGTGTTCTGTATGCTCAGCTCCATAGTGGACATGTTTAGAAAAATAAAGCCAAAACTGGAAACTTCAAATGGTGACACATTTTTCTTCAGAAACTTATAATTGAAAACCAGGGTATTTCAAAGCAGGGTCTCCCATGAAACTAGGAAAAGAATTCAATTGGAGATGATTGCCTTTCTCTAATAAAGTGTAAATGCAACACTACAGCAATTGTTCTCTTTATGTAGCTACAATCAGTGTCAAATGTGATATAATGAAGATAATTCTGCTCATTTAAAAATTACATTTGAGGAGGTTACAACTGACCTGGACTCTGTGCATACTAATAAACTACAATCATAAACTTTCTGAATGATATTGTAATCCTGAGATTGAGTGCACTTTTATAAATATGTGAATCCTATTAGCATTCATCAGTACTACATGTGTGCAGAGCTGAAATCAGAAAAAAAAAATTTAGTGTCATTTATCAAGGAAAGTAAAGAAATTACGTTTTTTAAACAGAGAAAAGAGAAGCTTTTTTTCTTTACTTTCTTCTTACAAATATGAATTTCACATGTAAGAAGTTCTGACTTAACGACATTGAGTGTTAGTCTTTTACATGATGGAAATTTACACAGTGTACCAAGGCCTCCAGTGTGGAATAGTCATTTCCAAGTGTGTGAACCAATCTTGGCTCATTTGTTCCTTAGCTTCTTGGGGAGACTGCCAACAAGCATGCCAGCTCTCAAGCTGCATTGTACAGATTTCCAGCCCACAGGGATCTGGGCTTTTTTTCATAGGTTATGTCAGTGTCATAAAGGCTACTAAACAGCTGTAAGAGCGTAAAACTTCTGAGAAAGCAGTGATCTGTGTTAACTCTTTGTTCTATTTTCACAGAGAAATGCTCAGTTTGGTGGAGAGAAAAAGGGTTCTCAAGCATGCTAATGCTGTCTTTCCTAATTTCCTTGTAAACCTGTAGTAACAAATATATTCCTGAGAAGTGAAGCAGTATAACAAGCATTGGTGTTGTGAGTTTCCCTAAAGATGCTAATGAACAGATAACATTTCTAAGCCATGTTACCCATGGGGCGGTTTTCATTGAGCCATGAGTTTCCCTCCCTGGAGCTGTAGAGGCCTGGGATGTGGGAGTGGCACAGAATGATTGAAAACAAGTGGGTGGTGGGGTGGGTAATGATCCATATGTGCATGTAGATTTTCTTAATCAAGTATTAAAAATGCCCCCACTGTAATGTGATAGGGGTGGGCCCTCAAATGTTTTCTATTGAAAACAAAAATAAATAATCTCCCATCTTGGATTTGCCTCAAAATAATCTGGGGCAGAATGAGCAGTTGGGGTGTAGATGAAATAAAATTGGTCATGAATTAATAATTATAAAAACTGGATGGTTGCTACATGGAAATGTAGTGTAGTCTTCTCTATACCTTTGAGTTTGGGGAAATTTTCCTTTATAATAAGTTTAACAATTTGTAAGCTTCAAAATTTTGAGAGTCAAGTTGTTCAAAGAAAGCATTTAAAGTGGATCCCCAAGCCTACCCAAGAGATACATTGACACTTATCTACTATGGGTGGGAGTACCCAGTTCTTCGAATTTTACACAGACCTAATCACCTAACCTAATCTCTTTGCAGGAATGAAAATGGAAAAAGCCTTTTTATACCTACAATTGGTGATAGGATGCATGGATTCAGGGAAACCTTAAGATTCAGTGCCTTTCTCACAGTTCCCTTTTTCCTTTTTCCTCCTCTCTTTCTCTTTTTCTCCAGGGCAGCTATTTTCCCGCTATGTTGGAAGCTTACACCTTATTTCCAGATTTAAGTGGCAAACACAAATTAGAATGCATCCTTTTGGTCTGTTGCTCACAACCAATTCGTCTTCCGCAAATGTTCTACTTTTCTTTAGCCTTGGCAAGCTATTCAGAACAACATTTCCTTCTTTTCATTCTGATTCTGGGCAATTGTCTGGTGCTGATAGGGCATTGGGTTTTCCCATAATTCAGCTTAGAGTGCTTTACACTAGGGAATTTCAATGTGTTTAGATTATAAAGCTTTTTCCAAACACTTTTGTAACAGGGCTCCACATTCTAATAACCCTAGCACAGTTGTTTTTATTACTTGTCCTCCTGAATTTTCATAAAAATTCAGTTCCACTTTAACTTCCATGTCTTATTGTCACTTCGTCACAAAGAAAGATTAAAATATGCAGAGAGATTGTCATTTCCTCTTTGATGTGTTGTTCCTGTGTACAATGTGAGTCTTTTTTATTTAGGTATATGCCATTCCAATGGGGTAAGTAACTTCCTGATTAGTCATTAGCAGCAACTCCTGGAAAATTGATATAATCCCACATGTTAGCCAAGTGAGTTATTTTGGGGATCATGTGTATGTATGTTTATTATACAAGAAAATGAGCATTTATCATAGTGTGGTTTATCACTACAAATCGCACCAAGTTGTCTGCTTATTTCATATCAGATTCTCATGTTTTTATTTCTTTGCTGATATGCATGATATCAGAAGTGTCAGAAGTAGTAGTAGAAGAGGCGACTTGCATTTAGACAGAGCCTTGGTGGTTTCTAGGTAACTCAATACGTATAGGCTGGCACGCCCTGATGGAGTAGTGGTTAGTTCAATCACCTCCGAAGAAAGACAGGCCACATACCCATGGGTTCAAGTCTTGGGTCCAGGGGGAAACGACCAGTGTGAAAACTAAATTAAAAAAAAAAAATTGCTTCTTCCTCTTTCTTCCTGTTGGTTCAGTTAAGATGATACATGTGAAACTTCTTAGGAAAATTAAAAATGCCACATGAATGGTCTATATTGAGTATTTGAATATCATCTGTTCTAACCTTCTTGATTTCATCATCAGCTAAATGGGGTCTGCTTACAGAACTTGATTCTAAGAAACACATAAAAGAAATGAAGTCCACCCATTGGGCCTACTGTTGCAGAGATCTTCTCTGATCTCTTGGTTTCCTAACAAGGATCATTAACTACTTTATCTCCCTCCACCTGCCAGTTGTACTCCCCTCTCCTGCTTTGATGAGTATTTGGACACTCAGAGGTACTTCTTATACCTTTAGATAATATTTGATGCTTTCCCTATCATTCCACACTACATACATACATACATACATACATACATACATACATACATAACACATATCTTCATATGATATAGATTGGGCAAAATGTACTCTTACCTTCTTCCTTGGTCTTTTTCCTTATTCTAGATAGCCCTTCCCTGGAGAAGACAGAGTGAGTAAATATATGCAAAATTAGAGATAAAATGAAGAATAGAATTTAAGTAAATCAACTTGTTCAGTTAAGACACTGAAAATGAAGATTTTATAGTAAGAAACCAAAAGAGCTATGTAAGTGACTTAACAATCAGTTCTGTGCAAGTTTCTTTAGGATATTAATGATTATTTTTATTTAAATAAAAATCACAGCAATATTTTTATGATTAAATATTAGATAAAGAATCAAATACTTAATAGAGCCATGATTCTGTGTTTTTTTAAATTTCAAAACTTATTTTGATTTACTAGCCTGAATTTTGCATCAAGTTGATGTTATATAATAAGATTCCTGTAAATTCAGTCGTATATATAGTATTGAGTAGAAAATTCCGTTTCAAATACCAGGGTCAATCAATTTGCACTTTGAAAATAGGACTTAATGATATTTAATACTGTGTGACCTGACTGTGACAAATCAAAGGTTGGGAGTCAGTTGACATTCACTGTGTACTCATTGAAAGGGTGACACTGTGTAAGTATTAAGTATGAGGCATTTTAGGAATCTGAAACCCTCCTTACAATTAAGACTCCTTCACTATAGAAAAAGTGAGCCTCTTCATTAGTGGAAGAAATCCATGACTTTTATCAGTTTACTACTCAAACTAATAAATCTTTTAACCTTTAATTGTACTTGGATGACATCATTGATAAAGAAATGAGCTAAGAAGATAGGTAATAATATGTTAGGAAACTAGCCATAATTGAATATAGGGTAGCTCCAGATAGTACAGTGCTAATAATCTTAGGAATGCTTAGTATTTACCAAGGAAGACACTCAAAAATATACTTTCTTGCCCCAAATCCTTTTGCAAACAGACCATTTGAGGTTGTCTGGCCTCTTAAGTTCAGCTCATAATATTTTCTCTGCAAAAAAAAAAAGTACATTCTGAGGTCTTTTGAAGATTTTTGAGAACTTGTAAACACTTATTTTGTTTTACATTTATAGCCACCCCTATAACAACTTTTCTGAACCTCTAGATATTCTCCTTTGCTTTTTAAATGTATTTTTTATTGTGGCAAAAAATGCATGACATTAAACTGACCACTTTATAACAATTTTTAAATGTAAAATTCCATGGTATTAAATACTTTCACGATGTTGTCTTCTTTTTTTCTAACTGAATGGAATTCCTAATGTTCCTCTGACAGAGATGGTTGCAGGCTTAGCTAATGAACCACTGTAATCAGCTAAAGGACATTTTATAACCATAGAATATTTGTTAGGGAACACAAATATATACCACATAGGAACTGAGTGAATCCTGAATACCAGTCCTACAGATTCAGGAGACCTCTGTGTGTTGTGTAATGTGCAGCTTCAGATCTTTATTGTCTTATGTCAGGCCAACAAAAACTTAGCATTGATGCATAATTAATGAACTGGGAAATGGATTAATGAGATTCTCTCTAATTAATGTTTCTCTAATATTTGGCCTAAAAACAAAGCTGTATTAATTGGTAGAGCAGGTGTTATGTGTCTGTGTGTGTGATTGTATGTGGGTGTTGTGTGTCTCTCTGTGGGTGTAGTTTGACATATTTGACTCATTTTTCTTTCTCTGATCTTATCCTCCTTCCTCATTTCCACCCCCTCATCACCGCGTTTGTTCTTCTTGGAACTGCCATTATGTTTTTGTATGTGGATCAGGGGAGAAGGAGTGACAGATTGAATGGATTGAATGATTCCATTTTTAGATGGATGTCTGAGCATACATGAATTAATCAATATTTTATAACGTAGGTGGTGAAAGCCCCTCCTTTTCTTAGGGTATAGAGGCCATTATGCTCTGTCTGTGCAGCTTAACAACCATTAATGTTAATTAAATCATGTAGGCAAAGCCCGTTTCTTCACTTGATAACATGCTCTAGTGTACATCATCGTCAATTATACATCAACTCTTAATCATCTTGGGAAGCACAAGAGGTAAATCCTCCTGCTAAGCAAAATCACATCATGTAAGGATTATTGGCCAGTATTAGGACCTGAACTTTAAATCTTAATTCTCTCTTTTCCTTCAAACTTAATCTACTCTTGCTAATTAAGTCCAATATTCCTCCTGGAAGAGAGAGAGAGAGAGAGAGAGAGAGAGAGAGAGAGAGAGAGAGAGAGAGAGAGAGAGTGTGTGTGTGTGTGTGTGTGTGTGTGTGTGTGTGTGTGTGTGTGTGTACTAGGAAGGAGGTGAAGATAAAGGAACATAAAAAACTAAGAGTCAAGAAATTTTAGGGCTACAAAAAATGTGCCACTCATTTTCCAAAACCATGAATCTAAATCTATAAATCTTTGTCTTTGCAGGTATAAGTTCTTTCATGGTAGGTATAGTTTTGAGAGTTTTCACTCTGGGCACAAAATGGCTACTGTTGGAGGATTTACTTCTCACCCAGGTGCATATTTCTTTATCCAATGGATGTCTATGAAATCTTTAATGTAACAGGGCTTAGCATGTATTCAGGGTTGCAAAGATAATTGAACTAAATCTTTGCCATCAAGGAGCAACCTGACTGGTGGGAGAGACTGACACATAAACAGGTATTTAAAAGTGTATGAGCAAGCAGTTCCATTTACAGGGCTTAAATTCAAGCTAGAGAGAAGCTGTACAATGGAAAGCCTTGTGTTCCATGTTGTATAGTCAGGATAAGAATTGCTGACACGAACAATGGTTTGAAAGGCCAGATGTGGTGTCTTCACTGGCAGAACAGCTCAAGCTTTCCATACTCTGCCTCTATTCAGGGCACTAAGTCTTCTGTTAGGATCTTCTGCATCTGCCAAACAACTTGAGAAGTGAATGTGTGTGAAGGTGTGGGATTAGGCCCACTCTGAGGTGGCATACTTCACTGCTCCCCAGAGCGATCATATGACCCAGTTTATGCCATAATTCCTAGTGCAACCATCAAGAGTGTCTTCTTTCATTCTTGATAGTATCCTGGTTTGAACAATAAATCATGAGATCATCTTAATTTCTCCAAAGTCCATGGGCCAGAATTCAATCACAAAGTCACACTAGATTTCAAATGAGGTTGGGAAATCTATGTGATCTGGAGAGAAAGGGGGTGGATTTTAGTGAATACAAGTCAAGTCCTTCCACACATGTTAAAGAGTTTAAGTTTTAACTTTCTTGTCCAGATTCATTTAAAAATTTTCCACTCAAGTGCTGTTATTTCTTTGAAACCTTCTAATTTATCTTAAAAATTCATTTGAGTTTTAAATCCTGCTCAAAAATAAGTTTGTGTTTTTTGTAAAATATAAATAATGTGCTTTCTTTTTTGCAGAGATCTTCACAAATAAATCATTCTCAGGAACATTTGCCATAGTTGTTATGTTATTGACTCCTGGGAAAGCCATATGAATATCCAACTTGGGACACACACCACTGGTAGAAGAATGACATGATCAGTTTTTCACTTTTGAAAACACACTCTGACAGCTGTGTGGAGTATAGATTCCAGGAGTCAGAGACTGGATGCTGTCTGGTAAACCAAGTCAGAATATTATAGCTCTCTGGGGTTAGAGAGAGAGAATGGAAGAAACTGATTTAGGTTACTGATAGTAAGAAGGTTGAGATTGAATCAGAAGCACTAAACCAAAAAAGAAATTATTGATAAATTTAACTGTGTAAAAATTAAATTCGTCCACAAGTACGTCAGAGAATTAAATTTGAAAAGCAAGGGAAAACTGGGAGTAAAAATCTTTGTGACATAAGACTGGTCTGAGAGACAGGAGGGTTGATATCCTTCATATATAAAGAGGCCTTAGGATTAAATAAAGATGAGCATTCTAATAGAAAAATGGACATAGTTATTTATCAAATAACATAAATGACCAACAAAATGTTAAAATCTCACCAAAGATAAAAAAATAGACAGTTATTCATTGCTTAATTATGGGGGATACCTTCTGAGAAGTGCATCGTCAGCAAGTTTATTGTTATAAAAATGTCAGAGTGCAATTACACAAAGATAGATTGGATTGTTACTACATACCTAGTTTATTTATCTATTTTCAATATTAGATCAATAAGGAATATCTCATATATGTACAAGACTTCAGTTCTATCAGTAGCAATCAAATTGAAAAAAATACTTTTATTCATTGGATTATACGATAATTATGACATATCCCCTCAATGGGATATTAGACAACCATTAGAAATCAATGCAAATAGCTATATTTTTTAAATAAAAGAACAACATGATGTATAATTAAACAAAAACAAAAAGCTAGCAAATTCCCCGTGTGACATGCTTCTCTTTCTGTAAAATTGCCTGCATGTGTGTATGAGAATATGCATAATTGTGTGGAGAAATAGTTAAAAGACTTCACAACAAAATATTAGAAAAGGGTTTTTTCTATCCTACTGGATAGAAGGATTGAAGACTATTTTTCATTTTTTCTTTTTCTTTCTAAATTGTTTTGAAATTTAATGTATTATTTATTTACTTCTTAAGTTTTTTTTTTTTTTTTTGAAAGCTTGATTACTTAGAGGAAAACCAGCAAGTGTGTTTATCCCTTGAAGTGAAAAATAAAGAGGATTCATGATCATTTGTATGTAAAGAGTGACTGAGAAAGTTTGGTCAAGGATGACTCCCAGCTCTCTCATCCCTGTAATTTCCTGACACTGGATGAAAGGCAATTCTCCTGCCAATCTCCTGCTGTTCCCACACCCCCTGCCCCACTGTCGTTTCTTGTGCTTTGTAACTTCTCATCTCAGATTCTGTCCCTCCTAACTCTATGCTTGTTCTATTATTAACCCTTCTCCATCCTCTGCCTTAACTTCAGAATGTTTCTCA
Source organism: Solenodon paradoxus (assembly GCA_004363575.1). NCBI lineage: Eukaryota > Metazoa > Chordata > Mammalia > Eulipotyphla > Solenodontidae > Solenodon > Solenodon paradoxus. The sequence goes on from RJWH01000051.1 coordinate 625,425, forward strand.
CTAATTTTCCTTAACAGAGTGGCAAAGACTAGAGATATGAGATATCACTGGACCAAATATTCTCAAATTAGCATGGATTATTTTGATGGTAGACTGAGCCAAAGGTCCCAGTCTGGCATCAGAGAAGATGCATATGAGGCCTACCAAGTTTAAAAAGGGCCCCGCCCTGGGTCATTCTGTTTCATGATGTTCAAGGTAGTGGTTAGACTGATTGAGAGAGTAAGAATTCTCAGTGGGTTGTAAAGTTTGGTAAGGGTCTGGAAAGAATTCATTCTTACATGGATTGACTATTCAGATCAGTAGTAGACATTTGGGTGGTGGAAGCAATGGCCAGTTCAAGTTATTAATTTAAGAGGAACTGCAAACTGATTCCTTTTCTGTATAAAAGGTTTACCTTGCAAACAAACAGGTAGATTATTCAGACACAAGCCTAAATGATATCTGTGTAAATGTAAAGTCTAAACCTGGAGAGCTCTTCTCTGTTCAGGGAGCATCTAAGGTTAAAGTCAGAGATGTATGGGGCTTCCCAAATCTTTTTCTTTAGAGTCAGTATTCCCCAGACACTGCTGCCTTTTTTATTGTGACTGCGATCTTGCCATTTGAGGCTCATCCCAGCTCTCAAGGGCCAGGGCATTTGTTAGTATGTATTGGACTCAGGCCAAACTATTGTTTCAATCTATTATTGTCCAAAAGACAACATGTACTAGAAATGTGAAACAGGAAATGTCCACCTGACCTTCTTAACGTAGAAGAAATTTTCCAGACTCCATATGCTGATGTAATTATTTTAAGATTTTTTTTTTAAATGTGTTTGGTGGTTAGATCTTTGAAAGAATTGGTTTTTTTTTTGTTGTTTGTTTTTTTTCTTTCTATCATGGGCATAAAATAGAGCCTTTTTTTTTTTTCTAAGAGTAATAGAGCACTGTAATTGGCACAATACATTTTTTATACTGTGTTCAAGCTACACTTTTTGTTTTTTTATTTGTTTAGTTCATATTATATGTGTGTATATATGTATATTTGAATGACTTCATTTCTAATTTCTTTAGAAGTATCTTATTTTATACAGAGAATTTTTTCTTTATCCTCCAAATCTATGACATTTCCCCTTTCCCTTCTGTTCTGGTATTGCGCGTCATACAATTTCCTCTAAACAGCAGTGGGGTGATTTCAATATATACTGGCTGGTTGATTCCGCGTTCTTACAGTACTTACAATAGACATTTTTCAGCAGAGCTAAACTCTTTTTAAATTTTGGTCCTATGCTCATCAGTACCAGTCCAGTGCTTTGAAATAAATCGAAATGCTGTATTCTTTGAAGGGATGAGGATTAAAGTCTAAAATGGGTCTGCAGATGAGGTAAGGGCAAAAACCCTCAGAAGCTGTTATTTTTTTCTCTCGAGAAGTGAAAAGCAATGAGCTATACTCTATGAAAGAAAGGAAACAGTAATTATGAGATTTTCCCTACCATTGTGCCCTGTTTTTGGTTTAGAGCAAGCAGAAGCCAACTTTCGTTCTCTAGCATATTTAAGTGCAAGCTTCATTTTATATAGACATCAAGAAGTAAAGATCTTACTTCAGGTATGATCATATTTTTTTTTCTCTTTTGTTTATTCTAAGCAGTTTCATATTCTTACTTTTATCCTGTGAATCCATGATTTTTCCTTTCTTTATTCTTTATATCTGACAAACTATTCATCTCACTTTTCAGTTCTTTTTTCCAGACATTTTTTGGTATCCCAGAAATGCTTTTATCAACTTAAAATGCTATCAGTAGTGGCATTATTTCCAATGTCAATTTGAGTGTCTTTATTCTATCCTTCTGTGCAGGGTGAATTTTGATGTGTTATTAAAGAAATTGGGTGATTGGTGTTGTGCCAAGCTTTGCTTATGTCTTTCCAGGACCAAAACCAATTAGGTGAAAAGGGAGCAATTCAATTAGTCTATTGTTTTGTCTGCCTGGTCCCAAACAACCTATATGAATATTTTGGGAAATTTTCTTAAGTTGAATTCACTGTGTGACTATATTTATTTACATTGGTGGTTGAGTTTTCATGATGTAGTTTTATGTTATTAAAAGTTTAAATGTGAAGTGGCTTTTCCAAGAACCATTCATTTCAGAAACAAATGGGGTCAATGAGTATCCTGATTTAGAGAGGGAGTGGGAATGGGGATGTTGGAAATGAGGAAGTCCTATGTCAGAGGGCTCTGTGCACATTTTCCTGAAATACCTCAGCAAGCGTAAATTTGATCTGTTATTGTAGCTAATAATAATGATAGTTGTGTTTTGTCCTTTTTAATATTAAATTATGCAATCAATAGGTAATAAATATGTTGAATCTTGGTTTTTCCTCATCCTGCTCTCCCAGTTTTCATTTCACAATAGGTTAAATTTTATCCTTTCTAAAGACTTGAATAGCTATTACATTACTGCTAAAAAATAAACACACTTCAAAAACTGCTATCCATTGATGAGGGGAGGTCTTAAATCATCCAAATGTTTTCCAGCTGGCAAAGACATATGACAGAACTTGGTCTGGTCTTTACATGCTGGAGCATCCAGGTAAGTCAGGGAAACACATTAATGGCACATAATGAAGAGATGAAATGATAAGCATAATGCAATGTATTCTGTGTGTCAAGTTGAAATTATATTCAAAGGACATGGAGATTTCATTTATCCTCTCCACCTCAGCTTTGTATTTACATTTTATAATGAAATGTTTCCCGGGTTCATAAACCGTTTAGAGCCTACATAAAGAAGAAAAACTTAAGAATTAAAGGCAACTTAATTCACACAACCTCTGTTAGGAATATTTAGGAAACTGGGTTAAATCGAAGGCCCAGTATTAAATCAATCAGCACCAGTTTCTCACCATACTGTCATTTCTCCTTAGAGGCAGCAAGTACAAAAATATCAACTTTTAAATATTTTGTCTGGGCAAATACTGATCTTAAAATTCTGATCGCAAACAATTTCAGATATATTGCCTTGGTAAATAGAAAAGGTGAATTTTAAAGATGAGAGCACAACTTGAATTTTTAGATTATAAGAAACCAAAAATCTGCCAAAGCCCCCAGCCCCAAGTTTGCCTTTCATGGAAGGGACTCTGGGGACTAGTAGAGGCTGCCATTTTGAAAGACATTTGCAAATGTAAAGAGAAGATAACTTTGTAAGAATGTCTCCCTTGGCAAACCAGAAAGATCTAATCTCTTTAATGGAAAGCAGAACCTGCTTCAAGGCCCCATCTTTGTTTAATGTGCCTCTTCTACTGCAGTAGCTGACCTCCCCCTCTTTCGCCCTCCCTGCAACACACACAGAGCATCCTCAAGCTCTATATGAAATATTTAAACTAGATCAAATGCCTTAGATTTAGTCTAATTTTTAGAGTGGAAACTTGGATCAACTGACGTATCACTAGACACGGCAAGTGGGTAGAGGTGGTAGGGGGATGTTTGGGCAAGGGACAAGGAGGGTGGTTGGGCTGATGGAGGACACAGATGGGGTGGGTGGACGGGTTTCAATGTTATTAAACCTGGACAATCCCATTCAAACTGAGACATATGGTAGCCCTACTTATAACTGGGCTTCTCCCATGCATGCAGAAGGCATCATATATCAAACTTTTTTTATAACCAGGCAGTGAGGGACCCAGTGAACCTAGCCACCAGCAAAAGAGGAATATATGATGCTTCAATGACATATAATCTAATTACAGATAAAATTAGCTGGGAGAGACCAGACAATGTATTGACTGATGTAAGAAGACTAGTGATAGGGCTGATAAGCTAGCAGACTCCTAGTCAACACTACACTGTCTGCAATCATCAAAGGCTTACAAATTCCCCAAATACCTTACCTTGCCCTCTCCTCCTGTGCTTGGCCTATATAATCTCTGGAACCCCTACAATCAGGGAAGTGGATCTAAAACAGAACAGGTCTTTCCACTTCCTTGATTAGAACTTTTCAATAAAACTTTCTCTGCTTCAGACACCCAGGGTCCAGTTATTGGCTTTGCAGTGTGACAGGCATAAAGAGCCTCTCTACACTACAAGATCCCTTGATTTTGTTTACCTGGTAGCACTAGCTCTGTTTACAAGTTCTTTAAAATTGATTTTGCATATATTATCTACATTGTAAGGTTTCAAAACAATTACTTTAGATATTCTAATTTTCTTGTCTTAATATGTGAGAGCATATTGAACTGTAGTAGTTTTTTTCAGACCACACACCAAAACGTGAAGCCAGTAGATGTAATTTCCTTCAGTATTTCCTAATGAAGTTTCATTTGATGAATTAATACTTACATATTAGACTAAACTGTAACTGAGTTATAAGGTTCTAGCCTTCAATTATAAAATTGAGGTGTTTACCATGTTTTTTCCCTGGTAACCATATGGAGTTCCATCAGAATTGTTAGATGTTACCTTTCGTCTTATCCCACCATGCCAGTCTTCAATAGCCAAATCTAAGGCTACATTAAAATACCAGTCAGAAAATAGAGGGTGTGGAAAGGGAATAGCCTAGAGAGTATTGTGAGATTTTTCCTTCTCAATTTACCAGAAATCCTCCTTTGCCTGAGGGGTTAAGTGCCATTACTTTTCATGCAAATGGAAGATCTAAAAAGAAAGACAAACAAACAAAAAAATCCAAGCAATCATCTTCTCTGTATGCAGCTTACTAGGTTTATAGGCAGATCTTGAGTCACCTTTTTTAACTGATGCTCACAGGACTAGATTTCTTTCTAATGGAAGATGTTATTTGAATTTAGCACTATTGATACAATTGGTTCATCAGGTCATTTAGTTGGAAAGAGCTTCATGGGTGGTGACCTGCTATGAGTGGGCTGACAGCCATAGTTGTAAACAGCCCTGTTCAGTTCTGTCCATTATTCCTGCCAGAGATTAGGAGTACCTTGAACCACAGGGACATGGGAACTTTGCTGACTTTCTGCTTTCTTTCTTCCAAGTTATTATTTCATCTCAGAAAGTATCACACTCTTACAATTTCAATTCAACCCCTTATGGGATCTCAGGAAAGTTACCTAACCTCTTTGATCATCAGTCTCATTTATAAACTACATTTGTTGGAAGAAATAATTCATTTGTAATGTGAAAGTGCATAAAATACAGGGTCTCTAATATGAAACATTCAATAAAAGTTGTTATAATTACTGAAGAACCCAACTTTTACCAATTTTTCATTGCTTTAATATTTCTTTTGTTTATTTGCTAAATGCATTTAAGATATTGAATTTGCACCTTAGTCTACATATGTTTTACACCACCCCTGCCACCGGAGTTTTAAAGCCCTTTACCACTACCTTGCTGCCTCCCTGCCTCCCTCCCTACAGGTAATTAGAGACTTGCATCCTTTGAATTTTGGTGAAATTCACCTGTTCATTTGTTCTGTTTATATTCCACATATAAGTAAAACCATCCTGTACTTTTCTTGTTTCTTTCTGGCTTATTTCTTTTCGCACCATCCCTTCCAGTTCCATTCATATTGTTGCAAAAGGCATGATTTCATCTATTTTAACAACTGCATAGAATTCCATTGAGTATACAGACCATAGGCCCTTTATCCAATCATCTGCTGACAGGCATTTAGGGTGTTAGCATGTCTTAGCTATTGTGAATTCTGCTGCTATGATCATCTGTTTTCCTGAGTAGTGTTTTTTGTGCTCTCTGGGTATATTCCTAGAAGCAGGATTGTTGGATTCAATGTTAGCTCCATCCTTATTTATTTTTTTGAGGACTCTCCATATTATTCTCCAAAGAGATTGCACTAATTCAAAACTTTTTCATACTTAATAGCTACATGGAAGCATCATGATGAATACATAGGAACTGCTTGCTATGTGCCACTCCTTTCCCTGCGACTTGCTCCTAAAACTCTTCACTCGGGTAACTCATCATTCCACTGATGAAGTCACAAACGACATTCATATTGTGAAGTACAGTGATCTGTACTCAGTCCTCATCTGAGTTGAATTATCAGCATATTTAAAATAATTAGCTTCCAGTCCATTGTCCTAACCTCTAAATACTGGAGTGGTTGGAGGGCTCAGTCCTCCAGTTTCTTCTCTGTCTGTAATTATTCCCATGGTGGTCTCATCCAGCCTTGGAGCTTGAATGTCTGGTATATGCTACTGACCTCCAAATTTATATCTCCAGTTCCATCTTCCCTCCTGAACTCCAGACTCGTATGTGCAACTACTTGCTTGTTCTCTACCTGAATGACTAGATTCTATGTCTAACTTAGCATACCTCGTGCAGAACTCCTTGGTCTTTCCACAAATCTGTTGTTCCGAAAGCCTTCCCCCATTTCAGTAAATGACAATTCATCATTCACTGAGTGATGCTTAGTTGCTCATCTAAAAACTTCAGTGTCATCTTTGACTCCTATCTCACTCATTTCCCAGTTACAGAGAAACCCTTAAATGAGCCTTTAGAATCCATCAGCATCACATGAATGCTTTCTCCTCTGTTTAGCTGGCTTCCCCCACTTTTCACGTATTTATTTTTGGATATTTCTAGCCAGTCTTCTTGCTCTACCATTGTAACTCCAGCTCTTCCCAAAGAGCAACCAACATGATTCAATAAAATGCAATTCACATGGTGACACTCTTCTCAAAACTCTTCACTTCTGAGTAAACGCCAGACGGGTCTCCTATACACTCTGCCTTGCTCACGCTGATCCTTGCTTTTCCTTAAACCTGGTAATCTAGATGCACATGTCAGCACTTTTACACTGTTTCTCTTCCCAGAATTATCTTCTCATGGTGACATGTCCAGTCTCTCATATCCATCACGTCTTTGTTCACATGTTCTTTCCTTAGTGTGGTTATTCTGACCAACCTATTTAACCTTATAGTCCCCTTTGCCTTGTGCCTTGGTCCTCTTCTTGCTTTATTTCCATTGTACACACCATCATATGACTTGCTACATATTTCATGTATTTCTCTTGTTTATTTTCTCTCGTCTCCACTAAAACATAGTCCATATGGTCAGGGGCTGTTGTCTGATTTGCTCACTGCTCTACCTGCTGCTCTAGTGCCTGACATTCATTGGGTACCACTAAACAAATACTATATGACCAATCGATAAATAAAAATTTGAATGAATACAGGAGGGTAAGAATGAGTCAATTTGTGAGAATACATTTCCTATGATATGTAATAGGTAATGTGAAATATGAAATATGGTATCATGCTATGCAGGGAGTCAAGAATCTGGATTCTGGCTTTGACTGGGCCACCTGTGAACTGGATCTCCTGCGTGGGCTAGTCCTTCCATTTCTAAGCCTTCTTTTCCTAATCTTTAAGGGCTATCACAGTCATCTAATATGATGTTCTCTTAGGGGTCCAATCGTTTATTTTGTAGTCCTATCTTATACAAAGAGGGAATTTAATTCCTCCTTGTCCCTAGAAACAAAGGGACATTCACAAGGACTTTTACAAGCTTACCTCAGGAAAATCTGGTTCCATGTGGAACAGATTTCTTTTGAAATTCCCACTGAATACATGCTCAATAAGTGAAAACTTTACCTAGACAAGGGAGACAATAAAAAGACTCTAACAGAGTCCACTGTCTTTGGGGATATTTGAGAAGGAAATGAGAAAGGAACTCTGAGTGGCTTCTTTCTATCCTTGTTCACAATAGAGTTAGAGATAAGGAACAAGAAATTTTCATTTTTCATGTTTCGCAAAGTTCCTCTGGTTTGCATAGTCATAAGTTAATTCAAAAAACTATTTTCAAAGTTTTAATATTCAGTGCCCTAACTTTGTCCCAGCAAGGGAAAGTGAACTGCTGATATTTTGTACTTTTAAATACTTTGCAGGATAGAAACCAAGGAAGGTCCTAGAGCTTTTAAATATATTAAAGGTACATTTATTGAACTCATATATTTCTAGGATATTAAAAGTTATTTTTACATCCAATAACATAATAAGACAAAATGATAGAACCATATTGTTTCAGATACTTCTGATTTTATTCTATAAAGAATAACTCAAGATTTCTCTGATGTACTGTCTACCCAGAACAATTTCTCAATAGATACTTTTGATTTGTTAATGTATAGCTTGACCAGATCTTGCATTTTATGTCTGTTTAGGAAAGCCTACCTTAAAAACAGTGAAAATGATTTGCACAATTAAAATTGGATGGAAATGAATGCTAAAAATACTAAATAAAACAACCTTTAGAATTTATTTTTCACATTCAAATATTTGGCATACTGAGATATTCAAGAATCACATTAAAAGAATTCTAGTTTTTTTATCTACTTTCCATACACTTCAGTTCCAAGGGGACATCTTAAGCATAATTCTTGTCAGATATGGCTCACGCTTTGTACATCTCTCCCAAGCTTTGGTGTTTGCCTTGCTTGCCATTGCTGCTCTTTGCCACTAAATTTGCAGTCCTCTTAAGTTTTCCTCTTATTTGCATTCCTACCTAGGTTTGTATGTAAGCTACATCTCGTTCCTGATCTACAGGTAAGCAGGTAAGTAGAGTAGGTAGGTATATAGGTAACAGATACTTTTTTTCCCCAATGAGGGAGAATATAAAGGTTTTCAAGCATGGGAGTGATAGTCAACTCTATGGTTGGGGTCAGAGAGCAAAGCAGAGTGGAAAGTATACAAACCTTGAACTACAACATCGACATGCAAAAAAATAGTTGAGTGTTTCAGTGAAGACATTGCTTTTCAACATGTTGACTGTAATATTTTTGTTCAGTTGGTCTTTTCAACCAATTTTTTAGACTGGATAATACATTCAATAGACTGGATAATAGCGGTTTTTGTCATTGTTAACTTTGCAACACAAGGATAAGAAACATCTGACTGTAACACAGCAACAACAAAAAAAACCTCAAAATGAGTATAAGGCAGCAATCTCTTACTCAGCCTCTTTCACTGCTCCCCAAAGGTCTCCTTGGTACCTATCTGCCAATTTCTAGTTTCTCTCCACCGACCTTCTTGCCCTGCCAGTCTGTGTCGGGTGTTCTACCTGCACATTTCCATAGTCCTCCATCCTAGAGTGTGTGGCACCATTTCTCAAGTCCACAGTCCCCGATCTGCAGTCCCAAGCTCCCCAAAGCTCTGAAAAAGCTAAAGTATATTTTCTGACTGCTGCCAAAACTTATTTGGCAGCAAAACCTGACCCCAACAGACACAAGGCTATTTATAATGCTATGTTTTACTACAGAAATGTTGCTGGATTTGTTTACAGTAAGAGGCTGCTGATGGTGCTATTGGGGGCTATTTCATACTAATGGACCATCCTAAAAAGTCACAAACAGTGGGTTGGTTTTCAAACACTTACTGTCCACGTGCTCTGGATAAAGACGTGTAGAGCTCCACTGTCACTTGCTTCCTACTCTGTGGCCCCCACCACATGTTGAATCAACCTTGATGTCTCACATCTGCTTTGTATCTGGTGGGTCTCAACAGATGGTGAACCAAGGCATAAGCAAATACATATTTGTGATAAATTTAACACATTTAAACTTATTAACTTTCTTCTGATCTTATTTTTTTAATGTTATTCTTTCGAGAAAGAAGAATTAGGCCTCATGTTTCTTTTTTTTTAAATGTCTTTTCTTAACTGAAAACATAAATATTTGGCCAGATTAAAAAGCCCACAGCAGAACCAAGAATAATATCATGTTTCCTGGTTTTTAAATTTGTGTTTTCTTACCTAGATAAGACTAATATTATGAATGCCAGATAACTTTGAGGCCAAGGGGGACAATTTTCTTTAAAATGCTGTCAAAATCTTGCTAGCTGAAAGGTTGAAAAAATTATAATGTCAGTAAGGCTATAATGAAATGGATATTCTCAAACAATGTTGCTAGGAGTATGGATTATTATAGTGTGTCTAGAAAGCTCTTCAGAAGTTAAAAAAAGTTTACATCTACAGGAGAAGTGTATTTAGCACATATTACCTAGAAAACAAGTATGTCCTCAAGAGATCGGTTTGGTTATTTCTTTAGGAGATTCAGAAAATGAGTTTCTTTTTCTGAAAGCAGACTATATTTAGTATTGGAAAGTCTGCTTATGTAAATATTTTATATGAAAACATCCCTCTTAAATGTTACAGTTCTTATTCTATCTCTTTTGAACATGTCCTATAAGTACAGAACAGAGTAGTTGAAAGGTTTCTCATGTAATGCAATTTGTTAGTTTGGACTAATACTTCTACTACTATATTGCAATGCATAGTAATTTTAAACAGTGTGGATAATACATAGTAAACCCTACATTGTGTTTTTTAAAAGTTCATGTGAAAAACAGAAGCTACTCTATGTAGACTAAGCATGATTTTAATATGGAAATTGGAGGTTTCCACAATCTTTGGAAGGATTCAGAGATTAAAGATCAAGGAAGTTATCGCCAATGATCTGCTTGCATTGACAAGTTAGGCTGCTTTGGAGATTTTGATTGGAAGCTTCAGTTTTCCTCTTATTAGTTGAATAAGGCTGCAGCACTGAACAAATAATTCTCAAGCAGTTGCCACTAGCATTTTCGATTATCTGTGGGACCAAGGAGGGTAAATTGCAGGAATGCGTCCAGAAACGTCTGCGACCCTGATACCTACTGTTGACCTGCACATCTGTCACTGCCCTGGGAGAATTAAGGATTTTCTCTTCTCCTTTCCAATGTCACATAAATACCTGTTATTGGCAAATTATAACCGCTAACTCTCTAGAGAAGAGAATTCTGAGAACTATATTCTTAGCTCCTCTTCTGAGAAGTACAGATCATTAATGGAAAAGCAGTAATGCCATTGTGTCCTTTCAATGCCAATGGCAACTTCATGATTTTTTCTTTACTGTTTTGCATTCTTTCAGTCAAATTCACTGTGTGCTCAGTTGACTAAGAACCAGAAATCGCTCAGCAGGTAGGTAAGGCAAAAGCACAATTGAATTCATTAAGTCACTATGTGGTTCATTAAAAATTGTTAGCTGGTTCATCATTCCAAAATGTCTAGGCACTTTAAAGTAACAAATTTAATGTCAACATCACCGTTTTTTGTGTAAGACAAAATATCATTAAGAAAACAAGGTTTCCATTTATATGTTTTCCAGAAGTAACATTGTATCTAGGACTTACACTTGGGAAAAAAATCTAATGTTCTTCATCATCAACTCTAGAAAAGACAACTTTTTGGTAAGATTTTTATTTGAATATGTAACTTCCATATTCTCAAATTCAAAATAGTAATATACTTTTTAAAAATCTGTATGTATTTGGATTAATTAATGCTTCTCTAATTCCTTTAACATTTCTTTATATGTACATGATTTATTTATTTCAAAGATAACTTTCGTATCTTGTGTATGAGCTGGTGCTTTTTTCTATATTTTGAGGTATTTAAAATTCTACTTTATCAAACATTCTTTTGAGATGTGATTAATATCAAATAGGATTTATTCATAAAGTTAATATGGCTTAAATAGAATAAAATAGCAAAAATTTTATTAGACTTAGAATTCCAGTGCACAATTAGCTGCTATGAAGAGTAGAATGATAATATTGCATAACATCTATTACTCTTCTTTGTATTATAATTTAGCATTGTGTAAATATGTGTGGCTCAAAAAATATAATGAATTTTTTTCTATGTGTCATCTAATTTACTCTCTCCTAGTATTCATTTAATTGATTAGAATATTAGTTTATTTCACCTGACAAATTTTCCATCCAGTGTGAATGTATTTTCATCTATTTAAAATTATTAACAATTATGTATAAAGCCAACAGTATTCACAATCATTAGTTATTCTATCATTTTACTATTTAATAATAAATACACATTTACACTTCAAATGACATTGGAGTACACATTAATCAGCAAGGCAATCTAGAAAAACTAAGCCAGCAGGACTGAATGAAATGGACTAGAAGGAAATGGGCTAAAGATAGAGCTATACTGACTACAAATTTATTGCTATTATCTAAATACTAGCTAATAAGGTCCTCAGCTAGGAAGAAGACAGAAAAATGGAAAATAAGGGATTATTGCAAGAAAAGACAGGGTGAGAGAGTTGACAGATTTTGCTAACTGACTAAATGTAAGAAGCAAGAGATTATCAAAGCTTATCTTAGATATTTTAAATGGAAGGTAGCATGGTCATATGAAAGAAAGAGAGGCTAAGATGAGAATGAAGAGTAGAGAGGACAAGACAGCTTTTTGACGAAATATTCACCCTTAAAAACTGTCAGAAAGTGATATGGAAGGAATGAAGAGAGAGAAGAGAAGAAAAAGAACAGTTTTACAAAGTCATAAGCAAGAGTTAAAGTATACAGTAATATTCAGTGTTGCAGAAAAAGTCCTGGATTTTGTGACATCAAAGTCTTTTGTGACCTTTAAGAACCTCGGGTTCTATAGAGAGGTGAGAGCATATACTGAATTTAAAAGGATCAAGGAATGAGTAAGGGATAAGAAAATATGACAGCAGATTCTTTCGAAAAGAATATTTAATCAAGTCAAGAAGAGACATGCAAGAATCTTAAATGCATGTCACTAGCTGAAAAAAAAGTCATTTTTAAAAGGCTAAGTATTGTACCACCTATAAGACATTCTAGAAAGGCAAAACTATGGAGAAGCAAGAAAATCATTGATGGTCAAGGATTAAAGAAGAAATAGGTAAAATAAGTGAAGAACAGAAGTTCTTTTTAGAGCAATGAAACCATTATGCATGATATCATAATGATAGATACATGTCATTAAACCTTTCTCCAAATTCCTAGAATATATAAAGCTAAGAGTGATCACACCATAAACTATATTGTGGGGTGATAATGATATGGCAATGTAGGTTCATCCACTGTAACGAATGCCCCACAGTGTGTAGAATGTTGGTAGTGGGAGAGTTCTGTACTTATCTGAGGGCTTGGGAGTATGGGAATGAAAGTTCTGTATTTCTCACCCAATTTTGCTGTGAACCTAAAACTGCTCAAAATATACTCTATTAAAAATATAAGCTTTTCTCATTAATATAAACTTCTGGATTATATTCATGTACATATCATCTTCATTGTATTTCTATAACCCTTAAAAACTCAACAAAATGTAACAACTTATTTTTGTGCCTCATAAAGAGAGTATGATAGCATTATTCAGTTAAATTATTATTTATAGTTGGAACTATTTACATTTCAGAATCGTAGGTTGGTGCTGAATTTTATCCTAAGTATTTTGAATGAGTAAATATTAATTGCTTTTACATGCTCATTGTGTGTACCAGTTATCTGTAGCTGTGTAACAAACTATCTTAAAACTTAGTAGCTTAAAATAACCATCAGTATTACATTTCAATTTTCTGTGGACTGACAGGCAGAATTGAGAACTTCTCTGTGGGCATCCCTCAAATTTTGCATTCATTTGACAGCTGAGGTTGGTGTCAACTGAAAACTTTTTTATCCTGGACTGAGATACTAGAACAACTGGGGTCTGGTGGACTCTTTCTCTCTTTCTTCTATTTGTGTGTCTACTCTCCAAGTCTGGCTTGGCCTTCACACAGCTTGACAACTTAAGGGCAAAGAGACCCAAGCAGAAGTTTCAAGGCCTGAGAGGCAGTGCAGGGAATCAGCTACCGCATCATCTTATACTCTACTAGGCAAAGCTGCCAGAAACCAGCCCAACTTCAAGGGAGTAGATATAGGAAAGAAAGAAATCAATGGTCACCAGTTTGGAAACCAGCTACTATTTATTGGGGGGATTTTTATAAATCAAGATATACATATAAAGCAATAAATAGATCTCTATAAAAATTAAGAATAATTATCCTGAATGTTCAAACATAATACAACATATGAAGGCAGGACCTTAGTAAATAAGGTGAAATCTAGATGTGTAATCAAAGACATTGAAGCTGTTGGCAACTTTTCTCAGGAGGTTGAGCACCTAATGCCTGCACTCACCTTTGAGAAGACTAATCTTTGAGAGGACTGAACTCCTAAACCAAAACATTTCTCAATGTCAAAGTTCAAGAATTAAGTTCTAGAAATTTTGTTGGCCCAAAGTATTCTCTATCTTATAGTCACAACACTCCCTCTGTGTTTCCCAGTCTGTCTCCTAATCCTTCAGCCATAGAGGCTACCACCCCGCTATGTTCAGACACACGCTGGTAAATGTACTATGTGCTTCTGATTCTGTGGTCCATTGTCATTTCAACAACCATGAAATCTTATAATACCAGATGGCCAGAAAAGTTCTAGTTTTCTTTTAGACCCTTTTATTTTAGTTATTTTCCTTTTTTTCCATTCAAGTTTGAGACTTGCTATGTGTATTAAAATGTACCCTCCTTTGAAAGTTGTTGCTTTAGTTTGATAAAGCAGAAAAAATCCTGCTTTATAAAGTAGCTGGAATGCCTCAGAAACTTTGTCTCTGCTGCACACACAGGCAGAATGGAGTGATATTTTAAGATTTCCTGTGACTAGAAAGGTATGGAAAGTTTGACTAATTTATATTGTGTTCTGACTTCCTGAGGTAGTTTTCCAAAGGCAATTCCATTTTATTCATGCTATGAAACAAAGCTTGTTGGTCTTTGTTTTAATCAAAACTCAGTCTAGAACTTTGCATTTCAGTCTTTATAAAAAGTTTCCCTGCTGTAGGGATGACTCTGGAAGCATTTGAGAAGAGGAATCCTTAGTTTATTTTCAAAATTGTCCTTAAATAAATCACTCGTCTTTTTAACATGAATTTGTTGGTTTATAATTGTGTTTATTGCCTACACCTCATAATTTAAGTTTAATACCTATTATCTACTCTAATTACTGGTGTGCAAATGTCACACACAATCACAATGTTGCAATCACAGTGTTTATTCTTTGGGACAAGGATAATATTTCAGCTTTTTTGTATCTCTAAAGCCTGTAACACAGTGTTAGACATACAATGTTTATGTTATTTTCATTCCATTCAGTTTTTATAATTTGAGTCTTACTTGCCTTCCTTAACCACACTCTATAGAAACATTATCCTATTTTTTTGTTTAATCTTAAATAGTATTACTGGTTACTTGTACATAGATTTTCTGATATGAATCTTTCCCTTAAGAATTAGAACACGGTGAGAAAATGTAATCTTTCTGAAAAGTTCTCTCCCTGTCATTGTTTTTTTTCTTGGCTTTTTATTAATATAATATGGAGGGTAAGGACATGGCTGTGGCCAGACTAATTGGATTTCAATCCTAGTTTTGTCACTTACTAGCTCTGTGTATTCATAGGGAACCACTTCGTGTCTCAGTTTCCTCAGTTTCAAAAGGAGGATCACAATAGTAATAACTCCTTGATAGCTTTGCTCTATGGAATTAAAGGAGTTTGTTCCTGAATTTAAACAGAACAGTTTTTAGTACATAGTAATTGAGCAATAAATGCTGGCTACTGTTGTTGAATTGCTTGTTTAGATGTAAGTCTTCATTCTTTGTTAACAGTGCCTTCTTAATGATTTTACTAAATTCCTGTAGATGCAATCACATTTTGAAAATTAGATGAACAGATTCTTTTCATAACAGCCTTCTAGGAGTTTAAAAACAAAATAGGCAGAGAAATTTTCTATTTCCAGTATAACTTTTCTTCTTCCTTCAGCAAAAATGTTAAGTTATGTGCTAGACATATTGCTATGGACTAAATCTGTATGTCTCCCACTTCAAATTTACAGGTTGGAACCTAATCCCTGTGGAGGTGATTGGAGTGGAAACCTTTTGGAGAGAATTAGGTCATGAAGGTTGGACCCTCATGATTGGAGTGAGTGCCCTTAGAGGAAGACCGATGAGGATAAAACAGCAAAAGTTTTCCATCTGCAAACCAGGAAGATGGTTCTCACCAGCACCAAATTGGTCAGCACCCGGGTAGTAGATGTTTTATCCTCTGAAGTGTAACAAATGTATTTCGGTTTTAAACCATACAGCCTATAGTTTTATTTTATATCAGTAGTTATCAATATGAATAGACACATAGCCTATAGTTTTGAGGTTCTCACAGTGAGGAAAAAAACCACAAGTAAGAGCTCTCTCTAGTGGGTTGTAATGTGATATGGAATGTGTTCACATATCTATGTGAGCAATAAGACAGACAGTCAACTGAAAAAGTCAAGGAAATCTTCTCTAAATAACTGACTTTTCCATGAGTTGAGTCTTGAAGGCTGAGTAGGAATATGGTAGGCAAAGAAGAGAAAGGTCACTCCACACAGAAACAAGCATTGCAAAAGCATAGTGTCATGGAATGGCCTGGAAGTCTGAGGATTTGTGAGACGTCCATTGCTGCTGACGATTATATTTATCATTATATTATTATTATACATAATATTATAATAATATTATATTATTATATATAATACATAATATGTAATAATATTATATATTATGTATAATATTATTATATTTATTATTATATTATTCAGAAGAGTAGAGGAAAAGGAGGCTGGAAAAATGGGTGGAATTATATAGGGTAAGATTTCTTTTCATATCAAGTCAAAGAATTTATATTTTATTCTGAAGGTAAGTGGGAGCTAGTAATAGAAACTTTTTTCAGGAGTGATTTATTTTTTAAGCAAGATGATAATATGACCAGCAAGAAAGTGAAATGAACTAGTGTCAGAAAGAAGTTAGGTTAAATGCCAGCTCCAGTACTTCCTGTGTTTCCTAGAAAAGATTATCTCTCTTAATTTCCTCATGTTGAAATATCATGCTGTATCTTGCTATGTAGAAAGGCCTTCATGAGGGCAGTGAAGAAGATAAGAGAAGCATGGAACTGGAAATTGGGAGCCCAATGCAATAGACCCTGAAGGCAAAGATTTTTTGACACAGCTTGGAAAAAGAATGGCGAAGAAAGGTGAGATATCAAAGATATGTCTCTTCTGAGGTAAAAAAATATATGGCTGTTGGAAGCAACCAGAGAGAGAGAGAGAGAAACTGAGACTAACATTGAGAGGTTTAGTTCAGGAGATTTGAAACACCTTCTGTATTGTAGGTTCCATTCTAGGTACTGTGGGTGAATAAAACCCATTTTCTTCCTTGAAGTTGTCAAGATCTATCAGAGAGACAGACACTTCTATGAATAGATAAAATATAAAAGCCTATATTCTAGTGTGGTTTTTGTAACAGCATCACCTTTTGTATCTTTTCCCAAATAAGAATAATTTATTGTGGACACTTGATTAAACTATTGTTAAATTGCATAAGCACTGGTGTGTCTTCGTGGAGCAGCAGTTATGTCCGCCACCTCCAAAGGAGTGCAGTCAATGCACATCCCGAAGACCAGGGTTCGTATCCCGGGTTGGGTGGTGGAGGGCAGGAACTACCAACGTGAACAACTCAATAAAAATGAAATAACATGCTTCTTCCCCCTCCTCCCTCTTCCTGCCTGCCTACTTGCCTTCATTCCTGCCTGCACGATTTATTAAAAAAAAAACAAAAAACAAAAAACTAAGCACTATGAGATCCCAGAATGTATTCATGTTAATCATAGTCATCTTGTAGTCCCAGATCAGTCTTTTATCCATTATATGTAATACCACAAACATATATACCAGAATATATTCTAAGTTCAGACTATAATTTGAGGTACTTTATGAAGATCAAAAGATGCACTTTAATTCCTTGCACAGTCTTACAATCAGAAATCTCAGAAAATACCAATTCTTTAAATGACATAGGTGGATAAGAAATGGAAATTACTGTTAAGAATAAAAAAGAAGTTAAAGTGACATGTAAAGAATGAGGCATTTCTAGAAAAGTAGTCACTTCTTCTGATTATTAGTTTTCTTCTTTCTAGAATGACTGATAAATAGCATTTTCAGTTAATTGTATCATTGAAACCGCTCTGTAGTCGTGCTGTTCATAATCCTGTGGCAGAGGTGTCCTGAGCACAAGTCTGACTATTAAGCCTTGTGAGACTGCCTGTGGTTTCAGTTTCTTCATGTTTGGCTGCCTGGCTCCCAGAAACGTAAATCATTTTCTCTGAATTTGTCATCTTTTCTACTGTATTATTCCTTCTTAATATTATTATGTTCTCTTAATCTTAACAGTTTGAACTGAAGAATTCATACGTAGGTCTTATTTTAAGCACTCATCATGACTTTAGTTTCTGTTGAAAATTTTTTCAAAGCACGTAATCATCTCGGAGGTAGAAGGAGAGAGAGGCTGGATGAGTCACAGTATCCGGGTGAAGTGTTTCAACTGGGAAGAAAACAGGACCAGAGAATCACAGTAAAATGAGACAGTGAAGGAAGTAGAGCCCCCAGAACTAAGAGTTTTAAAAGCATAGAAGGAGGGCAGGTCTGCTGTGTATGTATTTCTTTTTTAAGAGGATGACAGACGTTGAAAATACATGCAAGAGAAAGATGGAGGTGACTGGCAGTCAGCTGTCACAGTAGATGAAGGGTGGGAAGATCACTTATTTCACAGAGGAAAAATTTAACCTCTAAAGGTTCAGATAAGGTTTCTGGTATAAAGTTGAACTTTTAGGGGAGAACAAGGGAGGCTGCTGGCACTGTTCTAGCTCTTGACCTGATAGGTAGCCAAGTGTACATTTTGGTGCAATTCGTTGTACTGTTTGCTAATGTTTTAGGCAGCTTTCTTTAGCTGAGTGCTACATTTCAATGAAAAAGAATATTTGACATCTATTTATTAAAATTATATTGTGTTTTTGGAGCACATCATGGATTACTTAAACTCCTTAGTCATTTGTGTCTTTCTGAAGAGACCTGGTGTTTTTCTTCTAGTTCAAAACAATTCAGCAAGCATTTGTTGAGTATCTGAATGCTGCAGATTCAAAGCACGAAGACCCACTTCCTTGAAGTTCGCACTTTAAAGGGGATACACAGTGCAGGGGGTCCTTAGAACAGCAGTCCTATGTGTAAACAGCATGAAGGTAAAATGGTAGAAGGAGAAGAGCATGGAAGAAATAAGGGGAGAATCTTTTCAGGGGGTGGTTTTTGAGCCAGTGTATCAGTTCACACTGAAGTAGAAATCTCTGGTGAGAGACAGTCCCTGAACCTCCAGATTTGGAACCCTTGTCACACAATGAATCAGGCATCTAAATATTATGTGAAGATTTTCTACTTATGATAACAGTACAAGAACAATTTTCTGTTAGTCTTGTTGAAATTAGGGTAAAATTCATTCTGAGAATCTCTTCTTTCAGAGATATCTACATTTTTTCAAGACCAACAAAATATAAATAAGTCCTATGGATCCTTGTCATCTGAGATGTGCCTGTGGGCTTCACCCAGGAGGAGTGGCAGCACCTGGATCCTGCTCAGAAGACTGTACAAGGATGTGAAGCTGGAGAACTTTAGTCACCTTGTCTCCATGGGGAGGGAATTATAATTAACTCATTTTAGTTTTCCAGAGTATTGCTTCACTAACCCACATGAGATCTTCAAGTTGGAACAAGGAGAGCAATTGTGGATATTGGAGCAAGAGTCATCAGGTCAGAGCTTCCCAAATCGTTGCAAAGTTGATAACCAACTAGTGCATCCAGGACAGATGTTTCTGCAAGTTCCATTTATCAACAACAAAACACTGACTATAGGAAAAGTGATGTGCTTGGAAACATGGTTAATTTCAGTAGAGACCCAGATCCTTTCATAAAAACATTCTGTAAAGGTGACTTGTATGATTGAATTGCATTTAAGAGTTAATTACTGACCTAAAAAATCTATTTAAGAAATAAAGGAAAAAAAAGAAATCTGAGGTAAGTAAAAGCATTTCAAATATAAGCAAAAGCATGTTTTGCAAAAATACACTCACACAAATATATACCCCACTATTTGTAAACTGTAAAATGATTATCATTGAGTTATTAAGTCTTATCTTGTGTGAGTGGGCGGGACAGGAAGAGAACTTATTTAAGGCCTTAGAAGACCCTAAATAATGAGAAGATGATGTTCTCCAACTCCTACACATACACAACAAAGCAAAAACCAACACTAAACTGTAAAATAAATGTACGGAAACGAAGTTCTAATTTCTTCTCAGGTAACTATTTTGATGAACTTTAATAGCAAACTGAATGTAAAAATATAAATATGTTATATAAATATAATAAAATAAAGTACAAAATTTACATTTAAAATCATACTTTATAAAAAATAAAATATATTGTTATATAATATATTTAGGCATACTATATATGAGAAAAACATGTCATATGTAAAATATAAATTTAGGTGCACTCTGGTGGAGTTGTGTCCTGGGTCAGGGAGAACTACCAAAATGAACAACTGAATCAAAAGAAATTAAAAAAAAATCTTCTCCCTCCTCTCTCTGCCTGTCTGTCTCTGTTTACCTTCCTTCATTCCTGTCTGCACCTTTTCTTTAAAAACAAAACAAAATACAGATATGTATATTTATATAGACCTGCATATCTATCTATAAAAATTCAAATGCAAAACATCTCTGACAATTTCTTTTTTAAAGCTTATGAAAATTTTAGAACTAAAGTCTCCTAATAATAATTATAATCAACACTTACTGATGTCTTATAAAATTCCAAGAACAATTATAAATCCTTTACATGGATTATTTCATTGACTCCTCCCAACAACCTTATTGGGAAGATGCTATTATTGTTTCTATTATTATTTTTTAATTACTACTATTGCAATTAAAGTAACTGAGATTTAGCGAAGTCAATTAGCTTATCCAAGCTAAAATGTGAGTGAGCTTGATGGATGCAATGGTTTTCTGAACCACAGACCCTGATGAAGTCTTTGCCTCAACACCGTGTTGCACCAAGTCAGTATTTATTGAATGTCTACTATGTGCCAACACTGTGCAAAGCATTGCGAATTAGAGGTGAATACCACAGAGGTTATCTCTGTCCTCACGTAGTTATCATGATAAGGAAGGAATCGGAAATAAGGAACTAATCACAACTAAGTATAAGATTGTGACAGAAAGGTAGTAAAGAAATATGGGACTTTTGGCCTAGGAGAGAAGCCAATTGTGTTTGAGAATTTGGGACACCCTTTCTAAAGAAGAATTACACTGAGATCAGAGGCACGAGCAGACAGTACATAGGTGAATTGGGGAAGAGAGTTTCATGCAGCATGAAGTGAGCATAAGAATGCCCCAATCCCACTTCAAAGACCTCAAATTTGCTGTCCCAGGCACTGGCAGGTGGCATTGCCTCAGCAGCAGAGAGAGATTTGCCCAGGGTTAAAACCTTCCCCCAATATACATGTCAACTCTGATGGGCATTTCAATTCCATAATAGTCCTCCTGGTGACTGAAGTGGCCAGGCTTGCCTTCACAGCTTGATTTCTTCCTCTTCCCAATCCTGCTTCCTCCCGCTCCCTTCCATGGGTGTTGAGCTCAAGAGCACGCCCTAATAAACATCCTGAACATTAAACTTTGCCCAGGTCTGCTTCCTGGAGAATCCAAACTGCATTACAACATGAGAAGGCTTCGATGAGTTAAGGTGCTATAAAGCATTTTGAATGGCTAGATTGTAGACTGAGTGGGAGACACAGAGAAATGAGCTAAGACTGCAAAGGCAGACAAGGGTCAGATCCTGAAGGAGCAGGTAAACCTTGTTAAGGACTTTTCCCAAAGGTAGTGGCTAGCAGGAGTTTAAGCCCAAATTGCATGAACAGATTTGTAATTTTGAAATGATCTCTTTGCCTGAAAATATAATAGATTGCAGGGGTGTTTAAACACCAAACTCTTTTCTGAAACCCTTTTTCTTCTTTTAGATAAGAATGGCAAAATAAAGAAACCAAATTGTCTTTACTGCTTTTCATTCCTCTTCCCCTTATCAATAAAATCTTCGAAATCTGCTCCAGGGTTTCTGTGGCTACAGCCCTGTGAGGTAATCATCTAGCATTAGCTTCTTCAGAGACCACAGGAAATAGTGTTATGTAAAGACCTGAAAAATTATTTGCTCTCTAGTGATGGAAGAAAACTGTGCAGTGTTGCTAGAAAAGCTTAAAGTGCTAAGTCATTACAGATATGATATCCAGATACAGGATCAAAAGGCACACCTGTTCTGCCAATCATATGCATCTTGGTTCTGTTTTCTTATTTTATTTTTTACCTTAATCCCAGCATGTGTAATATATAGTAGTTCTATTACCACAGTTTGTTTAGTAGGAGTAACTTGACAGCCAAATGGATTAAAAAAAATCTTTATTGAGGCATAATTAACATATAATAAACTGCATATATTTAAAAGCATACACTTTTGGTAAGTTTTAACCTACGAAACATCTGGGAAGCCATCAGCACAAGACAACAAATATTTCCAGCACTCCAAAAATGTGTGTTTTTTGAGCAATTACTCCTTTTCCTCTCTCTCTCCCCTCTTTCTCAGGCAAACACTGATGCAGGAGGCATTAGAACAATAGTTCAGGTGTGTAAATTGCATTAAGTTAAAAAAAATGGTAAAAGGAGGGGCAGTATGGAAGAAGTAAGGGATATCTATGTTTGGGAGGTAATTTCTAAGCACTTTTGTCACTATGCATTATGCATTTTGCATTGTCTAGAATTACATATAAATGTTATCATATAATATATACTCTATCTGCTTCTTTCACTCAATGTAATCATTTAAAACAGATGCAATAAATTCAATCAAAATATTTTATATGTTATCCTACTTGTTACATATAGATATTTGTATTTAATTACACTGTATTATACACATTGCAAATATCAACAGGGGAAATGATGTTCAAATTTTTAAGTTTATTTGTTCATTGTATATCAGACTGAAACTTAGCTAATTTCCTTTGAAATTATAAGCAAATGTAAGTGATCTGGGAAGTTCACCAACCAGTCTATGGTAATGAACATAAATAAAACATTTGGTAAAAGATTCGACTCACCAAACTATGTGGCCAAATAACCTAGTAAACTGAAAACTGAAGAGCTCTGATGAGATACTAAAATAGGAGGAGAGGTGATCTGAATTTCTCTAACAAGCTGGTAAACAAAGGCGGCTCCTCCCTCCATACATAGGCTCGTATATGCACCCACATTCACTCCTTTACACATTTACAATCAATGCTACCCATTTTTCCTCCCATAATTCCCTTCTAGCCCAGATTAACCCAAATCACTTTTAGCCCAGCAATTGTTTCATACCACTTTACCTTTTTTACATCTAAAAAAGATTAAAACTTAAAGTGGTCTTAAAAATATCATTACATCCAAATCTTAGAAACTACGTGCAAACTATTTGAGTGAGCATTAAAAAGACAAGTCCTAGAACAGGTCACAAAATCACATCTTTAACTTTGAAGAAAAAAAGAGAAATTTCATGTACAAACCCGTGATCTATACATAGAAGGTACTCAGCACATATCCCTTAAAAGTGAAGGAAACAGATCTGTGCTGTGACTGCATCTCTTCTCATGTCATGTAACCTCACCGTGGCATACGTGAGAAGCTAATTGTTAACATCACTTCCTTCAACATAATATATGACTAAACTGATTGCAATTCTTTAAGTTCATTAATGATTTCCTTTTTTAATGTTTGCACCTTTATATTTTAATCTTTTTCCTCTATCCCACATAGTCTAGGTCTTTTAATATTGTTTTACAGAAGGGATGGAAGGTTATTATTTATTCCTTAGTTTCTGGCTTTTATTACATATTTAATCAACACATGGTCGAAAAGAGAATACTTTTACTTCACAGATCACAGACATAGGACCAAAAACTTTATAATACACGAGTTTCACAGGAATGAAAACTTGATCCATATTA
The DNA here is from genome assembly GCA_004363575.1 of Solenodon paradoxus. Lineage (NCBI taxonomy): Eukaryota > Metazoa > Chordata > Mammalia > Eulipotyphla > Solenodontidae > Solenodon > Solenodon paradoxus. Next base: position 649,155 of record RJWH01000051.1, read on the forward strand.
TCATCCTGTCAGGTATGATCTGATGACTAAATTTTCACATTGTGCCTTCACGAACCATAGGCCATTGTTTTCCTGTATAAAGAAGAACTCCCACACATCACAAGAATGGAATCCTGCTGTCTTGTGCTGTCTGGGAATATTGTGGCAGCTGGGAATTTTGTACATGTTAGAGCTTCAGTTGTTCTTTCCCTCTCAAGTGTTTTGTTTACTTTTCATATGTGTGACAATGTTTTTAATGATCCTTTTATCTTGATTCTGATCACTTTTTCAAAGAAGTGAAAAAATGTAACCCTTTAGTTCATCATTCAGACAGCCCCGTTTATCAAGTACCTGTGCCTGTACGCACCTGTGCAGCAAATTCCCCTGTTTGAAAAAATATTCTAAGACCCTTTGAAACTCCTATGGAGAAATAGTGAAAGAGAAAAGAATTTTTGGTTTCTGGGTAAACATGTGTCATGTGGTCTACCTAAATGGTATATGAGAAATACTGATTTTGTTCTAGAGACTTTAATACTGATTTTATTGATAAGCAAAAGAAACTGAGAGAAAGAAAATTGAAGGCTTAATTTTTCCTGGGTTGCTGCTAATAAATAATAGAACTCAGTATCAAGTAGTGATAACAATCAAGTATAATTTTTCATTGAATGTGAACTTTATTGTGGTTTGGATTGGTGAGGTCACTGCAGGCAATGCGCAGACTGAATAATACAGTAGGCAATGAGCCAGCTAAAAAAACAACCTTACAAAATATTTTTTGAGCTTTTAAAATTTATTTTTCATTGTAGTAATTATTCTACACATTAAAATAATTTCCTATGTATAGCTTCCCCATTCCTTAGATATATTTCAACACACCACGCCCTCCACCAAATCACCAAGTGTTCTTCCCCACTGTCCAGTGGGCTCCACCACCACTTGCCCCCGCCCACCCCATTCCCTTTTGGTGACCTCAGTTCTGTTGCAAGCGTTTCAGAGTTGGTTATGTTTCATCTCTTCCTTTATTTTGTCTATTCACTTTCCACCTGTAAGTTAGGTCATCTGGTATCTATCTTTCTTCTTCTAACTTATTTCACTTAGCATAATCCCCTCTAGTTCCATCCATGTTGATTCAAATGACAGGGTTTCATCTCTTCTAAGGGCTGTGTAATATTCCATTGTGTATATGCACCACATCTTCTTTATTCATTCATCGGATGTTGGGCACTTAGGTAATTTCCAGTTCTTAGCTATTAGGAATAGGGCTGCAATAAACATAGGGATGCATGCATCTCTGTGGATGGGTGCTTCTGTGTCTTTTGAGTAGATGCCCAGAAGTGGAATGATGGGATCATATGGGATTTCCATCTTCAGTTTTTTGAGGAATCTCCAAACTATTCTCCATAGGGGGTTATACCAATTTACACTCCCACCAACAGTGCAGAAGTTTTCCCTTTTTTTCACATTCTTGTCAGCATTTGTTGCTTCCAAACTTTTGGATAATAGCCAGTCTTTCAGGTATAAGGTGATATCTCATTGTTGTTTTATAACCAATGAGTAGGAACCTAATTTCATGTACCTGTTTGTCATCTGTATATGCTCTTCAGAAAAGTGTCTCTCCAATTCCTCATCACATTTTTTGATTGGATTGCCTGTTCTTTTGCTGTTGAGTTTTATGAGTTCTTTGTATATTTTAGATATTAAACCTTTCTCAGAAATACTGAATGCAAATATCTTCTCCCAGTTAGTAGGTTTCCTTTTAGTTTTGGTGATGTTTCTTTTGTTGTGAAGAAGCTCTTTAGTTTGATGTAGTCCCAGTTGTTCATTTTTCTTTTTGTTTCCCTTGATGATGGAGTCTAGTTCCCAAAAGCTTCTTTACAACTGATGTCATGGAAAGTCTTTCCTATGTTGTCTTCTAAGAACTTTATGGTTTTTGGTCTAACGTCCAAGTCTCTAATCCATTTTGAGTTAATTTTTGTGGATAGCGTTAGTGAGTGGTCTAGCTTCATTATTTGCGTGTGGCTGTCCAATTTTCCCAACACCATTTTTTGAAGAGACTTCTTTTTCCATCGAATGCTGTTGACTCCTTTGTCTTAGATTAACTGACTCTACGTGAGTGGATCAGTTTCTGGTGATTCAGTTCTATTCCACTGATCTGTGCCTCTGTTATTGTTCCAGTACCATACCATTTTGATCACTATTGTTTTGTAATACAGTTCAAAGTCTGGAAGTGTAATCCCTCTAGATTCGTTCTTTTTCCTAGTGATTGCTTTGGCTATTCGGGTTCTTTTGTTGTTTCATGCAAATTTTACGACTTTTTTCCTGTGGGATGTTAATGGGGATTGCATTAAACCTATATATTGCTTTGAGTAAGATGGCCACTTTAATTATATTGATTCTTTCCAGTCATGATCAGGGGATGTCTTTTCATGTCTTTGTGTCCACCTCTATTTCTTTTAAGGACTTGATTTCATTGTATAGATCTTTTACTTCCTTTGTTAGGTATATGCCCAGGTATTTCATTCATTTAACTTCTACTTACAAAATGTTTTTTTTAACGGATATTGTTGGCAGTGTGAGTTGGGGGGGGGGTTAGGGAAGGCTTCGTGGAGGAGGTGTCGCTTATCCTGGGCCTTAAAGGAAAGATAGAACGCTGATATACAAGACAGAGGGGAAAACATTTCAGAATTACTCTAGAGAAAATGCTGTAGAAGCACTGAAAATAAAACAAAAGGGCAAACAGCCCGAGGGGGTGAGGCCTCCCAACAGAGAAAAGTCTAAGAGACCTGGGCTAGGACCCAAATTCTCAGATGGGGTCTTCAATCCCAAGGATGTTGGGAGGCAAAGGACAACAGTCTTGTATGTAAAGTTAGCAGCAGCAAGAGGTTCACATTGCAGTCAGGGTCCTAAACTGGCTATACTATGCCTAGATGAATGCTCTCAACCTTTTGAGGTATGTGGCACTGATTTGTCCTTTCTCTTGTCCACTGATTGCCTAAATAGTAGTTCGTGCATGCCCACGTGTGTGTATGAGTGTACATGTGTGTAAGTGGGTGGAGTACAAAGGCTTTGTCTCTTTAGCTTCTTCCATTTTTCCCTCTGTGGCACACAGCTGGCTTCCACTGGAGCTGGAGCTCAGGCCCTTCTCACTGTCTAGACCTCAATGAACTCCATCTCTTCATTAAGCACCTAGGAAGCTTCTTCAAGATGAAGGTTAAAGCCTACTGTGGGGGTGACTTGTGTTAAGGCAGGACTGCACTTTTCCAGTGTTGATCATGGTGGTGGTGGTGTGTGTCAGTTGGAGACAAAAGTGTAAGCGATGGTGTAGGTAGTGGTAAAGGCTGAGGATCTATAAGCAGGATTTGGCTGGAAGGTCCGCAGTTTTCATTTAGGAGCTGGGATGTCAGGAGATTGGCTTAGATCACCCCTTTTCTTTCTTCAGCTGCCCCATAGGGGAGATACACTGAGCACCTGAAAGCAGCAAAGATATCTCTAGAAATCCAGGCTGTTATTTTCCTGCTTGCATCTCACCCCCAGAAGCCCAGAGGTCTTTTCTTGAGAACATTTGTATGATCTCTAGATAGGACTGTTACCTCCCCTGCCCAGCTGCTGGAGGTATGCAGGTTATGTAGCTACTTGGATGAGGAGGTATAGGGAATTTATCAGAAGAAAAGCTGATTACCGTGAATTTATAAGAAAGTATAATTTTTAAGTATCTGCTAAACCAAGGTCATAGTATAGTTCAAGCTAATTTTGCTTGTGTTCTATGTTAAATACTTCAGCGAGAAATCCTGTGACTCTGGTATCAACCACGGCAAACAGGATGCCTTGTCTGCTGTCTCTTCCACACTGTGGAGCTGAGCTGCAGAAGAGCCACCTCACCCTTTCAGGTTCTCCATTCAAAGTTTACATGTTCGACTCCCCACTTATTCTAGTGAATCTTTTCCCATTCTGCCATATACCTCATTCATATCAAAATGATTCCTGGTAGAAAAGCTGCTAAGTCGGTAGTACGTACTTAATCTGAATTTCCCAGCTTTGCCTAGAACATGGTGTTCACTAGAAGAATGGCAAATCCATTTAAAACAATAAATAGGGAAAGCAGAAAGAGTAAACAAAATGTGGAAGGGTGCGGTTTGTTCTAATGATGAGTGACTAAGAAGGCAGTTTCCTGTGAGCTCTTTAAAGAATGATTTTTAAAAAATTGTTCTTCCCTATTAGTTCTTAGCTGTAAAGCAGACACTGTGATAGAAATAAAGCTAATAACAATTAGGTAAAGCACAAAATATATATGATTACTTTTATTTTGTTTGTTTATTTTTATACATAGATGTTTTTAAATGAAGAAGATATTATACTATTCCAATAATTGTTGTCTCTAAATTTTAAAATAAGCATTTGGATCTCAGTTTTCCCACCTGAAAAATGGGTACACCAATACCGCAAAAGAGCACAGATAATATTGATAACATGCATAATACAGAGTTGCCTCTCTACTACTCCAAACGAAACAGACAGATAGCAGGAAAAAAAACACTGAGCATATTTAAGCAAAATTCTCATTACCAAACTGTTCTGAAGTCAGAGATATTCAACAAGAGAATGACCTGGAGAGGCAGTGGTGAACCTAACAGTTCCTGCCTTCCTGAAGCTTGACTGTATCAACCAAGGAAACAACTAAATAAGACAGTGAGGACTCAAGAGTAATCAGAGTAAAGGACCAGGCTGCTTAAGAGTGATTTTTTGAAGTAGACTTCTCTAAGTTGCTGTGTGAAGATGAAGTGAGAATGCTTTCATGAAAAGGGCTTGCTTCAGGGGATTCTTGGAAAAGAAGACAGCACTGAAAATGTCTAATCATGAATGACTCGCTCATATCAGAAACAGTGGGAAGAGGGAAAATAAGAAATGTCAGTGCACAGAGGGAGGGAGTGATCATCAGGAGCCGGACCGGTTTGGGTCTTACTGGTAATAATAAGAACTTTGGATTTCTTTTGTGATCAGGCAGCTCTTGGAGGGTTTTGAACAGGTGGATAGTTTGATGTACTTTATGCTTTTAGAAGTTCACCTTGGTCACTGTATAGGCCAATGAAGGCCAACATAGGGAAAATGGATAGCAGTTAAAGGTTTTAGCAATTCAAGTGAGAGGAGACACTGTTGGAAAACGACAGTCAATTGAGCAGTAGTTTTAATTAAACTTAATTGAGCACCTATTATATGCAGGCTTATTTCTCAATCTTTATATGTGGTCACACGGCTTCTATAAACAATTCTATGAGGTAGGTGATGTTGAGATCTCCATTTTCCATATGACCAAACTGAAGAACGTGTCTAGGACTACACTGCTCATAATTGTGAGAGTTAGGATTCAAAACCAGGCAGTCTGGCTCCAGATCTTGCCTGCTTAACCTCTGTGCTGAACAAAAATCAAGATACATTTTTCAGCATACAGCTGGAAGATGTTGATGGATTTGATAGGGACTATGAAGAAAAGGACATAAATATCAGAAGACTCCTTGAACATCTTAGAATGCTGGTGTGAACAATTGTGTGACATTTAGTAATGTGGAGAAGACTAGGCTGGGAAGAAGGTAACAGAATGCTGGCTAGAACACTTTCAGTTTAGGATGCCCAGAGCCAGCCAGGCAGGGACATTCAGTGGGCTTGTTGACCCCTTTGATACTGGATCTGTTTAAATATAAGGTAGGAGCCCAGGCACATAATGTTATAGAAGTGTTCTGCTGACTTCCATCTTTTTATATTCTTAGTTAAATGCAGTTCCCACTTGGAGAATTAAGGGAATGTTTTGCATACATTAGACAGCCAGACATCCAAACCAGTCAAGATCTCACTTTTAGTAGCTGTCAATCAGGGAGCAGATCTTCTTAATCAAAAACTCCCAGAAATCTCATCATCTGAGATCTCACACAGGAGCAACCCTTCAGATTTTGGGGTTTCTAAGAACGCAAGTTCTCCCCGCTAGAGCACTAACGCTGACTTTGGCACGACACCCTAGCATCACTTGCCTCTCCTGCTGCCTGTAGGTCACTGAACCTTGCCTGAATAAAGCAAAAGATTGCACAATACGAAGCCTGTTTGGATTTACAAAATACTGCCCTCTTGTTGCCACCACCCCCAACTTCAGTATTTGACTGACATCTGACCTCAGATGACTCATCACCTTTAGACAGGCCTGGTCTCCCATGTTCTGCCTGCTTTTCATTCTGCTGGGCCTGATGTCGACTGATACTGATGTCCACAGTATCTTTGTGCAAGATACTGTGCTGAAAATGACCTTTGCTCCGATTGGTGTAGTGGGTGGTTGCATAGGTATATATGTTTATCAAATCTCATCAAGCTCATACTCAGTGAAAAAATACGTCAAATTGAAAAATATTATGCTATGTGTTTTTTTAAATAAAAAAATTTTTTTTTTTTTTTTACACTTAGAAACATATAATTAGGGGTTCCCTGGTGTCTCAGTGGGCAAATCCACCTACTATAGTCCACGTACAGAGTTTACGATCCAGGATCAGGGCTAAATTTTAAAACTAAATTTAAAAAAAAATGCTTCTTCCCCCTCCTTTCTCTTCCCCTCTGCCTGCCCCTACTGGCCTCCATTCCTGCCTGCACCTTTCCTTAAAAAAAACAAATAGGTATAAGACCAAACAATAGTAGTAACATGTAAGTGCCAAGTAGGTAACCCCAAACAGTTGTTATAGGAGTTGAATTATAAAGTAAAACTTCACAGAGAAGGTGGCACTTCATTTAAACATTGGGAATTTAGTAGACTGAAGAGACAGAAAGAGGAGGTGTCAAAGCAAAAGAAATAGTACAAGAAAAGTATAGATGTGAGGACTAAAATAAATTTTGGGAGACATTGAGTAGACCCACCTGGATTTATTTTTGGAAAAGAGGAAAATCAATATGCAGAGGGACTCAATTTATTGATGTTCTTCATGGCTAAGATAAGAAGTTGAGAAAGCAAGATGGGCAGAAAGGCACTGTAGAAAGTGGTCAGGAAGAAGAGGATACAAGCTGTTTTTTAAAGGAACTAAACAGCCCTATCACATTCCACTGAACTCATTGGCTTAATGACTCACAGTTTAGGACATAACAGTGCTTTCAATATATACTCCTTAATAAAGCCTTCTGGGACATGGGTCAGAGAAAAATATCTCAGCTCTGAGTTCATTCATTTAATTCCTGCATTCATTTAATTCCGTTTTCTGCATTTACTCTGAATCCTATTCTAGCTCCATCTTCTCTTTTTTTCTTGATTTGACTTTTCCAACTATCTTAATACATGTGGGGATTTGTGTCAAGTGTACTTCAGGTTCATCTGCCATTCGAACTACCTTTATTTGCAAAGGCATGTTTGGTGATAGAGTTGAAATCAAACCTCTCAGTTCTTAGTTTCTTTAACTTGTTTGCAACACTTACTGTTGCTGATCCCTCCTTTTCTGGAATTAACTTCTTCCCTGACTCCACTGAAGGTTCTCTTCTTGCTTCTCTGGGTGACCTTCTTTATCATTCCTCTATTCCAACATCCTCAGAATCAGCTATTCTTCAAATCTATGTCAGCATCCTCTTATGCACAGCTACATTTTCAATTATCTTCTCTGTGCTGCTGATGCTGAAGATGGATCTTTGAATGACTGATGTTAGTTTCTGCTCAAATGTCCACCTAACTATTCAGTCTCAACATATCCAACGACAAACACTTTGTCTTCCCTAAGGTTTCTTTCCTGGTGATTTTTCCCAGTTACTCAGTGACATCACTGGTGAATTCTACATCACATTTTCTTTCTAAAAATTTGCTTACGAAAGCTTTGAAATTGCTATAAATCCCTCCTCCCTGCATTTCTTGCTAATACTTGGACTTTTTCAAACAATTAATTCTACTTATCTCACATATTATTTTCCAACTATCTCTTTTTCCTGTTTTCCATGTTACCAAATCAAGTTCTTATTTTCTCTTATATGGATCATTTAAAATTCCCTAAGGAAGTTCATTCGAAACTATCCTGTAGACAGCTGCCAAAATATTCTTCTGAAGACATTGTGTTACTCCTCTAATCAAAATCTGTCAGTGATAATCATTCACTTAAAAAATTTAAATCTGGCATGCCCTGATAGAATAGTGGTTGGGCGCAGTCCACATACATCCTGGGTTCGCGTCCGGGTGTCCATGGGAACAACTGAGATAAAAAAAAAACTAAATGAAATGAGTACAAATACCTCTTCCACCTCTCTCTTCCTGCCTGCTTGCCTCTATTTGCCTTCATTCCTGCCTGCACCTTTTCCTTAAAATAAAAATAAAATCAAATGACTTTCCCTAACATTTGAAGCACTTGATACACTGAATCCAATTATCTGTCCAAGTTTAAATCTCACCACTCTGTTCAGCTGTACAAACTCAGCTACTTGCTCTGTCCTGGATATTTTATACTTTCCTATTCCCAAGCTTTTGCAGATACTGCCCACCCTGATTACACACCCCAATTAATTCCCCCACCTTCTTATCTCATAAGATCCAGTTCAAATTCATACTAAGAAGAAAAATGATCTTTGCAAAAGATTGGGTAACTACACATGCATGTTTCATACACGCAAATTCTAGTGCAGCGGTCTGTGAGTTAAATTTCAATCAGTGAATGTGGAAAGGTTATCTGAATGCAAATATATCTTTTTTATGCCTTCAACTGACGGCCAGTATTTCTTTTAATATAATACCTTTTCGACTTTTTAAATTATTTTAAGAAATTATTTTTAATGTATGTATTCATTTCACCATAAAAAGAAATCAAACATTTGGTGAAATACTAAAGCATTTTTACCATCTCCAATCTAATTCTCCATTGTCAGTCATGTCATATATCTTTCCAGATTTGCTCTGTGCATTCTTGTCCCTACACAAAAAATTTAATTCATAAATGAGAATCAGCATATGCTTTTTGATAAAAATGTTGAATTCCAGATTTAAAGCCTAATTTATACATTAATAAAAATTATAATCATCATTCTTTTTAATCATTTTAGGTAAATATGCAAAATAATGTTACATTTCTTGGGCATTTACTCTGCCAAGCATTCTTTTTTCTTTTCTACTTTTTTTTTCAAAGGAAATGTAGGAGAAGGCAAGAAGAGGCAGGCACTGAACCCCTACTCCACCAGGCTATGACTGCCAGCCATTTTTTAAGTGCTTCAGATCAGTTATTTAATTCTTCAAACCATAAAGTGATCACTATTATTGCCCTGTCAGAGGAGATGAGAAATGGCAACCCCATCAAGGTTTGATAACTTACCCAGGACCATGCTTCTAGCAGACAAATGGTAAAGCTGGTATTCTGACCCAGAAATTATGACTCCAGAGTTTGTACCTGTGAACACTTCACTCTACTGTCCATGATCTCATCTACTGAGGCAGGAAACTGTTAAATATATCTATTCCTGCTAAATAATTCAATGTCTCTGACACATCCTCATGGTTCTCCTCCAGCATGGTAGTAGGTGCTCTGTCCCTGAGCTCAAGTCTGCTGAACTGCACACCCACTTCTAATAACTGTCTGACACTTAGCATTTCACTCACTGACTAAAGGGAAAAGGAAAGGAGTCTAAAATTAAAGAACTATTTGTTTCTATTCATCTTTCCACCAATATAAGTTCCATGAGAGCAAGAACCATGTTCTTCTTACCCACCATCATATCCCCTATGCCTGGAACATAGTAAACAAGAAATAACTATGTGCTGGAAAGAATAAAATTGTACCCAGTCATCCAGGGAATCCCTGAGCCAATGTGTTCCAATGTGTTCCTCTTCCAGTAATTCAGGGATACCTGTTGGAATCATGGGGAAAGAAAGAACTGAAGAGAAAGCACTAAACTGGATTTTAAGTTTTCTTATTTTTTCTTAAATTTTCTTTAATTCTCTCTTATTTTCTCCAATGCATGCATATGCTATATGGAAAGACCAAACACAAGGATGTATAATGCAAACCAACAGTGTTCTGCTCTGCCCCTCCAACTACCAGCTCCTTTCCCAGGGAGAATCAATGAAATTTTTTCCAGTTTAAGTTCTTCTAGTGATCTTCTTTATTTCTTTAAATAATATGTCTATATCATTATTTCTTAATTAATCAATTTCAGACATTATCATTGTTTCCTATCAAGAAATATGAGGATTTATGAGACTGTCCTTCAAAATATGATATGTAGTAGCCCTGGAGTCATGAAAAGTAACCCTGCTTCTTGTCTAAAGATTGGTGGAGCTCCCTGGGCATAGTTCTATTAAAATAATTGCTACACTATCTGAAACAATCCATTTATTCTTATTGTTGTTGTTGGTTCCTTTCTGAAAAGCTGAGCAATTAGAGGACAACAGAAATATATTTCTTTTTTTTTTATTTTGAATCCTCCACACCTAACAGTGCCTTCCAGGCTACAGGCAAACTCATTATATGTATTTTTTGAATGAATCAATGAGTGATTCCTTTTGGTGAATTTACCGAACGCTGATGAGTCATGAAAACAAGATTATCTTAATGACTGATCATCCAAGAAGCAAGTGAATACTGGTTTCAAAGTTGACTGACCAAATCTTCCTGCCACCTCAAGTACCCAAAGCTTGATATGACCCAGTGTTGTCTGCACTGAGCATAGAGAGCCCACATGCATTTTCCGGTAAGGGAAAGTGCTCTCATAGTTTCTAAATAAATGATGATATATATGTTTAAAGATGTCAATACTGTCTAGAAATGATGTTGAATAACATAAAGTCATAGCTGGTTATTATTCACTTTCAACTTATTCTATCATATTATCATTAAATATATTATTTAAATTAAGTGATTTTTTTCAAAGAACAGTTAGGGATTTGTTACACTTTTAACCAATATTTCAAATTATGATTTCTGTCAACCCTACCTTATTATATCCCATAGTCTAGAACTGGAATCTAAGAGGAAAGGAGGCCAAATTGGAAAAAAGAGGTCAATTACATGGCGAGAGATAGAATTGAACTGTTAGTGGTGTGTATTACATTCTATAATGAAAGGTTTATCTATTAAAGTGCTTGCACTTTTATTAGCTTGTTTTGGTTTTTAGTGTTTTAATTTTTACAGAATATTGAAGTCATTTCAGCTTTGACTAAGGCTATAAAATCTAGTCCTTTCACAGGGAAACATTCAGGAAGGCTTGAGCTGGGAGATATACTAAGAGGGTAAGAAAGCAGGGGCACTGTATTCCTGCTTTAGCCCCATGCCTTCTTCAGCCTCGTCTGAGAAGACAACGAGAAAAAGTGAAAACCAAGAAACTGAAATAGACCCAGAGTTGGAGCTACTTATGACTTAGGGCAGTTTGCATTTATAAAGCTTCGTAATATCAAAATGTGATTTCTGCCCCTTCCCCTCACCCTGTCCGTGTTTCAGGTGGTCCAGATGCCGGTTATGAAACCAAGGACCTGGGTTCAAGACCAAGGGTCAAGGGTTAGGAAAAGTATGATTTCTCTGAAACATGACAGTGGTCATAAAAATCCAGTTAAGTGTGCCCGTGGAGTTGTGGAGGCAGCCAGAGCTTTCCACATACATCCCCAGGACCCGGGTTCACCTCCCAAGTTGGGGGGAGCAACCAAGATGAACAACTAAATAAAATACATGAAATGCTTCCTTGTCTCTCTTCCTGCCTCCCAGCTCTGCTTGCCTTAATTCTCACCTGCACTTTTCCTACAAAAAAGTTTTTAATTAAACTGCCTAATTTTCTTCCTGAAAAGCATACTGCATATATTTCAATAAATAAGACAAATTATTAAGTCAATTAATAATGTTTCCTTAGTTTTTTATACCCTCCAGTAGGATTTCCCTGGTTCTTGATCTCAATATAGCTCTGCCATGCACCCCCACTTTTCACCTTCCCCAGTGATGCAGGGAACTGTCGGGATTTTAGCTCTAAAGTGCTAATTCTTAACTCTTTATAGAGGGGTCAAAAAGCTGTTTGGATGTCCTTACATTTAGCCAGGGTATATGAACAAATGAGGGGAAGAACGGGCATCGAGAGATATATTTGCCTTCAGTGACCTTACTAATTTTGATGCTGTGTTTTGATATCGCATGGGATTAAAATAAAGTGCAGGTATGCCCTGGTGGGGTAAGGGTTGGGCACAGTCCACGTACATCCCAAGGCCCTGGATTCCGCTCCTGGTACTGGGAAAGCAACCAAGATGAACAACTAAATAAAATAAATATTTCTTCCTCTTCTCTCTTCCTGCCTGCTTGCCTGTCTGCCTCTGAGGGCCTTCATTCCTGTCTGCACCATTATACATAAACAAATAAAGTACAGGTTTCCTTTCGAAAGGGGAATTTTCTATTTTTATCTTGCTGCATTATATCTTTGTACATTTATTTATTTATTGCTATAAGGTAGAATATATAGTATAGTAGAAAAAACTATGTAGCTTAGATTTGTTTTTACATCACCCAGTCTATATAATGAACACTGCTTTTAACTCCCCCTGTGGGAGGTGGAGCCCCAAGTCCTCCTACAGAAGCTCAAGGGGTCAGATCTTCCCAGGCCCTGGCATCCAAGCTCTGGTCCTGTGACCATGACTCAACCCAGCTGGGCTCCTGCTCTATGGAGCAAAAACCAGTTTTAGTCATTCTTCACAGTAGGGTAGTGACAGCTATCGTCTATATCCATAATTCTCCTGTCACAGACCTTGGCTGTTTTGCCTGTGCCTAACCTCCTTGTTCCTAAGATTTGTTTCTGAACCTGGGCTTCCAAAACTTTCTTTTAAGAACTACTCATTAGCCTTCAAATGAATTTCTTTCATGCTTCATTTAGTCAGAGCTAGTTTCTGTTGCTTCATAAACAAGCTTCATTGATCAAGTATTCTTCTTAAAAACTTTTTAAAATATTTACAGTCATAGAAGAGCTTCATCATAATTCTAGATCATTTATTGAATATGAAGGAAAATAAACACCAGTAAGAAGGAGAGCATTTCCTAACCTGAGCTCTTACCCCCTTTATGTAACTAGAACCTAGCAATGCTAAGTGAGTCCCTCATGACAGCCGTGAGATACACATTGTCTTTTAATCATCGAGGCATAATTCACATTTTGTTTAGGTATCGAGTCAACTTTTAAATTGATACTACCAAATGTGGACTTTGCTTATAAATAACCAAAATATTGGATTAACCGAAATCGCTAATTTTTACCACAAGATAAATAGAAATGCATTTAATTGTTCTCTTATATTTGCCACAAGCTTATTTACCTCACTCAAAAGCCTTGGATATTAGAGCAAATTTTGAGGAGACAACTTATTAAAGTGATCACAACATTTGTATTGAGCCCCCTGAGTGAGTAGTATTTTACCCTTAATACTTATTGAACGCCTGCCATGTGCTAGCCTCTGTATGAGGTGCTGGGTACAAAGATGAATAAGGCTCCTGGCTCCTCATACAATGCCTGGCAGTGGCAAGAGGCACTCAATGAATGCTTTTTGAATTAATGACATAATCCCTGCCTCTAAGGAGCTCTGTCTTGTGGGAAAGGCAGACACTTAATTGTGGCATACCATACTACGTCAGTGCCCAAAATAGTGAATTTGAGTGAGACTGGGTGTGAGAGGAGCTGCTGACATGCTTCAGATACCTCCATGTGTTCTTATCATGGTGTCGAGTTCACACTGTCCTGTCCAATGACACCTCTAGGCTCTTTCAGAATTGTTATTTAAGCCTCTCTTTTTAGGCCCTCATACTTAAGCTTGTGACACTGTGTTTGAACTCCTATTAATAGGCCTAGTCAGCTCCTCAGCAGATTGCATCTTAACATCAAACAGCCAGAATCCCCAACAATGACTTCTTGGCGCAAAGCCAATATGCAAGCATCAAAGCCATATTCTTGCAAATCAGCTCCACGTGATGATAAATAACAGCATCAGAATTCCAAACCAATTATCCCATGGTGAAAGGCATGTTCTTCAAGGGCACACTGGGCTTTGTCTGAAAAACTGTAGCCCGGCTAATGCTAGCTCAGAAATGTCAACAATGGACACAACAAACTGGTGAGAGTAATAACCAGAAGAGGGGGGGGGTCTAACTTATATTCCCCACATTGAATCAACCTGGAAAATTTCAAGAAATTGCTTGCACGTTTAGGCAGGTTTTATAGGTTTTGGTCTGAGCCCCTACTTGGAAAACTTTGGAAACTCATATTGTTTGGAGCCCTAAAATCAAGCAGAAGTATGATTTTATATTCAGATCCCCACATTGGTGTTACCTATGTGATCATAAGCAAATAATTTCTCTAAGCCTCAAACTCCATGCCCATGAATAAGGGATAGAAAGACTTATCTTGTCTGTTTTATGGATAACAGTAGCATGTCAAGTCAAGAGTCCAATACATGGAAGATGTGTTGTTAGCTAGAACTATTATGGTCAGGTATCATATTCAACAACTTACAAGCATTATTTCAATCCTTCCATCAACCTTATGAGGTAGGTATTTTTTGCTCCCAATAACAGGTGAGTAAACTGAGACTCAGGCTAATTCCCTAATGCCCCAGAGAATAAGAGAAAAACTCAAGCTTTCTGACTCCTGTGACCAGCCAGGCTCTTACCATAGGAAGTATCTCTCTGACAGTCATCAGGGTCTTCCTCTTCACTGCCATCTTCCTCCCTATTGCTCCCATGGCTCCCAGTGTCTCTCTATTGACCTCACCAGGACGGGACCATTATCATCACTGTGTTCACTAGGCTCATTGGACAATCTGCCCTGTGGATCAAATTCTCATGTTAGACATGCAATAAAGGACCTCACTGAAGAATTTCAGTTTGAAATAAAACGTTATATTTGATCCAGGAAACACAATACTCCTCAACCATCAGCAACCATTCTATTAACTAAAGCATATTGGTGAAAGCACTGGCTTTCGGAGGTTTGGAAACTTGCATTTAAGTCTAAGATCAGGGATTATGAGCTGCTTAAATATAATCAGGTGCGTAATCTCTGAGTCTCTTCAGTTCTAAATTAATGTATGTGACTGGTTATTCTCCAGCTTTTTTCCTAGATGCCTTTGTTCTGTCCTCTGCAATCTGTGCCGTAAGGATTTGATGCCTCCTCCTAGCTGCATGAACAGGACTCCCTTGTCATCTGACTCCTGCTTGATTTCAGCAGTAGAGCAGAAGGTAGAAAAAAAGGAGTAATGCAATTCTGCTTTCCCTCTCTGCTTCCACACTACATCTTTGGCAGCAGTAACATGGTCCCATTTCTATGGTTCTGACTTTCCATGGGCCTCTGGGAATGTGATGTCTACCTACAGTCCTCAGGTTTAAAGGAAACAAAAGCATCATTTGTTGGCTTTTTAACCTCTCTACAACTTTTGTAGTTAACTCCATTAAAGTCTCTCCACTGAATCCCCTCAGTAAATTCTATTTCTTGCTTGACACCTCATGAGTACACTATGCAAAAAGGTTTAAAACTATAAAGTACTATCTATAAGAATATGTGATCACATTTGTGTTATTTATTATTGTCTGGCCCCATTTTCACTGTCAGTATTGAATTCTGAAGTTGAAAAAATCTTCCTAGTTATATCTAAATATTTTACCAGCCCAGAATTAAAAGATCAAAATGAAAAGATGAGTGATCAAAGTTATAGTGAAAAAGGTGCCCTTGGATCTGGTTTGCTTCCTCTTTATAAATTAGGAAATTGTCACAAAGGTCAACAGTTCACAGAATGGAAGGATTTTCAATAATAAACTCTCCATCCTCAAGGAAAGGGTACTTAAAAATAAAATAAGCAAGTACTGTTTTGTACAGATGTTAAGTGTGTGTGTATCTACATATAATTCTTGTTTTAGTGAATAGATTATTACAGTTGCTTCCAATGCACATATTATTACAGTGACTCATTTTATTTCTTCTCTAAGTAACTTATTTTAGAAGTCTGAGTTATATTCATTGAAAAACTAATTGGAACATTAGCCATTTACATAAAACTGTGATTTTGTAAAACTCTCAGCCTACTTGCAATTCCTTTTTAAAAATGTTCTTAATAAAAATACTATTTTTCTAAAAACATTAAGAAATGTTGTGACTATTGCATATATATGTATATTTAAACTGTAGTTTTTTGTGACGTGAGGAATGAATTTCTGAATGACTGGAGGAAACGCAAAATAAATCCTCATTTTTGTTGCTATTAACAAATGTTTTTAAAGGTCTAATCATTATTGAAATTACATTATCCAATCTATTTATATGGGTAGGTATATTAAGATTCCTTGTTCACAGGCAACAGCAGTCAAATTGACAATATTTAAGTAAAAGAGAATGTTAATGAAAAGATAGATGGAGTAGTTCAGTTATGTTTGGTGATCTAGATGAGAGGAAAAAAAATGCAATATTTCTGCAGGACTCTGCCATCAGAAAGTCTTGGCTACAAATGTTTTCTGACCTTGAGTCACCCTACTCAAGATTCAAGTCCCGAGAGAATCAGCCTGACCTGGCTTAAGTCCCAGGCACACAGCTTGGCCAAGAGAGTTGGGCCACTTGATTGCGTCTTGGCATGTGGAAGGGGTGGCTTGCCAAAGGAAAAGTGGGGTGCTTGGATCAGAGAAGGGAGAAGAGACTCTAGACACACGAAAAGAATAGATTTACCACAACAGACTTGGGAGTATTTTAGGATTCAGTTATTGAAAATGGTACATTGTCTTCCTTAAAATAATCTCCACAACTTGAACTTCAGGACATCATGACTCTTAACATGAACCTAGGGTTGAAAGGAGGTCACAGAGGTGTTTCTTAAAAATTATTGTAGAATCTACTTTTCTTCTCCAGGTTGTCCCAAGAAGTGTGCAGCTGGGAAAAGCTTTTCCTGACACTGTCCTCCATGATTCAGTTAAGACATTTTAGTTAAGAAGCAACAAATATTTCCTGAAATAATACTGGGTCACAGCAAAAGCTGGTACCCTCTTGCTCCTTCTCCGGTTAGAAACAATGATTTGGATTTCAGGAACATTTTGGTTGACAAAACAAAATCAAAGAGATCTTGAAGAGTAGATATTAATTTTAGGGTACGTGTGTTATGCAGATGTGTGCTTTTCTAGAAACACTTCGTGAAATTTTTGGACAAATATGAAATATGTGCCCATGCAAGTAGGAGTTGTGTCTGTATTGTTTGCTGTCATTTTCTTCACTGAATAGGCACTTGATACATATTTTTATAATGGGTCAAAATATTTTTGAAATGGGTCAAAACCTGAGAGGATATACAGACTGTTAATAAAAGACATCTTATGGTTGGACATTTTTTTTTAATTTTCGAAAGATTTATTTTAGAAGAAAGAGTATGCAGAGCGTTTAAAATTTTTGGAAGGAAAGAAAATTTATTTCAATCGTCTTCTTTATTATGGATTTTGGTTTATTAGTTTTAACTATTTGCAACATATCATAAACTTATCTATTACTTTTGCTAATACATCCTCTTGTAAAAAAGTAGAATACACAGAAATATCTTTGCCTGTTTTGTTTACAGCTAGGCTTATAATATGTGCTCAATCAATACTTTGAATGCATTAATACTAAATAGTTTGCTTATTGTTATGCTGATGATTAGCTGACTCTTCCCTAATAGAATATAATCTACAACATAAGGCAGAGATCCTGACTATTTTATTCACTGATATGTCCCAAGTATCTTGAACTAGACCTGGCACATTATTTGTTTTAAACATTTCATGAGTCAATGGATAAATTAATGAATGAATGGAAAAATGAATGAAATACTTTAGCAAAAGTCAATCCAACTCTGCTGTACTCTCAAATCATAGAAACTAATTTAGAAGTGACTTACAATATAACTAAATTGAAGCTTTAGCTTATTTCCTTATTGAAGATAACTTTAAATAAAGGAGATATAATTAACATATAACATTGTGCAAGTTTAAGATGTTCAAAAAGACCTTCCAAAGAATCAATGAATCCAAGAATTGGTTTCTTGAAAAAATAAACAAAATTGATACACCCCTAGCTTAACTCACAGGAAAGAGAGAGAGCAAGCCCTAACAACAAAAATCAGAAATGAGAGGATTACAACTGACATCACAAAAATACAAAAGTTCATGAGAGACTATTATGAATGCTTATATGCTTACAAATTCATTAATAATAACTCAATGTAATAAATATGTGGCAAATCCACAGCCAACATCACAATCAATGGTGAAAATTAAGAGCCTTTCTCCTAAGATCTGAAACGAGACAAGGTTGTCCACTGTCGCCACTACTATTCAACATAGTTCTGGAAGTCTTGGTCAGAGTAATAGCAAGAAAAGCACATTAAAGGAATACAAATTGGAGAAGAAGAAATAATATCCATCATTATTTGTAATAACTGCAATTTGCAGATGATATGATATTGTCAGGTATTTCTAGGTATACCTAGAAAACCCTAAAAACACCATGAAAAAACTGCTTGAAACAATAAATAAATATAGCAATGTAGCAGGTTATAAAATCAACACACAAAAATCAGTAGCATTCTTTTATGAAAACAATGAAATAGAGGAAAAAGAAATTCGGAAAGAAACTTCATTCACAATTACACCAGGAAAGATCAAAGACCTGGGAATAATCTTAACAAAGTAGGTAAAGACCGCTATACAAAAACTACAGAACCTTAACAAAAGAAACAGAAGACACAAAGAGATGGAAAAATATTCTATATCCATGTATTGGAAGAATTAATGTAGTAAAAATAGCCGTTCTATCCAAAGCAATATATAGATGTAATGAAATTCTGTCCAAAATTCCAGGGACATTCTTTAAGGAAATCGAGCAAACAATACTGAAGTTTGTATGAAACCACAAAAGGTCTCGAATAGCCAAATTTTTCTTAAGGAGAAAAAAAGAACAGTAGGAGAATTACACTCCCTGACCTCAAGTTGTATTACAGAGTGGTCATCATCAAAACATTTTGGTACTAGAACAAAAACAGGAACATTGATCAGTGGAATCATATTGTGAGTTCAGAAATAAAGTCACATATATATGGACAATTAATCTATGCCAAATGTACCTAGAGCATAAAATGGGAGTAAGGAAAGTCTGCTTAACAAATGGTGCTGGGAAAACTGGAAAGACAACTGCAAGAGAGGGGGGTGGGGAGAGAGAGAGAGAGAAAGAGAGAGAGATTAGATTATTCATTATCACCATGCATAAAAGTTAATTCAAGGTAGATTAAAAATCTGGACATAAGATCTGAAATCATGAAATATCTAGAAGTCAATGTGGGAAAAACACTTCATGACCTCAACCTCAAGGTGATAATGGGGGAAGGAAGAGTTATGGCTAAAGAGGCCAAAGTAAAACTAAGCAGTTAGGACTAAATCAAACTGAATAACTTCTGCACGGCAAAAGAAAACAGAACGAACACAAAAAGACAACTCACAGAATTAGAAAAGATATTCACAGAGCATTTGTTAGATAAGAGCATAATTTCCAAAATATGTAAAGATCTTGGACACCTCAACAATGAAAAATCAAGTGATACACCAAAAAAATGGGCAAAAGACTGAAATAGACACCTATCCAAAGAAGACACATAGATGGCCTGCAGACACCTGAAAACGACTTAAATGCCCCAAAACTGATGACTGAATAAAGAAGTCGTGGCATATATACTCGATGGAATTCTATGCAAATACTAAAAAATAATGAAACTATGCCCTTTGCAACAATCTGGATAGAATTGGAAGGGATCGTGCTAAGTGAAATAAGTCAGAAAAAAGAGAAATGTTGAATGGTTTCACTCATATGTGGAATATAATAAAACGAAACAAATAAACAGATAAAAACTCTCAGGACAGTGACGATGATTGCCAGGTGTGTGGGAGAGGGGAGGAATGGAAGACTGAAAAAGGTTTGGTAAAGGACATTGGAATTCTGGTGGAGGGTGTGGTATAAAATATCGATTGAGCTACAATGTCAGTATTCGGAAATGAATGAAGCATTGTGAACAAAATATTCAATAAATATCAATCATTAAAAAACAAATATAGCATTATGAACAAAAGAGATAATATCAATAAAAATATGTGCAGCATGTTAATTTGATATTCACATGCATTAGGTGCTAATGTATGATTTCCATTACACAAGTATCTAGCACCTCTGCTACATAGATAATTATCCATTTCTTTTTTTGTGATGAGAATGTTTAATATCTAGTCTCTTAGTAACTATGTAGTTTATAATATACTACTACGGACTATAATCACTATGGTGTGCATTAGATTTTCAGGATTTATTTTCTAGTTGTAAGTTTGTACTATTTAATAACATCTCCTCAATTCCTCTCTACTGGTAGCCACCATTATATTGCTTTCTGAAGTCGAATAAAGATAGTTTTTAAAAATGAATATGTACTATAAGATCATATTCTTAGCTGTTTTGCAAGTTCCTCTAAGATTTAAGTCCCATTAAAACATATTCACACCCTTATTCCAAGAATAATTCTAAAGTGATTACTGACTAGATCTCTATCTTCTCAGGCTCATAATTCAGAAAAATATTTACAAAATTTAATAAAATGTAATGATTTTTGGTAAAATTGCATTTCAATATGACATTTAAGCATAATCTTTATTAAAAATAAGAGTTAGTGCTGCTTATATGCTAAAGGTCAGTTAACTTGTTGAGGAGTATACATTCATGTGTCAATGGAAATAGAAAAAAGTATTAGCAGAACCATAACAAAGAAAATCATTCTCCACTAACTTCCTTTACTGTCTCCAAAGAAGAATATTACCTAAGTAGCCAAGGAAACGTGCTCTTAATATAATCAACAAAATTCTGACTGGTGTAACTTTTATGATTGCTTTTGAGGAAGTTGAGAGGCTTAATAATAACAACATAATTGAGAGTAACCTTTTTTTTCTCTGCAGAATATCTATTTCAGAGAAAAAGTAAAGGTCATTACACCTTTTGTTATAGCAGTTATTTTATAAGCAAGGAAGCCAGAAAAAAATGTTTCCTTAAGTTACCTAGTTACTAGCTCAATAGATAAAAATGACTATGTAAGAATTCTAATCTTATGAATTCATTCTAATATTGAAAAAGAATGACAGATTTTGTTTGTAACGTAAGTATATTTTTCCAGTCGGTATATGGCTATGTAGTTACAGGCTAGTGGTTTCAATCCGTCACTCACTCATCTTGTAGTTCTTGACACCTTGTTAAGCATCATGCCAGGAAGACCACAATAAACGGGATGGCCGTCCCTGGTTTCACAGAGCTTACAATTCAATATGGATACCCAATAAGCAAAACAACTACACAAGGGATCAATTATAGGTCCTAAAAAGGACAGAACATGAAGTGAAATGCAAGCAGGTAACATGGGGGCTTGACCCAGTCAGGAGGGTCAAAGAGGCTTCCTGAGCAGTGTTGCTTAAGTTAGCACTCAACATGTGAAAAAGGAGTAAGTTTAATGCAAGGAGGGTGGTAAGGTTAGAGGCAGGCTTAGTAGTATTCCTTGGAACATAAACAACATGAGATTGTCAAGATCGGGGCATATTTAGAAAAGCAAAAGAAGACCTCTATGACTAGAGAATAAAAAGTGAAGACAGAGAAGAGGAAAATATAGAGATGCCAACTTTGCAGAGGATCTCAGACATTTTGCTTAATATTTTGGACTTCATTCTAAAGGCAAGAAGAAGCCTTTGAAGGATTTTTTAAATTGAGATATGATTGACATACAGCATTATATTAGTTTCAGGTGTGCAGCATCATGATGTGATAGTAGTACATATATCAAAATAATCACCACAATAAATCTAGATAGCACCCATAACCACATACAGTTATGATTTCTTTCCGGTGATAAGAGCTTTTAAATCTACTCTCAGGAACTTTCAGATATATAATAGAATATTATTAACTATATTCATCATGCTGGACCTTACATCCCCAGGACTTATTTATTTTATAAAAGGAAGTTTGTACCTTTTAAAGGATTTGTTTTAAAACACAAGTTATGTTAAAAAAAAATTCTCTTGGAGGGTTGACAGAATTTTGCTCTAAGATTTACTATAAAACTACTGTAATGGCGCACCCCAGTAGAGCAGTGGTTTGGTCACCTGCCTCTGGCCTAGGCTCAGTCCATATACATCCCAAGGACTCCAGGCTGATGTCCTGGGCCGGGGAGACCAACTAAGATGTGCAACTAAATAAAATGCTTCTTCCTCCTCTCTCTTCCTGTCTGCTTGCCTGCTCACCTTCATTCCTGCTTTCACCTTTCCTTAAAAAAAGAAAGTTGCAGCAACCATAGCAGTGTATTATCTGCACAAGAATAGACAAATTGATCAATATAGCAGAAAAGAGAGTCCAGACATTGTACCGCTTGTAATCAACTTATATTTGATAAAGGAGTAAAGGAAGTACAACAGAGTAACAACTATTTTTTCAAAAAATAGGTTGGAGCAATTGAACATTCACAGGCAAAAATAGTCTCTAGACAGAGACTTTATTCCTTTCACAATAATCAACTCACAATGGATCGTAGATTTCAGTGTTAAACTCAGAACTATGAAACACCTAGAAGATAACATAGAGGAAATCTAGGTGACCTTAGGTATGGCAACGACTTTTGAGATAGAACATCAAAAGCATGATCTATGTGAGAAACCATTGATACACTGAAATTCATTAAAATGAAAAATATTTTGACATTGTGAAGAGAGTGAGAAGACAACCTAAAGAAGAAGAGAAATTCTTGCAAAAGATATATCTGATATAGGACTATATTATCCAAAATATACGAAGGACCTTTAACAATCAACTTTAAGACAATGAAAAACTTGGTTAAAAAAATAGGTCAAAAACCTGAACAGACACTTCATCAAAGAGGGCAGACAGATGGTGAGTACCAAAATGAAAAAATATTTAATATCATGTATCACTATGAAATCATTAAGTGAAAGCAACAATGACATCCCACTGTACACTTTTTAGAATGGCTAAAATCCAAGACTCTGAGAATACCAAATGTTGGTGAAGATATGGAGGGATAGGAGCTCTCATTAATTTTGGAGGGAAAGTAAAATGATTCAGCTACTTTGGAAGAGAGTTTGACAATTTCTTATAAAACTAAATATGCTCTTATCAAGTGATTTAATAATTATATTCCTTGGTGTTTACCAGAATGAGATGTTATGTCCACATAAAAGTCTGCACATGAACGCTTATAGTAGTTGTATTCATAATTGCCAAAATTTGGAAGCAAATAATGTCCTTCAGTAGGTGAATGGATAAACTCTGGTGCATCCAAATAATGGAATATTATTCAGAGCTAAAAATAAATCAGCTGTCAAGTCATTAAAATACATGGAAGAAATGAAAATGCATTCTACAAAGTGAAAAAACCCAATCTGAGAAGGTTGTATGCAATATAAGACCAATGATATGACATTCTGGGAAAGGCAAAGCCCTAGAGATAAGCAAGAGTTTAGTGTTGTCGGGAGTTGGCAGACAGGGAGTCATGAATACGGGGAGCAGAGAGTATTTTTTAGAGCAGTTGAACTACTCTGTAGTATACAATAAAAGTGAATATCATTATACATTTGTCCAAAGCTAGAGAATGTACAACATCAAGAGTGAACCTTTATGTAAACAATGAACTTTTTAAACAATGGGCTGATCACTCAAAGTGCTGGTTCATTGATTGTAAATTACCATTCTTGTGGGAAAGGTTGAAGTGGGAAGACTGTGCATTTGTAGGTATAGATATATAGATAGATAGATAGATAGATAGATAGATAGATAGATATAGATATCTAAGTACGTATGTGTAGGAATAGGTGTATAAGAACTCCCTGCACCTTCCACTCAATATTGCTATGAACCTTAAAAAAAGAAAAAAAAAAGGTTCTTTTTGTTCCTGAGAGGAGAATGAACTAGGATGAGCAGCAGTGGAAACTGAAAAAGTGACAGCAATAATTTAGTGAGAGATGGTAACAGCTTGAATGCAGAGGTGACAGTGGAAAAAAAAAGAAGGGTGAACAGATTTAATTTTTTTTGCTGGTAGAATCGATGGAACTTGCTGAGGAATTGAATCAACTGGTATAAGAAAGAGGAGATCAGTGATGACTGTGGGTAGTAGTGATACTATTTACTAGAACTAGAAACGGAGAGGGAGTGAGGGCGACTGTGAAGCACAGAGGCTTTTTAGAGGGGAAATCTAGAATTCCATCACAATTATGTGAGTGAGTCTGAGATGTCTGAGATGTTCAATTAGAGATATTAAGAAGATTATTTGTGTTTGTTTTTGTGACAATAGAAATTTTACCTCCACGTTTCTTAAAAGTGACCTTTACTGATTTGTTTTTTTAACTTTTCATTTGGTTTTTAACTTTTAATAAGTCAATGTTCCATTTCAATGTATTTTTCAAGGATAAAATAACCTGACTCAAATGTGCATCATGTCAAATTCTCCAGAAAACTGCTCAAAGGTTAGAATGATGATTTCCAGCTCTATTCCATTCCCCCCAAGGTTATTGAAGAGATACAAGTTCTCCTTGTATTAGTCTCTGCAAGAAGGCAACTTCTCAGAACCTCAGTGCATAACAAGCTCAGCTGAGGACTCAGAATCACACATTGATTACTGTACCTACTGTGTTAGACAGGGCATATTTATTTCTCAGTTGTCCCTACTAGTCCATGAGCATGGATTTTATATCCTTAGGATTGACACACATACAATAATGGATATTGTGTATTGGATTAACATAGAAATAAAATCTTTCTTAATGGCATAAAATATAAAAGCACATATAGACAAAGTGTGAAGGGAATTGGGAAAGACCAGGAAGAAAGCCATGCTTGAGTCACTGGGATTTTCAATTAGAAGTCCAATGTTATCTTCTTACCTGAAGTCAAGTCAATGGTGAAAAACAACCAAGCATTCAGTTGTTTTCTCTATGAAATCACACACACACAACCCACACATGCAACCCAGTTTGACTGATTTCTTTCACTGTTCTAATTGAATTTAATAGGTTAGTAGTGATTTAACAGATAGCCCCTTTGTTAAAGGTTGATGCAATGTCAGTGTTGGTTATAGTTTGAGGATGTCCATTGTTAAAAAAGAAACAACAGGCATCGAATGGAGTTATTATTCATGTTAAATCTTCCAAAGTTTAATACCTTACCTAAACGCAATTTCAGCCTCTCTCAAAAGTGGCATTTTAAACCAATCAATCGGGAACTTCCTGTCACCACTGGTGGGGATAATCTGCAATGATAAGACCCCCTTTGGCCCTTGAAATGTTTCTTTCTTACGCCATCCTCTTTCTGACTACAAAACCTCCCATGTTGCACAAACTCTTGCATAGTTTTTCTACATGCTAGAGGGGATGCTGGGCTCATAAACCCTTCAATACAATTAATTATATCTCTAAATTCATTAAGTTGAATTTTATTTTTAACAACATAAGCATGGTTATGAAAGCTCTAGGTTTGACATTAAAGGTTTCGATGCTTTCCTTTTGAACTTTAATGAGAATTGCTTTTTTTCAGAGAATATTCACTTTCTAAATATAAAGTCATTTGATGTTTAAGGAGAAAGAAATGCAATAATTTTTTGTGATTTTAATTCATTCCTCAACAAATACTTGAGTGACTACTGCCCAGTGACCCCTCTGGAAACACCAACAAAATAACACACTTCCAGATGAATGAATTACAAACAAATGATGTGTTGGGTGATAAGTGCTAGGAAGAAAATTAAGTCATTATAAGGAGATAGAATGAAGAAAGGATTTGTACATTTTTATATAGGAGTGAAAGCATGTTGCTCTGAGATGACATTTCATTCAAGACCTGAATGAAGTGAGAGTGTGAGCTATTTAAGGGTAATAAGAACATTCCAGATAGAGCACAGCCAGTACAAAGACCTGAAGCTAAGGGATTGGCACATAATTATTATTGAGTGTACTTTGATAACAAGCTTTAATTGTTTTCTTTCTGCTACTTAACACTTTTATTTTCAATAAGCAGGTACTAGGAGAGTGATTACCATGCAACTTGCAAAATTTCCTTTGTTTCCAGTACTTCTAATTTAGTGAGAGACAAAACTCCACTGGTTGGAAGACCTTGCCTGAATTCTGGGAACATTTATATTTCTCTTTATCTGCTTAACTCTTTGCTTCTCTGTTCACTTAATAACTCCCATCTTGTCACAGAAAATAGATTTTTTTTAAAAATTTTAACCAAAGGAATATGTGAGGATTCTGAGAGCAAAATAACCCGTGAAGACAAAGTTTAATAAACTGGTTGACTCTAAACAATACTTAGGAGCTATGAGTAAACACGTTAAGATCCCTTAAGCACTTGAGAAGCATTTGTTTGCATCACATAAACAAGTCCTGATTTTGACGAATGAATTCCTTTCATTCACTAAAGACCATCTCCTGAGCAATGCTTGGTTAGCTCTAGTCTCATAAACCTAGGCATTTTTTAAAGAATTAGATTGAATTTACATTTCAAATATCTTCTAATTTAGATGTCTCACTGACCTAATACATAATATAATCTTTATACGCTAGGTATTAATATATAAAGGCAGGCCCTGGTCGAGCAGCCATTGAATCGATCACCTCCGAAGGGACACAGGCCATATAGCCCTGGATTTTAGTCCTGGCTCCGTTTCCTGGGGGAAACAACCTGTGTGAAGAACTAAACGAAAATATATTAAGTCTTTCTTCCTCCTCTCTTTTCCTGCCTGTCTGCCTGCCTTCCTTCATTCTGCCTGCGTCTTTTTTTAAAAATAAACTGTATAGGGAGCAGTAAAGAAGACAGACACAATGACCATCTTTATAGAACTTACATTCCAGTAGGAATAATAAAAATGAATAAACCAGCAAACATTATAGAATAACAAATACTTGTTGAATTTTCCTCTTTTCCTCCTTTCTTTTCTCTTCTTTCACCCTTTCAACCTCAATTTATATTCTAACTATTTTTTCAAGTACTCTTAAAGAATCAGTCATATGACTCTATTATAGACTTGCTATAAGACTTAGGCAACTCATCTTCCTTTTTAGACATTTACCCTGGCCATAAAATGAGGATGACAATCTCCTTTCTCATTGATTGGAAGGAACAAATAAATTAAAAGCCATGGAGTTGATTTAACTGCTTAATGATATATTCTATTTGCCAACTAAAGCTGTGAGATTGAAATGCCTTTGTATGTCTTACAAATTTAAAACTCTTTTTTTTTGCATATGCACACATCAGTTTAATATCCTTAGACATAGAAATGTGGCAGCAATCATTGATGTTCCTTCCTCATGATCTGCTCTGCTGAGTGCCCTTAATGACCTCTGCAATCCATGTAAAGATCTGGATCTTTATAGGATTTGGGAAAATAACATAATGAGAGATAATACAGATATAAAAGGCAACAGCATTTAAACCTATAAGGCAAGTGTGAAAACTTTACATGAAGCAAAAATTTCTTCTGAAATATTTCTTCACTGAAAAAATATATACATACATATGTGTGTATGTGTGTGTACATACACACACGCACACACACACACACACATATATTATGAGAAAGTCTTTTTTGTTATTTTTCTCTATCCTCTAAAAAAATACTCATCTTGGACACTTGAATACTTTGTTAACTTGTTAATTTACAGACATGAAAGTCCACAATTGGACAAAGATTATTTGCAAATTTCCCTCAAGAGGAGGGGGTCTCATTGAATGTTTTGAATGTCAGAATGCTCCCCTGGGGTTCCCTTGACACTCTTCTTGATTGTGTGAAGTCTCCACAGTACTATGTTTGCTGAGAGCTGTTCCCGGAATCTCCCACCCTAAGCTTGGAGCATTTACCATCACTGGCCAAGCAAGTAAGTTTCCATAATAGAACAGAGACCCAAATAGGCCTCTTTCCTATAGCTTTTATTTGAAGTCCTAAGTTGGAGGAAAAGAGGTAGTCATATTAGAAGATTATTTTCAGGGAACAGGACCCCAGCAAGGCAAGTAACAGGTGCTAAGAGTAGAAAGGACCTCAGGGAATCAGAGAGGTGGAGACTTATGTTGTTCCTGAGTGATTCCACCAGACAGGTCCTAGGGTGTCTGCTTGAAAACTCTCCTCACTTGCTTCTCGTGGGATAGTTCTCAGTTCTTCCAGAGAACTCTGAGCCCGCCATGGTGAGCTCACCACTAATGTCCAACACCACCCACTCAGAGGCCAGCCCAGGATACCCAGAGGAAACATCCCGGGTTACACCGTCCTGTCTTAAAACTCAGCATTGTACTTGTTTTCTGAGATATTCTTATATTTTTTACTTGTGTATTTCTTTACAATTTGTCTTCTCTATAGGAATATAAACACCCCGGTATCAGGGACTTTTTCTATCTTTTTCACTCTACCCCAGATACTAGAAGAATGCCTACTGATTCTCAGTAGGTGCTCAATAAATGTTCAGTAGGTGCTGTTGAATAAATAAGTGAATGTCCATCTTTATCACTACAGTTGGAGAATTGCTTTATTTTAGTTTCTGATTGGTACTTAATCATTAATGATTTGGGACATTCTACCTTGCAGTTTCTCCTGGTATGTGTTTATAGCTCTGTAAACATACACAAGGGATGTTTCTTTTAAGAGGTCTTGTTATCCTTTTGTAATGGAAGAAGCCCCTCTCCTCCCATGGAGACTACCTGTTAACGCTGCATAAGTAGAACAAGCCGATCTTAGGCATTTAGAGAGAAAACACCTATGCTAGTGTGGACAATTAGAGCAGAAGCCAGTTAAGAGGAAGCGGCCATAAATGGGAGATAAGGACATAACAAGGACAGTAAGAGGATGATGGGGAAATGAAGCTCCTTTAGAGGAAAACACTCTAGACAGTCAATTTCACAAAAGGAGTGGGCAAGAGAGCACTGAATGTTCTAGCTTGTCTGATGAGGTGAATGCAGATGCCCTTAACTGATATGGGTAACAGATTGGGTTGTTGTGTTTTTCTTTTTTTTTTTCAAGAAAAGTTGCAGGCAGGAATGAAGGTCGACAGAGGCAGGCAGGCAGGAAGAAAAAGGGGGAAGAAGCGTGATCTTTATTTTATCTAGCTGTTCACTGTGTTGTCTCTGCCAGTCCCGGGATGCAATCCCAGGACCTCGGTGCAGACCCCTGCTCCACCAAGGAGCACCCAGGTTAAGTTGTGTTAAGAAGAGAATGGTGAAAATGACTGATGGGGCCTTGGATATTCTGACCTTGAGGTGAACGTGAGACATGCAATTAAGGTTCTGCTGTTTGATTGTTTTATTTTAGGGGGAAAAAATCATTTTTAACAAGCTCTTTTTCACAAATACGCCAAAGAGCAATGCACCACTGTCAGCGTGGGATGCAATCCTTGGCCTTAAGCCTGCACAATACTTTACGACCGGTCTTGTGATGGTACAACATTTTAGCTCCCCTTCATTGACTGCTATGACCCACAAACTGTCTTCAAAATAAAGAAACACCATCTTTTTCCAGTCTGACTTTTGTGATGGAGTTATTACTGCTAGGTGTAGCTTCTTGCTGAGCTCTGTTTTGCCTTTCTTGACTGTGACCATGCCCCAGTCACCCAGACCACCAGTAGACATCCCTGACCCCCTTCATGAAGATGATGTAAAGGATTTTGACTTTTGTTTATCAGCACAGTCATGGCTCCTATCAGAAGACCCAAGGGACTCTGGGATTTCACACCAGAGGACCCACCACACCTCGGTTTGACATCTTAGACACTGAAACGGGACAGGAAGTAGGTATTAAGTACACTGGGATAGAAACTGGAGGTATTTTCCATAAACCTTTGCAAACTGAGTTTGGAGAACTGTTAGGAGAAAGATGGGACTAGAGATGTATGGTCCAGATTTGTCTCTGTATATGTTAGAGATGAAGCCTCAGCAGTAGATGAGAAAAGTCAAGGAAGTGTAGCACTTGAAGACGCAATATGCAGAGTGAAGAAAACGTGAGACTTTGGACAAGTTACTTAAGTTTTCTAAGCCTCAAGTGCTTCAGTTTCTTCAGCTGTAAAATGGGTTATTTAATAGTACCTCACTTGTAGAAATTTTGAAAGGATGAATTTCTTACATAGAAAATGCTTATTTAACACAATGCTTGGTGCATAATACAAGTTGTGTAATGATTCCTATATGAGTAAGGATACTTATAATTATGTAGGAGAAGAGAAGCCAATTTAGAGTACTAGAAGTGCACCCCTGTATCTCAGGTGGCTAAGATGCAGTTTATGAAAGCCATGGACCCTGGTTTAAGATCCAGGCCTGAAGGAAATTAATTTTAAAAATAATCAAAGTTTTTGAAACTAGGGAACCAAGAAAGAGCAAGCTGAATTCAAAGAGAGTGGAAGAGAATAATGCTACAGAGGAGTTAAGTGAGAAGTTTCACCAAGAGGGTAGTCAAAAGGGCCAAGTAATATGGTCAGTCCCATGAAGATAAATGAGATAAATGTTGGTTAGGAGCCATTTGTGTTTTTATAAAGGACAAGCTCAAAAGAACAAAGGAGAGTTGCTGCAGAAGCCAAACTGCATGGCTTTAAGAGAAAATGGAAATGACCTCTGTTAGAAGATGATAGATTGAATATTTTCACTTCCTTTCATACCTGCACTTCACTGACCTTCCACTAAAGGACGTTTTTTGGTGGTTGTTGCGTAAACAAAGAAAGAAAAGGCAACTGATGACAGTAACACAGATTGGAAGCTGAAAAGAAGAGAGATGAGTGTCAATTTGCTTAGTGCAAATAGGAAAACTGAAAATTAGGAGCTGGGCAAATTGGGCAAAAGAGGTCAGCTGTATGATAAGGAAAGAACTGGACTCTTGGTGGAGGACTTAGTGTAGTAGGCACAGATGTGGGTTTGCAGCGATGCACACCTTAGCTGTTTTTATGTTGCGATGCAATGTTCCTTCCATAAAACGTAAGCAGCAAACAATACATAATCTTTTAAAAAGAGAAAATAATGGAAGAAAACTGAAAACTCAAGATTGTAATGGAGGAAATCTCAGAAGGAAGATGAATTGCATTACAGAACTTCAGAAAGGCCCACATTTGGGGTTTTATGTGTCTCTGAAAGAACGGTTAAAATTTAAAACAGAAAGTTTGCTTTAGAAACAGTTATTCTCATCCTCACCCCTTCATTCTGCATTAACAAGATCTTCTGTAGCCCTGCACAGAGTACCTGTTTCGTCTTCTTTGGAACAGAAGACTCAGGGTGGAAAGGGTAAACGAAGTGACTTGTACAATACCACAGTAAGATAAGGAAGGACTAAAATAACCAGTGTGAACGACTGACAAATGGAAATAAAATGCAATGTTACTTCTTCCTCTCCCCTCCTGCCTATCTGCTTACTCACCTTCATTTCCTGCCTACATCTTTGCTCAAAAAAAGGGAAGAACTAAATGGGAATTTATATGCTGGGTGGTGAGATACCCCAGGTCCATTCTCTCACTTTTTCCCCTGGATGTTGTAACCAAGTTTATATCTTCAGAGAAGGAAAGTGGATAAATGAGTGCCCTAGAAGAAAAATAACCGGGAATCTTACGCACATATCCTAGTTCTAAACTCAACTACATGTAGATCAAACACAACTTCCCCTTAACCACATCCCAAAAAGATGGCCCCAAGTCACCCTTATACAAGGGGCAATACAACAGAGGAGACTTACTAAGGGAAAGAGACAGCAATCTTCACTGATTATGGTTAAAATATCTTTTAATATTAATTTAACATGTGGACATATTGCTAGGCCTCCTTCCAGGACCTTGGAAGTAAAAGACTCTGAAGTTTAAACTACATGCACTTCAAGGCTAATTTGCTTCTGAAAATAGAAATAAAATTTAGGGAAACAAATTAATGTGTGCAAAGGACGTCAAATCAGAGAAAGTTGAAGCCTGAGCCAGCAGCTGGGGGATATCAGAAGCAAGCTAAATTCCCACCAACATCTTTAAATAAGGTCAAGAAATGGAAGCACCAGGTACTTCTGAAAGTATAGGCAAATCTGATCTGAAAATAAGATGACTGAGTGTAAACATCTACTATAGTAGAGAGAAAACGCTTCCCATTCCACTCCCCATCTTTCTCTAAACCTGCTACAGTACTGCTTTCAGTATCTCACTTTCCATTCATTTTCTTTTTCTAATTTTAGATAAAGTTTTTTAAATCAAGCTGAAATTAGTAGCCAAATGTGCTGTCCTTCATCTCTAACCTGGACAAGTACCAAGACTTCCATTTCCAACAGAAAGCTAGAGGTTTATTTTCTAAATGGGTTAAATTAGAGGGTATTTGGGCACCAGGCCACCTGACAAAGCTGAGTGAGCGTGTGTGCATGTGTGGGCGTGTGTGTGTGTGTGTGCATGTGAGCATATACCCATCATTATAATTAATTATTTAAAGAAAGAAGGAAGGAAGGAAGGAGATTAAAATGAAGCTCTTTTATTTATTTGCTTTGACTGTTCCCCCGGCCCTGAGTCTCCAACTGGTCCTTGGGCTTCGTATGGTCTACGGCTTAGCACTTGAGCCACCAGAGCATGGCTATGATTGATTCTAAATACTAAAGGGTGAGAGTCTCCCTTTTTATCTCCCCCACTCTTCTTGATTCACTTGGGAAAATGTTAAAGGCAGACAAGAGAATTCCTCTCTGATAAAATTGACCAGACTAGGAATAGAAATCTCCAAATATTTCCATCTGGGGTCTTCCAACAAAAGAACACAATTTGATCACTTAGCACATGTCATTGAGAAGCCTCCCACATGAGAGTTTTTGATTAGCTTTTAGTGCTACCGTCTGAAATATGAATGGATAATCAGAGATCACTTGATAATTGGGAAAGCTTCTGACACAAAGGACTGGGACCAAAACAAACAAAAAAGTGAGACGAAACAGAAGATAGGAGAAAATGCCAGCTACAGCAGCAACATTCTGATATTCTCAGAGGTAACTGATGATATGGCATTCCTGAAATAAGAGCAGAGTTCTATAAAATATGAGGGAAAGTAGGATAAAGAGTATGAAGAGACAGAGGGAAAGGTGAAATATTCATATTCAAGGATTTCTTAACATATAGAAATCTTTTTAATTTTCACAATGACTGAAAAAGAAACCTATCATTATACCATTTTAGACACAAAGAAACTAAGGAGTAAGATAGTTAAAAGAATATTGCCCCAAATCACATGACTAGGAACTGGCAGTATTAAAACTTTACCCAAGTCTCTCGATTCCATAGCTCAAGTTACGCTCTTTTAAAGAGTTTTGAATGTTAGCAAAAAGAGAAGAAAAAGATATTGTATATGACAGGCTGACAGTAAGTTCCTGGTATCAGAAAC
The DNA here is from genome assembly GCA_004363575.1 of Solenodon paradoxus. Lineage (NCBI taxonomy): Eukaryota > Metazoa > Chordata > Mammalia > Eulipotyphla > Solenodontidae > Solenodon > Solenodon paradoxus. Next base: position 682,527 of record RJWH01000051.1, read on the forward strand.
ACATAAACAATAGTGTAAGTTGAAGGTAGAGTTTTAAGTAGCTAGGAATTAAAAATACAAGGGAGGAATAATTAAGTCAAGTCTTACAATTTGGGGGAGAAGTAACATGGTGATATAGGCGAGAGTTTGCTTTGGGAAGGAGTAAAGCTGTGGGGAGGAGGTAAGAATGGATGAAGTTGCTATTAAGCTGGAACTTCAGAGAGTAGGGGAACTAAAGCAGTGATACTAGAAAGCTAGTTATTCTTCAATAAATAAATGAGTGAGGGAAAGGTTGACTCTTTATGGGAATTGAAGGGTGAGGGGAGGCAGCTGGAAAGGGACTGGAGCCTTTAGGAAAGAGAGTAGGGTTGCAAGATTTAGCAATAAAAATACAGCTTTCCTTGTTAAATTTAAATTGTAGATTAACAACAAATGTAATTTGCAGTATAAGTCCTAAAGACTGCATAGTATTTTATCTGAGAAGTCTTTTTTTTTCCTTCAAATTTTATTTCTTTAAAGGAAAGGTACAGACTGGAATGAAAGGTGATTAGGCAAGCAGGCAGGAAGAGAGAGGAAGAAATAATTTATTTTCATTTTAGTTGTTCTTTCTGGTTGTTCACTCTAGCTCTGGGGAATGAACCAGGGTCCCAGGGATGCATGTGGATGATGCCCAGCCACGGCAAAGAACCCATCTGCTACTCTGGTGGGGGAAACTCTTAAAGACTGGCGCTAAAGCATGCCTAACCCCTAAGGCTCAATGGCTAAGGTGCAGGCCATGTGACATCCAAGGAAATCAGAAATACAGAATGGAGCAAACTCAATGTGAACTGGGCATCAGATACTAACCCCAGAACACTGGATTTGGCTTCCAGGCAACAGAGGAAAGGAAACTGGGCTAGCTGCCAGGAGATAGCTTGAAGATGCAATTCCTGGGGTCTCTCCTGAGAGTAATGGGAAAAGATATATGTGGGAATCACACTTAGCTTTGGCAGGGAATCCCTTGTTGCGAAAATCTTTTCCTACTGTCTAGTTTTGCTTGAGTGGTCATCTGCATTTTTTATCTCATAGATGTATACTAAGGATAGGTATTGCTAAGTAGTTATCTGAAAAGTATTAACATTCTTTAAAACATCACATTAATATTGAGTCTTGTCCTCACCAACAGTATTTATAAGAAATGGACTTGCTCTTTACAATAAGAGTGCTATGTTAACCAAGCTGCACAGTAGATCTGAAGCTCAGTTTCCATGTTTGCAAAATCAGGATAATACTAATAATACCTAGAATGTAGGGTTATTGCAAGGATTAAATTAGTTTGTATTCGTAACACAGAATCTGGCATGTAAATAATAAAAGCACAATGTTACACTAGATATTACAGGTCGATAATGAGGTGTTTTAAAACCATTCATTAGGAAAAGTGCAGACAGGAATGAAGGTAAGTAAGCAGGTAGACAGGAAGAGTGGGGAGAAAGAAGCTTTTTTTTGAATTTTACTTAGTTGTTTATCTTGATTGTTCTCTTGGCCACGAGTCTTGAACCTGAGTCCTTGGGATGTATGTGGACTATGTCACCAGAGCACAGCTGTTATACCTTATGTACGTTTTCAGTTAGGAAACCCATGATGTTATGAATGACATTCCTTAGGAGAGGGGAGGAATAAATTACAGAGTACAGAGGATTTTTTGCACAGCAAAAATATTCCACAGGATACTGTAAGGAGGCTAGATATCTGTCTTCTATATTTGTTCAGACCCATAAAATACACAAAACAAACCCATAATATAAAACACCAAGAGTGAAACTTCATGAGGGCTGTGGATTTGGGTGACAGTGATGTATCAATGTAGGTTCATCAATTGTAGCAAATGTGCTCTGCTTGTCAGGGGTTATGGATAGTAAGGAGGGGGAGGTTGTGCACATGAGGAGAAGATACAGAGAAACTGTACCTTCCACTTAATTTTGCTGTGAATCTAAAACTGTTTAAAAAATCTTAAGAAGTGATGAAAAATAAAGTTTAATAAAACATTTAATCCAAAAGAAAACATCTCATGATGAACAAAACCTTTCATTAGTAAACTTTGGTATGCATTTTGTAGACTTGGCATAAGAAAGAAAGAAGTGATTTTAAAAAGACAGTCATTAGCATATCCTTGCATACATATTGTGGACACATGGATTCAAGAAATTAGCACAAATGTAAAACTTTTCTTTAGAGTTTTGCTTTGCTTCAGGAATACCCAATTTGTTTCCTCAACTGTTTTGTGTCCTGAAGACATTTGACCTCAGATGTGGCATCTGCCTACTTAAGTTTTGGAGCACATACTGCTACTCACTTGCTCGGAAATGCAATGATTTAAGTTGTTGAAGGGACATATCCCCCATCAATAAAACAATCCACAATACCTCACAGAGCAGTCGCGTTTAATTCAATAATCTATCACATGTCTGATATAGCATGAGTGTGCAATTCACTTTAATTCCTTTCCATTTAAAGAACTCATGAATTCATAGACGGGTGGAGTTTGCCAAGTCCCACTTTATATTGTGCTGAGTAGAATCAACATATCTCCTTATTTAAACGAAATAAATCTTCAAAGTCAAGCAATCCCTTCTAGTCTAGGGAACCGTTATCTTAGTTTCTACCTATGCACGCAGTTGCTGAATGCGTGAGCATGTGTACTGCTGTTGGGTGCAACGCCTTTGGTGAAAACTTTCAGGCAGTTTAACTGTCAATTGACTTTTTTTCTTTTACACACTCAAAAAATCCCAGAGGCTTGGGGTCTTGTTTATTCATTCAATCCCTTCTGAGTCATTCAGGTACAGGGTGTGTCTGCTGATTGAAACTGCGCATAGTAGTTCTGTGTTCCCATCTTCAGGGGTGAGAAGTCAGTGAGACCAGCATGCGGGTGGAAACTGTCTTCATAGCAGTCAGGCAGGAAGAAACGCCCTGAGTTTATCACACAAGGCAGAGCCGACCAAGGACCCTTCTCGGTCTCAGGCTCTGAGGTAGTTTCTAAACATCTAAACGAAATGAAGGGTGGAAGAATTGCAAGCACTGAGATTTGGGGGCCTCTGAGTTGCCTCCAAAGTAGAATGGGACAGAAGGACCCGGCTCCTCCGGGCTGAGTAAAAGTAAGTCCGGAGCAGGGCTGAGGCAGGTGGATCTTCCCCTTTGGAAATTCCTGAGCTGCCCAAGTCTTTGAAGGGCCAAGCAGCTGCCCACCTCTTCAAAGACCTCACCACTGGCTAGAATCTGGGACGTGAGGCCTGACTTTGTGCCCCAGAGGGGTGAGGGGGAACCCCCACACAACGCCTTGTTTGGCGCTGGCCCACTTCATCGCGCGCCCTGAGAAAGTCACTTTTTTACACGTAGACCGCAAGTTTCCCTGCAGCAGCGGCATGGGGGTGGACATGGTGGCGGGGAGAAGCGAAGGGACATCTTGGGCAGTTCTCCCTCCCAGGCTGCTCACCTCCTCCATACCTCTCACATCCCCTTCCCAGCCTCTCCTCGGCCGCGGCTCCTATTCCCCCAGCCTACGCCACAGTGGCCTCGGGGACGCGCGGCCTCAATCTCTGGACTCCAAGCCCTCAAGGGTTGCAGAGTAGGACGAGGAAGGTGCGCCAGGAGACGGCGGCGGACTAGCCTCTGCTT